>JAEAOA010001337.1:242500-787500 GCA_016746295.1 Potamilus streckersoni
ACAAGCATGATCACTTCATTGTCTTCAATACAAAAAACTCACCTAACATCTTTATAATATTAGCCTACTTAGGAAGTTTGATCAAATTAGTCAAAAGTAGTCTCAAGAGTGGTAACAAGTCCAGTCAACCAGACACATTACCACCTCATTAGTAGATTTCACTCACAATAAATCTCGCTTTATAACTGGTGGTAAGAAATCGATTTACAAAGCCTGTTTAAAAATAGATTAGATATACGCTATCTACACTGGTAATAAATTTGATCCAATCGGAAGCATGTTGACTTTAATTTTATAGCAATGGTTCTCGTTCCTAATCAAACTCACGATGACATCTGAGGATATAAGATTTCGATGGAAATTAAGGCCTCCATCGTGGAAGCATGCTCGGTCAATCATATACAACATTGGGGTCAGAAATATGGTCTTAAGTTTTGTAACAAGATCCGCAAACTAAATGGAAATCACTTCACTAACGTGTGTGGATCTTACTTAAATGAAACCTGTTCGTGATTTGGATAACAAAAGCTTATTAAACAAACTGAATCCAAATGAAGGGAGGTGTATGATCTCAACCGGTTTTATCAAAGATCATGCGAATGATACGAGTTGATTTCTTTCGCACGATTACCTTAGTAATATGTGTAAATCTCATTCATTATCAAAGTCATCTATTCCATTCGTCCATTTAAAGAGAAGAAATGGATTCCCTTTATGTTAAGTTTGAAGATCTATCTGCATACAAGTATCCAAAATAAGACCATTTTGGCATCCTTTGAATGACTTCCCACTGTAAGAAAAAACTAAATATAGTGTATCCAAAACAAGACAATTATTAAATCGTTGACCCGATTGACGTCCTGATTTTAAAACTATAATCGGCCCGAAAATTAGTATGGCTGTTTCTTTAAAATTAGTGTTATCCTCCATAAAAAAGTAATCGCAATTGGAAGACGTTTGTGTCAGAAATGTCATTAAAACTGGACGAGATGTGTTATAGTTATCAAAACTCAAAGTTTTTCATCTTATACAGGTGTCCCACCGGGCTCCGCTAGATAGACATGGACTAAGAGCAGAGGTGTTAGACAGACACTAGGTCGTACTATGTAGAAAAGTCTGCATATATGTGTAGACGACTTTTAGTGGTTATCTCTAAAACGGGCAAAGAACGGTTCAAATTCCAGCAAAAGCGAAGTTTTGCCAGATTTTTTGAAAAACAGAGTTGTAAAGCTAAAAACGAAATCTCTTAACCCGGCTTTAGGTAATAATCAAAGTAATTGAATCATTTGTGGTTTTTTTTCTCGTCCCAAAAGCATTGACGTAATGTCATTTTTAGGTCAGTTGCGCGAATATTTTTAATTTACTTATCTGATTTTATTAATTTTATGTAAGTCTGACTTTAGTTATACAGAATAACCTGCTATCTGCCTGCAAGGCAATTAGGAAAGTTAAGAAAATAGTATGCCTCACCTTTTACCAGATTCTGAAGATTAGAAAATGCTAAGGCATTTTGGTCCTTACTCTAAACTACTTTTATTGTGGTCCAGAACATACCAGGATGAGAATTATATTATCGCTTAGTTATGACTGTAGCTCAGATCATGTCACGGTGTTAATTACAACATCACTCTTCTATGATGAGGATCATAAAATCTCACGGAAAGTAAATGCCACGGCGAGACTCGTGTGATCTTGTCATGAGCTTGATCGTTAATTTACACAATAATCTTTCTAAGCTAGTTAGAAGACACGTTTATTACCTATCCTTTTCCATCAAATAGCAAATATGTGCAGCAACTATTTCAAACTGCTATCAGTTTGATACTTTCAAGTATGGCCACTGATCAATCATTTCTCAATAAATAAAATTGTCCCGTGAAAGTATCATGGAACATTCATAATCGTGACTAAGAATTTCATACCAGTCAGGTTGGGGAGTTTTTAATCAAGGCTTTCACCTTTACTGTACATGCATTGTTACTTCGACTTTTAGTCTTGTATTGGTTAACCAAAAATAAAACTGATCATATAAGCGGATTATTCTTAACCAAAACAAGCTCATCATCAAAACAGACTATTGGTTAAATACCGATAAATGTCATCATGTAAGCGGACGATTAGACTAGTCAAGTAAAGTTAAATAATACATATTGACCATGAAGGTTGGAGTATTTATCACTATGCATACGATAGACAGACTTACACAATGCAATGTTGCATTGCAAGTATATGACATGTTTTAGAAAGTACATAACCTATGTACATGATCTCCTATGACCGCTTTAGGTACATTGTAATGTCCTCTGGTTACATTGTAATGCAATTGGCCCGTCCACTCCCACAACAATTTGTCCATCTGTTGACTGACCCGTCCGATGAAGAAACATTACGTTCATCAAGTATTGTTATACATCAATATAGTGCGTGGTGGTACCGTTGGCGGGAATTTCTCTTTGTGTATATTTCTCTTGTATTCCAAGAAAACCTCTCATTAGAAACCCAAGGAAAACTGTCATTAGAAAGTCAAGATTGAATGTCATAAGTTGGATTTACTTACACAGTACTATGCGAAAATCTGTCAGAAATTGAAGATACCTCGAGTTTTGCTTGTTCAGTGTTTTACGGAACAGCAACACAAGTAGATTATTTATTGCTGGGGTGAGTAGAGTATAGTGCCTCGCCCAAGCACACACCACGGAAGAACGTCGGCGCTGATCCAATATTAGGATTCGATCATGCGCACTTTCGTTGGCAAGTCTGGCATGTTAACCTTGAGACACCTACCTCCGTTACGTGGTGTATTGGGGTTGGAGGGGCAGAAATAGAGCCTATTCTACATTCATGTGCGAGCTTAACTGAAAAACACGTAGAAGAATTAAGTCTGAATCGTTTCATATGAAATAACTATATTGAGCCCAACATTTCATTTCAATTTTAATTAAATTATAATTTTCCTATGTGATACTTTCATTTTCTATCGTATTAATTGAAAACATGTTTCATCATTATTGAACAATGCTATGCAATTTCTGCATTCTGCATGAGTCATTTAAGCTATATTTGGACATATTCAACGTTAATATGTCCCAGATCTATGCATGAAATAATGAAATATAAGACGAAAGAAAAGATCCCAGACTTCATAATTTGTTAATAACCGAGGGTTCACACACACACACACACACACACACACACACACACACACACACACACACCTCACACACACACACACACACACTAGCCAACTTGTTACATCACCCACCCAACCACCAGAGATAGTTCTGGATCAGCCACTCTATTGTAAAGTATCATATCATTCGCTTCTAGCGGAGTGTACCACGTATGTTACGACAGCAAAGGCCGATAATATTCTGATTGTGGCTTTGTCTCCTTCCGACTATATATTATCCCATATAAACAAACGTGGTTCAAAATTTAGTTTTCAATGGCAACGAATTACATCTGTGGCTTCTTTTTATTATTTTTTTTCTTTGCTGACGTTCCGATTTATGTAAACCTTTGGATCTACACTGCTGACCGCAAAAGAAAGTTACACCAGAGTGAAGTTTAACAATTCTCACTAATACTTTTGAGACAGGAAATGAATGGCCTAAACAAGAGCTTTGCCCTGTTGTTCAAGTTAAAAAATATGTTGATATTGATGATCATATCACGCTGGCTGGGGTTATCATTGCAATGTTCTACAAGTAATGTCACTAGACTGCACACGAAAAATAGACTCATTCCAGTTATTATTCAAAAACGGTTGCTTAAGGCGGCTGGAAGAAAGCCGCAGCCTACAATGATCGGGAAAACTGAACAAAATGTCTTAAGAAATAGTGTTTCTTTTCCAATATCTGCTTTTTGTGTGTTCAACTGGAAAGACTATGGCAGCGTACTGAAACCAAATTAATATCTGACTACAAATTACTGACAAATGAACATGTCTTATAAATCGCTCCTTTATATTACTTGTTGTCATGGAAACTCACTGGAAAATAATAAAAATTCCTATTGTATTAGAACTAGAATACATTTTTAATTCAAAAGAGTTTTTTACTATTGTAAAAAATGTAGACGAATCTGGACAGAGGACCTTGATGGAATCTATGTTCGTCTACACTTCATTTGCCACCGACCACGCCATAGTGATCAATCGTGAAACCGAGAACTTAGCACCGTGGTTCTTCGTAGTGTATATCTATAACAATCCAGGGTATTGAAAAATGTCGGGGGTGGGGACTGTCTTTGTATTCCCTGTCTTGTATCCTAATTTATTGATAGAGAAATTGAAAAACATATGAATACCTACGTCAGATGTATAAAAAATAAAATTTCTTGCGGAATCTCTGGTTTGACCAACTTCGTACTCTAAAATAGTTTTTCATACCACATAAGTAAAGATAGTCGTTGTGCGAGTGTGATTCGACACCATTGCTATACTGAATGTCAAACATGACTGTCTAGGCGTATTTTGCCTGTAGTAGGCACACAGAAGCAAGATACTATATCGCCGCCATATTTTTTACCTTTAATATCAAAATGTATCCCTGCGCAATAATATAGCAATTAATTTCTTACTCTTCGAGTTCACCTTTATCTCTACTTACGATTAGCTCTATTTTAAGGGACCCCAAGTGGCTAAGTGGTCTAAAGCGCTCTCCGTTACGGATCACTGCCATCTCTCCACTGTCTGCAAAAGTTCGAGTCTCAGACTTGGCTAAAATGGATACGTGAGAAAGCTTGCCAGTAGCTTCTAGTGGGTCAGTGGATCTTCCCGGGCTTTTCCAGGATTCATCCTTCACCAGTTATGCTGGATGATAGAAAATAGCGTCAAACCTTACAACCACAACAACAACAACAAGCTATCTTTTGGTATGGTCAAGGTCAAGGTTGATAATGGCATTAGACTATACGGTAGCAATAACAATAGCTCTGTCTATAAATATTATATTGCGAAACAACTCGCTGATCGTGGTAGTCAATATTAAATATTTGAAAAGTGTTGATGTTGAAACTATACGAGTGCCTCGGTGTAGAGTACGCTTCTATGGAATACGAGTACCGCTTTGTAAATAACTGTAGCGGAAGACTCTCTCGGCTACACAGCACCGAATCTCGCTATGTCGGGTTCTTTATGATTGGTCTTGTATTAGGAGTGATATCCCTCTGATTCTGTATGATGACTGGCATTCCAGAGTGTGCCAGATTCCTACCTCAGCGGTAAACGGTCTTATTCTTGGCTTCTTAGGTGTCGCTGACATGGTTACAGACTAGTCGCAGGGTCGCCGAATGGTCGCAGAGTCGCCGACTGTCGCAGTCTCAAGCGCCGACTGGTCGCCGACTTGTCGCAGGGCCACCGACTGGTTGCAGACTTATCGCGGTCTTGGTCGCTGACTTGATGTCAATAGCCGACTGTGTCGCCGACTTGTCGCAGGTCGCCGACTGATCACAGACTCGTGGTGGACTGGTCTTCCTCTGATCACCGACTGTGTCGCAGACTTGTCACAGTCTCGGTCGCAGGCGCTGACTTAGTCGCAGACTTGTCGCAGTGTCGCCGACTGGTCTTTCTCTATTCGCCTACTGTCTTAGTCTCGCAGACTGGATCTTCTTCTTGTCGCCAACTGATCGCAGAGTCGCGTCGTTATCCGCTCGAGATCGATAGAGAGAGACGACAATACAAAATGATGAAAGAAGAGTTATCCTCTGTCAAAACGTGTATTGTCGCAATCCCTCTGCGTTCGGTTGGACAAGCCTTGTAGCGCCGGGCTGCTGGTCGATCAAAGACCTAGTCCCTAATCTTTTCAGATTAATGGCTTGGCTCTCTCCTATTCAACGGAATACGACCAAGTGTGCTTGCTCTGGCGGGTGGTTATACTGCTCACTGCAGGGGACGTCTTCACTCTACGTCGCTTCCTCACACACCACCACAGCAGCCACAAATGGCCCGTATATATATATATATATATATATATATATATATATATATATATATATATATATATATATATATATATATATATATATATATATATATATATATATATATATACCCAGGCGGAATCATGTAACCAAAACTAAGATGTTAAATGACACTACAAAGCCCGCCAAACATATAAAATCATAACATAAACTTGAAAGAAACGAAAATATTAAATAACGAAACGAAAATTTAAAGTCCAAGGGGTTTCCTCGTTACATTGCACTGGATTGCAAGATGTCCGTTTGATAAAGAGAATCATATCTGAATTTTATTACGCTGTATGAAGACGCCAGTTGAAAAGTACATGATTTTCTAAAGGAGTGGGGATGGGAAGAGAGAGATATTCACAGACAACTATAAAGATTCCCTTTAGAATTCTATTTATGGGGTCATTGATTTGTGATTAGGACCAGGGGCCGTTAATTTGAGACTAGATGTTAATTTGTGTCAAAAGTGGTCGTTGACGGAGACGTATATTCTGTAAATTTAATCATCACTGTTTCCCATTTAGCTTCTGCGTAGCTTTAGAAATCCTTACAAACGGTGTAAATAATGCCATTGACTATTTGTGCTAGTCCCATGTTTGTTTACAAGTTGATCTTTAAAGACGGCATCTACTAAATCTCTTCTTAAAAAATAAACATAGTTATTTTCGACTTTGAAAAAGATTAACTCTAATGGAAATTGTGGAGCCTATAATTTGGGTGCATAGAGAATACGGGTACCCTACAAACATTAAAGTGAGGTTTATAACCTTGATCTTTACACACACACACACACACACACACACACACACACACACACACACACACACATTATATATATATATATATATATATATATATATATATATATATATATATATATATATATATATATATAGAGAGAGAGAGAGAGAGAGAGAGAGAGAGAGAGAGAGAGAGAGAGAGAGAGAGAGAGAGAGAGAGAGAGAGAGAGCACTGGTGCATCATGCAGCAGACATGTAGCATGATGTCCCACCCAGTCACATTATCCGGACACCAGGCCGACCAGTACTAACACTAACTTCTTAATGCTGAGCGCCAAGAGAGGCAGCTGTTAGTACCATTTTAATAAGGTTTTGATATGACTCAGCCGGGGATCAAACCCACGACTATCCTCATCCGAGGCAGATGCTCTAACCACTAGGCTACCGGATATATATACATACATATATATATATATATATATATATATATATATATATATATATATATATATATATATATATATATATATATATGTATGTGTATATATATATATATATATATATATATATATATATATATAGAGAGAGACAGACAGACAGACAGACAGACATACAGACAGACAGGGATGTTTTCGTTTGCTGCTGTCCTACAGCACGCAAACAAGCTCAGATGATAAATATATCAATTTTATTGGTAAAAGCGATCACTATTAAAAGCCTTGACATACCAAATAAAACAAGTTCTGTTCCAAATGGAGTAATGTACAATTTTAAGAAGTTTTGTTTCATAGTGTTACAGTGTAGCTTACATTGTAGAAATTGGTTAATAAATCGAAGTTTGTAAATCTTGCTTTAATTTTGTGTAAAACACAACTTTGTTTCTCCTGAGATAATGGTGACAAAATTAATTTCTGGGTCTGTAGTGTGTCACAGCTTTTTCTTCTTCACAATATAAGTGGTGACAATCTAGAAAAATGCACAATAGACCAAAAACGTCATACCCTAGTAGGTGTATGTTAAATGTGGCTTTTGGATAGTTTGGCAATGTCACACCCCAAATGATGCATTATAGACTTGGCCTTTGGATTATGTGAGCAATGTTACACCCCCAATATGTGTATGTATAGATTTGGTCTTTGGGCAAGTTGGCAATATGAAATCAAGTTCTGCTTAGAATAAGTCCATATATGCTTTATTCACATACTTAATCTCGTTGCATTCCAAATGTTATACGACAGAGACATTTTCAACAACATAGCTTCTATGAATCCGACAAATTAATCAGTTTTGGCACCAAGAACTTAACTGAAAGTTCGGTAAACCAAAATGTTTCGACAGGTGACAGCGAAGTACGATGCCTTCTTTTTTTCTGGTCTAGAGGCCGACGTAGTACAATGTGTCTTAAACACCTTGTTTTGCAGTGCCGTAAAACACCAAAGTAATCCAAACTATATATACATGTGTAGGCCTACTATTGTCATTACAGGTTAAGTCAACTTTTCTGGGGATGCAAACGACGGTAGGAATTTTTTTTTTCTCCTTATTTTTTTTTAAGAGATTGACATTGGCATTCATATATCGAATTAATATTCTTAACATATATCTGAAATGGAATAAAAACAGAAATATTTTGCACACAACTTCTGACTGATGCCAGTGGGAGTTCTCAAGTTCTCAGCCTGCATGGTTAAACTTGAAAATTGCATATCGTCTGGACATGCATTAGTGTTAGGACTACATAGTCGATAAAAATTTACATAGCTTTATGCTTGATAAATCGCCAAAACCAAGATAACTACGCCCGTTAGCATCATAGCGTCGCCTGTACAAGTTTCTTTTGCAAATGGGACCACTTAATTTGAAAGAGGGAGGGAGGAAGGGAGGGAGGGGTCATCTTTCACATGACCAAATGGCAGATATGTTTGGTGGCGTTGTGCCGTTCACATATAAACGCAAATATGGCTTCGCTATTATGCGACCCGAACAGGCGTCTCAAGAGAATCAATAAAATATATTATTTTAATAGTACGAACTCCGTTAATTACATAATGTCGCCGTCCTTTGTGCGCAATAAAGTGATCCACTTCCTTACATCAACCAATCCTTCGCCACCACTACCACCACCACCACCCTCGCCCGTTTAAATGAACTACTTGGCAAGCCACAGCCTGAAAATATTTCTTGTCTCCATGCTAAAATGGTCGAAAATGAAACTCAAATATACGTTCTCAAGTGTGTAAATAGGCAAAGTCTTTGGAACCACACGATCACGAATTCTATATGACAGAAATACGCTGTTTCGAGGCTCGAACATGCGATCTCAAGACAGCTAAAAACAATCTCTCTGTAGATGGCGTACTCTGTATTCCAGATCAAGTACTTGAGCCTTCAAAACGCGAATAGCTCTTTAAATACGATTATGATTGAAAGCATGTGATACATACCATAGGCTCTCTCGATTTCGTACATTCGACTTTCGAGAACTCGCATTCGTGCTGTATCGAATACATTTTCATATGGTTTGACAAAATATTCAAAACAGATTTCTTTAAATTGCACTTTCGTGTTTCTAATATTCTCACTTAAATCAGGTCCCTGTTGACATGCAAGATAAACCCATTACGCGAAGAGGAAGTTTCGACTTCACGTAATGTAGAACTCGACCGCGTGTAATGGAGATCCCATTTTCATGCGTTCCAGAGATCATATGATTAAAAAATATCTTATGGTTGTCCCAAGCTCCAGTAGTCGAGTCCCGAGGTCGTGAATCGTTTCCACGATGTGGGTCTGGTGGCTTGCCACACACGTATACTTGCTAGTAGCATACCTCCAGATAAGTGAACTTTGACCAGAGTGTATGTATGTACATACATACATACATACATACATACATACATACATACATACATACATACATACATACATACATACATACATACATACATACATACATACATACATACATACATACATACATACATACATACATAGAGTGTATGTATGTACATACATACATACATACATACATACATACATACATACATACATACATACATACATACATACATACATACATACATACATACATACATACATACATACACATGCATGCATATGCATGCATGCACGCACGCACGCACGCACGCGCACACATACATACATACATACATACATACATACATACATACATACATACATACATACATACATACATACATACATACATACATACATACATACATACATACATACCTACCTACCTACCTACCTACCTACCTACCTACCTACCTACCTACCTACCTACCTACCTACCTACATACATACATACATACATACATACATACATACATACATACATACATACATACATACATACATACATACTAAGTACTTAGACTAGAGGAATTAGCACCTGACCATATACAATTTGAGCTTTAACTTTATAATTCGTCTTTAATAAAGAATTTTAGTATATTTGCCATTTATATTTCGTCTTGGATGAGTGCATATTTATTCTGAATTTGAAGGTTTATCTTATTAAGTTTTGCATATCTTTTATACAGTTTTTAAATTTTGGCCTTGATATTCTACATTGTTGAAGTTTATGCTTGCATTCATTTAAATGGGTTTGCATTATATACTTTTTGATAAAATATTGAAATATATAATTGGAAAACATTATATCGCCTCACTGACGATACAAATTTTATCGTCACGGAGGCGATATTATCTTTTTAGAACTACTTTCTATTTCCAGTTAGAAACATGCCAGTCTTTATGTGCGTTATTTGAACCTTTATTTCCATATTTAGGTCTCTGCTTCTCAATCTTAAAATTGTTGTTGAAATTTCAAATTCCTTTTTATCTCTGTTGTGATACAACTTGTAATCGCATTGACTGAGTGAAGAAACAAATTCATGAAATCAATGGCTTTTGGCTTTATAAGTATATAATAAATCAATCTTTTTGAGTAAGTAGAAGAAAATGTTTCACTCGTGAAGTGGAAACATTTTGCATTGTTACTCGTGGCTTCTCATTCGTGTCAATACAATATTTCTACTAGCCTCATATAATATTTCCTGATATCCACTCTATAAGTGGAAACAGTACACTGTTACTCGTTAATTCGCAATTCTTAACAATACAATGTTTCCAATTCAATCATATAACAGTTCCTGATATCCACTCAATAAGTGGAAACAGTATATTGTTACTTGCCGTGAATTCGCCATTCGTGGCAATACAATGTTTTCAATTCACACATATAACACTCCAAAAGTGGAAACACTGTAATGTTACTTGCCGAGAATTCGTCATTCGTGACAATACAATGTTTCCAATTCATATAACAGTTCCTGATATCCACTCAATAAGTGGAAACAGTATATTGCCGCAAATTTGCCATTCGTGACAATGCAATGTTTCCAGTTCACTTCTGGCATAACAATATTTCCAATTCACTCGAGAAAACAAAATATTTCCAATTCACTCGTCACAATAAAATGTTTCCAATTTACTCGTGATAAAAAATGTATTCCTACATTCACGGAAAAAACACATAACCTCTAGATGTTCCTAAATTTTTTGTACAATTCTTCATTTTTATATTTTTAGAGCATTTTAACGGCTCATAAACACTATCCTAACTGTATATTTCCAATTTAGAGTTCAGTTATATACATAATTTTTTTAAAAAAAAATATGCTGTATATGTATGGTTGTGTCTGTAACTGTGTCTTTGCGTGTGTGCCTGTGTGTTTATTAGCGTTTCACAGTACCCAATTACAACAGAGGCCATACGATGCCACCTTACGGTTACACGTGTGTTATCTGCCGTTGAATTGAAGCCATAAAAGAGTATAGACAGTAATTTACTTAACTCTTCTGTTCTACTTATCAACTGCCTATTGTATTTCATATTTATTTCATATTAAATGCAACATCATTCATATTTGTATTATTTTCATTATGTTCTTATTGAATGTATGTATGTATGTATGTATGTATGTATGTATGTATGTATGTATGTATGTATGTATGTATGTATGTATGTATGTATGTATGTATGTATGTATGTATGTATGTATGTATGTATGTATGTATGTATGTAATAATCAATATATAACACTCATTTCTTTTCTGATTATTTCTTTGAGTGTATTTATGTTATGTATTATTTATCTTTAAAATAAAATTATTACATTTTCATTTTTTCTGCACCTTATTTTGGCTTGTTTTAACTTAAATCTTAAAACAATTCCAGAATGATCACTTCTATCTCCAAGCATACTTGTTGTGTCCAAGTTGATATGAAATACACTTCTTGATATCAAATTCATGTTTTCCTAAGATCATTTCCTCTCCGTACTTGGGGCCTGTCATGTTCATCACAGCTTTAACGACACTAAATAAAATTATTTTCTTCTATCAAATTTAAAACTGTTATGTGGCACTATGGTTGTTGACAGTCCCAAAATTATTTTAATGTAGACGAGAGCCCAATACTACAATTAGTCATCAACAATTAGTATTATATCATAATCTAAATCACTAATCTCCTGTGTCAACAGTTCTTAAGTCAGGATTGTTACTGTTTTTGAATCACACATTGAACCTCTGGTTCCTTTTAAGCTAATATCTATGATTAAATTAGGAATCAGTGTTGAATCCAATGAATTTAAGATCAACTCTCTTTAAATTAGCCCGCCTCTCATTTCATGCTGTATGGCCCCAGTGGCTTGCCGTAGTTGCCTGGTCAAGATTGGCTAGCGGTTACTTGGAATTTCTAATAAATTTAATTAACCCATGGAAAGGTGAACATAAAGTAACTCACTTCTTCAAAGTTATGAAATTGAATATATCAATTATACACTCACCTGGTCTACCAGCAGGCCCCTGCTCACCGGGTTCTCCTTTGGCCCCTTGGTTTCCAGGTGGTCCTTTGGGACCCTTGATCGGCAGCTTTACAGGTAAGTTAACTTCCCCACGGCATGTCAACTCCAGCTCGCATGTTCCGAGGTCACCGTTTTCTCGAACTGCTCGTGTACCTGGCCGCCTGTTCCGAAGTCTCCGAGAGCAAGTCACATGAGAGACAGACAGACAAACGAAACTCACAATAATCCATCGGGAAATCATTTTTAATTTATTAATGTGTTACACACGGAAGACTTGAATCTCTTCTTTATGTGTGTTTGTTTACTGAATGCGGAAAAGTCCTATTTTCTAGGCATCAGTCCAAACTCTGAAAAAAAATAAATAAATCACTAGTGTTACACACTTAACCAGGTCACCGGTCGAGTCATACCAAAGACTTACAAAAATGGTACTAACAGCTTCCTCGCTTGGCGCTCAACATTAAGAGGTTAGTGTTAGGACTGGTCGGCCTGGTGTCAGGATAATGTGACTGGGTGGGCCATCATGCTACTTGTCTGCGACATGATGCACCAGTGCATCACTGTAAACTGCCACACTGCAGACATCGTAGCAATCTGACTGAAAAATTGTTAAAGCTACGTTAAAATTCATAATCACATCACATCACTTAAGCAAGTCCTTATGCAATGCACCCAAATGCAACAACTCAGTCCTTTCCCGTACTGAAAAATGGACCTCCAATGTAATACGGCCTTTACCACAAACCCATGTGAATAATATAATGTGTATGCATAGGTCGTAGCCATCTTTTAGTCATGTGACTAATAAAGTAGTTCCAATATGTCCAAAGCTGATATAATTTGATATGTTTGGAGGGGGTGCGGGTTATTTGGTGGAAATTGCAGAGAAGCTGCAAGTGAGAACCCTTCATGCCTGTACCCTACATGACATGGGACAACTTTGTTTATTTCAATTTTGTTACGGTCATGCTTTTGTCATTTGACTTCTACAAAGTTCACAGAGTTTAAAAAATATATCAAGAATTGAATGCTTGAATTAAATGGATATGTGGAATTATTCAATGAAAACAACGTGACTAGTTGAATTGATGAAATAATGATAAATGTAGTATTAAAACGAAACAGGTCAGTAAAGGTCGACACTTCTTTTGTAATATGGCTCTCGGGGGTAAATTTATGCAAAGATCTACATTTTGTTTTACAGTACGGCTCTCACGAGCACATTTGGGTAATGGTCCACATTTCTTTTATAGTACGACTTTTACAGGTAAATCTGGGTGAAGATAGACATTTCTTTTATAGTACCACTCTCATAGGTAAATTTTATGCAAAGGTCCACATTCGTTTTGTAGAATGGCTTTCAGAAGTAAATTTTTATAAAGTTCCACATTCTTTTATGGTATGACTCCCACTGATAACTTTTATACAAAGGTCCACAATCCTTTCAAAGTGTGTATCCTGCTGGTAAATTTATGTAAAGGTCAACATTCTTTTAGTTGAATGGATTTTACGGATAAATGTATGTAGGAGTCCAAATTCCTTTTTGGAGTATGGATTTTACGAGTAAATTTATGTAAAGGTCAACATTCTTTTAGTTGCAGGGATTTTAAGGGGAATGTAAAGGTCAACATTCCTTTTGTCGACTATGACAAGAAAACCTTTTTATATTGTGTTATTCCATTTCTGGTAAGGGAACATATTCTGAATCAAAACGAAATGAAATCTATAATAGTTACAAATGTGGACCAATCGATTCATACATTATTCATGTACAATATTAAAACTACAGTAGCATACGTTTAGACATATTACATGACAGAGAATACGCAGGACATTCTCGACATAATGCTCGAAGTGAAGCCCTAATAAAATACTGTTCAGGAATGGATTCAGTATTACCGTTATGCCAATATAAACAGTATGCAATGAAATAAATTTTATTCCACGCGATTTAAGCAATACCGATTAGATATAAAAAGGGTTTAATTAGATAATGATTAGATAATAATTAGATAATGATATTGTTGCAAAGAACATAGTCTTCAAATCTATTTGCTAGAAGCATGGAATCGTCACGACTGCGGACGGATTTGTGTTTTTATTTTAAAGTGAAATAAAACGTTTTAGGCAACACGGAAACAAATCATTTTCAAATTTAATGGAAATTAGCCAAGCTCTCTAGAAAAATGAGATATTGAATTAAGGAAGGTTTTTTTTCTAAGCACTACCGTTTTTGTACTTTTGTGAAACTAAGATAATTAATATTTAATTCTATGTGTCCATTAAATTTCTTTAAACTTTAGTTTGGCCGTTAACAGACCTTTATTTTAAACTTTAATGATAAAAAATTATTTTTACATTTTCTCCTTAATTAATATTTATTGTTTTCTCTCAGTATGTATTTCCATTGACGTAAAAAATGGCTGTATACAAATTATATTCTAACCACCAGAGACTGTATAGACCATTTTGTGATATGATTAAATACTTTTCAAACATTGCCCTTTCTTTGCCGATGAACACTACATCTTTCTCTTTGTAGTGAATTTGCAAAAGCACAAAACGCATGAAATGTAAGAATGGCAACGGATTGTATCGATTCGATACAGCTAACGACTTTGATATTGTGTTGATTTATTCTGTCTGGTATGAAAACGTACATCGTATTACTGTTTCTCGAGTCTCAAACGCGACAATTCTCATGCTCTCTAAGGAATGAAACGTTTGCACTGGTCGCGGAATTAGAATTTAGATTTTATTTGTCCGGTGTTGCTTGAAATGAGCATCTTTGCAACTATCCTAAACAATACAATGTAGTAGAGCAACTTATTTTGGGTATCTTATTATGATGACTCTTTATTGATACATATACGAATCAGTACTGGTATAGATATGAATCAATATGGTATAGATATGAATCAATATGGTATAGATATGAATCAATGACGGTATAGATATGAATCAATATGGATAAATATGAATCAATACTTGTATATATATGAATCAACGATGGTATAAACATGAATCAATTTGGTATAGATATGAATTAATGACGGTGTAGATATGAATCAATATGGTATAGATATGAATCAATGACGGTATAATAGACATGAATCAATATGGATAAATATGAATCAATACTTGTATATATATATATATATGAATCAACGATGGTATAAACATGAATCAATATGGATAAATATGAATCAATACTTGTATATATATATATATGAATCAACGATGGTATAAACATGAATCAATTTGGTATAGCTATGAATCAATACTGGTATATATATATATATATATATATATATATATATATATATATATATATATATATATATATATATATATATATATATATATATATATGTGTATGTATGTGTGTGTGTGTGTGTGTGTGTGTGGTGTGTGTGTATGTGAGTGTGTATCAACGTCGGTGTAGATATGAATCAAAATTGGTATAAATCTGAATCAATGACAGTATAGAGATGTATCGATACTTGCAAATTTTTGAGTAAATACTGGTATAATGATAAATTAATATTGGTATAGATATTGATCACTACTGGTATAGAGATGAATCAATACTTGCAAATAAGCGAATCGATACTGTTATAAAGATGAATTGATAATATTATTGAAATTATATCATATGTATTCAAATAATCATCTTAAGTCCATATAGTTTTTGCATGGCAAATTTAGCATTATTTTACTTTATGTACAGCAAATTTAACATTATTTTACTCATGTACGGCAAATTTAGCATAATTGTACTTCATTTACGACAAAAGTAAAGCACTATTTGTATTCATTAAAGGCAAATTTGGCGTTATTTACTTTGTAGAGGGAAAATGTTCTTAGATGGCATATCTTCATAACGAGATGATCGCGTTTCAAACTAATTAAAAACTATACATAAATCATGACGGTTTTCAGCTATTTTCATTACTTACAGATATAGTACAACGGAGCCATGAGGAGGACATGAATGAAATACGTGTTGTTGTATCAAACGCCACAACTTACCAGTGATTTTTCACGTGTTAACACCGAATATAACGTTCACCAAAATTTGACAGGTTCATTCATGGACTACAATGGTCATGCTAACCTGCATTCAGAATCTGTATTGTCCCACCAGCATGCGAATCCCCATATTTATGCCATTTACAGTTGAAAGTAACTGGGTCCGTCTTCTAAATACCACGTAAACATCTAAGGAAATTGTAGAATATACAGACTTGATTTCTTTTGCAACTTTTACAGTAAAATTAAAGTATTTTTTTAAAAAAATACACGTCTTTTCCTGATTAACTTGTCAAGAAATATACATACAAATTTGCTTGACCATTCTGCAGTCCTGTGATTAAATCCCGCAAGCACCGTAATACTTATTCCTTATTGATTGGTTCCCATCAAGTTTGACGGCTTCTTCTGATGTTCTGTAATCTTGACTACCGGATATACAAACTGCATGACTGGCATTCAATTATTATTCTAAGCGCCTCAATGACACACATGAGACACACCAATTATGTTGTCAAAACCATCGGTCACATGTATTGGAAACACATATTCATGTAATATCTCCCTTGGTTTACACTAAATATTATTTCGATCTGAATATAATTTAGGCAAAAAAAAAACTGACACGAGTTAAGAAATGTAAAAGCTAATCCTTAGCATACGCAAAGCACTGAATATATATATATATATATATATATATATATATATATATATATATATATATATATATATATATATATATATATGTGTGTGTGTGTGTGTATGTATGTATGTATGTATGTATGTATGTATGTATGTATGTATGTATGTATGTATGTATGTATGTATGTATGTATGTATGTATGTATGTATGTATGTATGTATGTATGTATGTATGTATGTATGTATGTATATTTCATTTGATTGATTATGTGTTAGTTAATTTTTTTATTTCATTGCATGTTATTGTAATGTAACATTGTATGAGTTCAATTCTGCTTGACCTGATTGACTTTTTTTTTTTGTTTCATCGTATGTCAACAACTAATACATAGCTGAATTATTCTCTCTGTATCTGGGCTTAATATCAGGATCATTATTAATAGATGTGGTAAAAGTTTTTGGAGTTTCCTAAGTGAGTTTTACATAATCCAGGTTATTGTTGTTTGTTTTTTTTTAACATTAGAATGATTCTAGAAGGTTATTTTCCAGTAGGTAATGTTTGTTCTTTTAGAAAATGCTAATTGTTACCTCATGTCAAGTAGAGAAAAAAATAATCATGTTATTGTAAGGATATGGTCATTCGTGCTTTTACATCTAGCACTTTCAAGTTGGATATTATTTGGTGTGACCAGTATCTTTTTTTGTTTTGCTGGAATCTGTTTTGTTCACATTATTGAATTCATGTTATTATTTTCTCTGGAAATACGAAAGAGCTCTGATAAAATTTTTGGAATAAAGACATCCACTGTAATTTATAGTATATTTAATCTTGGAATCATATTTCTTTGATTCAACGAAAGACTGTTGACAAATCAACACCTTCATAGCTACCATGGATACATCATCGATATTCAAGGTAAATAAATATATTTGTTAAATTTGTAGTCTTTCACAAACACACACACACACATATATATATATATATATATATATATATATATATATATATATATATATAGAGAGAGAGAGAGAGAGAGAGAGAGAGAGAGAGAGAGAGAGAGAGAGAGAGATTTCACATACAAAAAAAAGATATATATCTTTAGATATTTTAAAGGAAAATAATATCTATATCTTTATGAGTATTCTTCAAGTCGACCAAACCTTGTCTCCCAAATACATTCACAGGAAAGAATAAAAACTGGTAGCAAAATCACGATTGACAACACGACTGACAAAATCAACATGTAAACAATGTTGTTTTTCAAGAGAATAGAAAGGACAGTGCAACTATAAAGTCAAGTATACCTAGCTTTTTATTCTACATGACCTGACAACACGAAGACATCTCACTGACCATTGCCTTTGACTATTCTGTATTTTTGCGATCTATCTGGGTTGCGACTATGGGTGAAACGAATCATCGATATATCGATGCATCGATACGTTTTTCTGTAACGATACACAGATCGATACGCAAGATGGAGAATCAATACAAATCGATACTTACCGTATGTAAATTATTTTAGTCATGAATGATTGTTATTAGTTTGACTTGTCATTCTTTAAATGTAGAATTCATCTGTAACATCATTTGCAGTTCTATGCACTCAATTGTATTCGTAAAAGCGAAAGAAACTTTTGAGAATATCACTCGCCATCTTCATGTTAAAAAATTGACATGGTTCGCAATCTGCCGACCCCCAATTTCATGCTAATTATATTAACCCAGCAGCATGTTCAGCATATAGGATATTTTCCAAACTTGTTCCACATGTATAATGAAGCATTTTACTCATCATTTAATAACCAATTTTATGCAAAATTTTCACGTTGAATTTTATCTTGTCTACTTTGGTTGATTAGAAAGCTACACTACCGGTGTATCACACGGTGAAATATGTTACACTGAAATCTCATTGGTGGTTATTGCTTGTTCTGGTCTAGGTTAAATAATAACTACCAATCAGAAATTATTGTAGCTTATTCCCTGTGACAAACAGGAAGTACAAACAAACCAACAGAGCAAATTATCGCAAACGTCATTGCTATGTTGTAATTAAACAGAGATGCTCTTAGAGTCCGCAAATGAATGAATCGTATAAAATTTGTACGAATTCGTACACTTGGAAACCAATGACGCGCTAGAACTCTCGTAAATTAAAAATCTCTCATACGAAAATGTGCTTGGCTAAGTATACAATCTTTTTTAATGTTTGTTTTTTTTTTTTTTGTTTTCAACTATTTACACATCTGGGTTCTTCAAGCATGACAGGAAAGGCTGTTTAAAAGAATTAGACTGGCACATAAGAATTTTGGTGCAGTTTCAACCTTCTATGAATGGTGTTTTGCAGATACGTGTTTAAAATACGGGTCACCTAAAAAAACAAATTTCAGAATCCCCTGCGTGTTTCACTATGGTTTTTATTACTGGTTAGTGATAGTATTGATGACAACAATTTTTAAAGTTATGAAGTATGAACATTTTCTCCACTTTGTGTAGATGAAGTTTATCGGGAAATGATACTGTCTGACCTTGGAAACCAGGCTTTTTAACGCACTCACACGGGATCTTTATTAAAAACGTTTGCAGCAGACGACAGTCAAATACTATTGCAAAATTATGCAATACGTAAATTCGATTCTTTTTCGTAAATTTAATTACATTCTCTCTCAGTTTTTGACATTATATTGATATTCGTCATTTTAGATAATTCAGTCCCATTTTATTTACGTTGTTCTATCTGGATTTCTATTTAAGACGAAGAAAGACGCAGCCAATGGGTGTGCATGATAATTCATTCTTAAACGTCATTGGTTTGTTTACTTTTCTGTTCTCAAACTTAGTTGTACATTGTTAGCTAGACTTGATATGCGCAGATACAATTTTCATGGACAGACCACTTAAATCCCGATCTATCAACGCATCTGTTGTGGCGTGATGAAAAAATTCTATGGCAGAACCAGAAATATCGTCAGGGTGATAGATAATGGAGTTTATGGGACTGAACCCCTGTTAAGAGCCGATAGAACAAAATTTTCGGAAGCTCCTGTATTTCTATCTTTTCAATTCATAATGTCACCCATATGACTAAATAAAACCTACAATAAAACGTTTTACGCTATCAAAATTAGATGGTTTTAAAGATGATGGGCCAATGGGCTTCTTCCCAATCCACCCCACCTCACCACACCCCAAAATATATCAGTCTAATGTACACATTTCTTCTTCACCCCAAACAACATCAGTCTTCTTCTCAAGAGAGAAACGAAAATAATTTGTTCGTCATATTTATCAATATGAGCGATAAGCAGAAACATACGTTTGAAAGATTGTTTTTGTATTCCTCGTCATCAAGTTGCCAATTGTAAATAGTCATACGAAAATGGATGCATAATAAAAATCGCTTCTAAAATGTTGTAAAAACTGCTAAGGGTCCAGTCATCCAAAATCACATAGGATGTTTAGCTTGGTGTGTAAAGCTAAAGGTAAAACCAATCCAAAATCACATAGGATGTTTTGCTGGTGTGCAATATCTTGCACTGTCATTAATACCTGTTCCCAATTAAGAGTGTTGCAAAGAAAAGTATGTGACAAACAACCTGTCACAAATTGTCATAAACAAAGAATACTAAAAAATATAGTTGAATGAATTAGAAAATTCATCAAATTAAGGCACGTTCAAAACCACTTAATCCTTATATAATTAAATACGTAAAGAAACGGATATGCTGATGAGCTAACTTTTCGTCAAGATGACATGATTAGAGCACATAGGAGTTCCGTATGAAGAGTCTTGCAATGCGGATTTACGGCAGGTCGTAAATCGCAAAATATTTCTCAATGTTTTATCTGCTTTTCACTGACTTTTTCATTTTTTGGTTTGAAAAATAAATATATTTTTTTCAAATTTTAAAATATATAACCATTAGTCTTTTCCGTTATTTCATTGTAAGAATGTCAGTTTAAGTCAATCTCATCAAGGGTGCATAGCTCAACAACGATACACCTATTAATTTGCTACAGACGGAACAATATTATTACGGTCCTCTGCCATATTGGCTTTTGTAAGAAATGCCATATAAATTTATAACAGCAATATTTCTGATAAAAATACACAAATCTGCATACATAATCTACTCTGAGTCGGCACAAGCAAGTTTGATTTGGCGGAAAGATATATCAAGACCGTTGGGCCAAGCGAAATTCATAATCCATATGAAAAGAGTAATTTCCCCAACTCAGAATAAAACACGAATGGGATTCATTATATATGGCATATGCCCTCAAATACGCTTTGTTATATTTTAACTTTATAGGATGAATAAATTCAAACCGAAAAGGATCTTGCAAAGTTCTATTTATCGCATTTAAAATTTTCGCGCGCTAATATCAGATATAATATCAAAGTAGTTCTTATCTAGGTAAATGGTATGAAAATTGCTGTTAAAATTCTAGTCTTATTGCTGTGAAATGATTTTGCTCCTCTCGAGTTTCTTTGGACAAAATCCTGAGATGTCAAGTCAAGTCACATGACCAAAGCAAGGGAGACTTTGAAAGGAGCGAATGAACAGTAGTGGCATTTGAGTGGCTAGTTATCATATTCCACGTGGATTTACAAGTTGTCAACATAGGGTTTAATTCTGGAATAGTCTGCATATATTGCTAACTCAGCAGTGGCGGGAAAAACTGGTAAGTGTCTAAAATGAACACATTTTTCTGTACCGAATGCGCGATTAAATGAACATGTAACATCACACCCAACAGTTTCCATCAGTATCGGAACAGGATTGGAAACTGATTTATTAGGGCTGGTACTGGTCAAACCAGTTTCCCGGATACCGATAAACTGGTAAACCGTAATGTTACATAAATAGCATCATAAAGTAATGATCACGTCGTTTAGCGCTAACAATTAGCTTTGATTTTACTACCATAAGGTAGAAGGTGACCAATCACTAAATAAATAACAGATTTTTGTCTTGCAGTGTAGACACTACAGATTGGATCAATATCCGGATAAAGTCCAACTCTTAGGATTGGAAGAAAAAAAAAACATTGGATAATCTTTACATTATCTACCGTGCTTCATCGTCGCTGCTCTGGCGGTCCACAGGCGTCTGTCTGACATCAGATCTGAAAATCCTGTCTTATGATATCATTTGATTCGGAAATAGTCTGCATATGTCATATGATATTGCAATCTTCAGCAGGTCGTGACGATGCAGATTCGAATTTCGATCAGAAAAGCTATAAAAGCATGTATGCTATTTTGACGTCCTAGTTTCCGTTTTCGCTTACTTTGGCGTACGGATCAGTTTTCATAATTACAATAAATGAAATGTACACGCTAAAGCTGGTTTCAAATGGCATGGGTGATGGTATCAGAGGTGGCATCTAAAATGTATTAATGCAAGCAGCCTGAAAAGTGAATAACAAGAGCTTTTTATACTGGCTTCAATTATATTCAAAGTTTCGTATTTTAGTTCATTCGAACTATAAGCATACGAAAAATTCAAAACTCTTATAAATTTGACAGGAAGTTGGTATAATCCCAGATTCTTGTTAATGAGAATAAAAATAAGGACTTATTTAGAGTACTTTTTCCATTTTGGTTGATTTTTGTTTCCTTTTCCAACCTATAAAAGTTTATTATCTCTTCATTATCTCACTTAAATTTAAATCCAGTATGTTGTACTGGTCTTGAAAAATGTACTCTAAAAACTATTCAATATCCTTGACCTATTCAAAATCAAAACGCATGACAGTCTTACATCTGATTTCATTAATGCCATGCTAAAAATTGCCCTAGTCTATTCGACATTAAACCTGGCATTCTATACAACGTCGTTATGCATCTAATGTAGCTCAAAAAGATGTTTCCCTATCATCTTAAACTTTTTGAGAATGTCTATTTTTTTAAAAAAATTTATAGATAATGAACATCGAATAACTTTGATGCTGAAACTTTTGTTATATACCTATCAATTTTAGATAATTTTATAAAATTCCTGAGTGAATAAACAACTGAAATTGTTTAGCATTTTAAGCTTTAATACGAATTGCCTCTGTAAGAAAAAAGACCGTATTACATTTCCATGAACAATGCTACATGTCTCGGGCATGATGCATCTGCGCTAGACATCACTATAAACTGCCACGCTGCCGACATCGTAGCAATATGACTGAAAAATTTTAAAGCTACGTTAAAAATCCAAATCATACAAACAGTGCCGAATATTAAACATAGCGAGACCCTAAGCTATGGGAAGCTGTAGAGGTCCTTTTTGGTATAAAATAAATTAGAGAGGCCCCTTCAGACTCTGAGGCCCTAAGCTGTTGCTTGATTAGCTTATGCCTAAATCTGGCACTGTAAACACACACACACACACACACACACACACACACACACACACACACACAGACACACACACGCGCGTTTCAATGAACTGATATGCGCATGAATATCAGTTTTATGAATGTAGTTCGTGTTGCCTCTGCCTCGATCAGGACAGGAATGTGCAACAACGGCCAGCAAGCAGCATCAGACACGAGATTTGGTCTTATTCGCTTACATGTATACAACGCCAGTGCATTTAGCAATTGCTATCCGGCACGCGCCTTTAAGGAAATTGCGCATGCTTTTCAAGAGTATCGTATTACTAAATTTTAAAAAAAAATATCATTAGTGTTGTCCTACTTTATTGAAATGACGGTACAATTCAGGGGGGGGGGATTCCTCTGTGTAAAGAAGTAATAGGTGTGTAAATCAAAAGAATATAATAAAATAAATTACTTTCGGACGAAAGTGATTTACATTATCAGAGATACCAGTACTAAGGTATCATAAAACACGTGAATAAAAAAAAAAACATTGATCAAGATACCAGGGCGCATGTAATAAAATCGTGTTTGCTTGAATATTGGCTGTTTGCTCTAATATGAATGTATATTTATCTTTACTGCATTAACTGATTATGGTAACAAAGGATAAAAATTCATAAATTCTGCCACAAAAAACACATTGCAAACTAAAATTATTATTGCGATCTGAAAAGCATTAGAAGACCTAACTTTGGGGAACAGAGATATAATTTTGTACCAAAACAGATTATATCGCAGACTGGAAGATGTATCTGATCGCACGAACAAAATTTCTTCGAAGTAGTTTACAGTAATACTTATTAACAAGGGAACGAACTATATCAATAATTTTGTTCCTAAATCTCTACCATGCTGCCTAGCATTGCTGGTTATCGTGGTCATAGTCTAGCATTTAACATCTGCCTATAAAAAGGGCCGTCAAGAATCGATTGAATCTGGTTTCATGAATATTGACTGTTAATCTTTACCAAAGTTTCCACTTCTTCCCACATAACACAAACCACCGAATCGTGCCATAAGGATCAAAAAGTGCAGTATTGTAAAAAAGACGTCATTCAATAAAATCAAGTCCTCATACAATTCGATCAAGAAATTTAGTTAAAGGCAAAATGAGGAAATTCACTTTAGTCACGTCTATGGAAACACGGTTTTCGAATTAAGATGAAATATTCGCAGAAATATTGCGAATATCTGAAATAACTCAATTTGTCACTAATGGGTTTTGGTAACTTACAAATAAATAATGAACAAATGTATTGAAGATAAATCGAGATAATTTAACGCAAATTACAACAGAAGAGTCAAAGCTGAGATATTGCAAACGTGCCCCGCAAACTTGCAAAATGGATTAAACTGTCTGGAAGTGAAATTGACAAGCAAAATGGGTTCAACATTGGAATTGAAATTGACCTTCCCGGAAAATATGGATTCAGGTATCTAGAAGCGCAACTGACATGCAAACTGGATGCAACTGTCTGGAATTGAAACTAACCTTTATTGCAAAATGAATCCGACTCTCTAGAAATAAAACTGACCTTCATTGCAAAATGGATTCTACTCTCTGGAAATCTAACTGAGCTTCGTTGCAAAATTAATTTAACTCTCTGGACGTGAACTGTCTTTATTCTAAAATGGATTCTGCTCTCTGGAAGTGAATTGACCTTCACTGCATAATGTCTAAGTCATATAACTTAACATCGTGACGTATGTATTGACACAAAAACATCAAACTTGTAAGAAATGAAAAGGACAGAAAACCCATATAATTTTAAACACATACGTTGGCATCAAAAATTAAATAGCTACCTTTATAAATCATCACTCAAATTTTAGATGAACAGGTTCCTAAGAGTAGGATTCTGTACTGAACTTAACGGACAAAAATTAGGAAATCTTCAAGATAATTTCCCTCACGGTAAGCGATTAGCATGGAGGCAAATGTTTTCGGATACAGGATATATTCAGATTAATATATTCCCGATCTTAAGTAATTTATCCATGTTATGTATCACCGAGATATCTTACCTTTAGAGATATTTCACCGGAAGTTTATTAACGAAAGTTTCTTTTAGTACTGGCTGAAGTAAACAAAAACCTATCAATGCTATATTAACAGAATTCCCAGCATGTCCAGCCCTGCCATTGGCAGCGGGAATTCCCAGCATGACCAGCCCTGAGATTATCAGCAAGAACTCCCAGTTTGTCCAACCCTGACATTGGCAACAGGAATTCCCAACATGACCAGCCCTTACTTTGGCAGCAGGAATTCCCAGCATGACCAGCCCTGATAATGGTTGCAGGAATTCTCAGCATGTCCAGCCCTGACATTGACAGCAGGAATTCTCAGCATGACCAGCTATGCCTTTTTCAGCAGGAATTCCCAGCATGACCAGCCCTGACATTAGCAGCAGGAACTCCCAGTTTGTCCAGCACTGACACTGGCAACAGGAATTCCCAGTATGACTAGTCCTGACATTAGCAATAGGAATACCTAACATGACCAACACTAACATCAGCATCAGGAATTTCCAGCATGACTAGCCCTGCCTTTGGCAGCAGAAATTCCCAACATGACCAGCACTGACATTGGTGGCAGGAATTCTCAGCATGTCCAGCCCTGACATTAGCAGCAGGAATTTCCAGCATGACCAGCTCTTACAATGGCAGTAGGAATTCCCAGCATGACCAGCTATGCCTTTTTCAGCAGGAATTCCCAGCATAACCAGCTAAAAGCAGGAATTCCTATCAGGTCCAGCCCTGACTTTTACAGCAGGAACTCCCAGTATTTCCAGCCCTGACATTGGCAGCAGAAAATCCCCTACATGACCAGTTCTGCCTTTTGGCAACAGGAATTCCCAGCATGACCAGCCCTGACATTGGTGGAAGAAATTCCCAACATATCCAGTCCTAACATCGGCAGCAGGAATTCCCAGCATGACAAGCCCTGAAATTTGCTGTAAACGAGTGTGTTCAAGGGATACCAGTTCAATAAATGAAACTATAAATTTCAATTGTTATCGGAACGTCAATTCCTAGCGTTCCCGTATGATTTCTATTATGCCAGAGGTTTCGATTTGAATCAGATTTACATCCAGTGGACATGACACAATACAAATTCCCAAGTCCTTCTGTTTTATCTCGATATAACAAATCTGAATGTCTCAACATCAGTCTCAAAAGTATTTCCTCTAGAAAGAGCGACTGTTTTATTTTTCAAAACTACTTATATTCTGCTATTCAAGTTCGACAACTCTAATATTTATCACACGAAATACTTGGCATAATTCGAGCTTCGAGCTCCTTCTTTTACTTGAATTTTTACATTGGTGACTTTGGATATGCCTCTGTTTCTTTACACAAACAGATATCATACAGACTAGTTGCCTTTTGGCTCTCTTCCTTCCGAGGCATCATCAAGACTGACATTTAGGTTTTTTAGGTATCCTTAGTCGTATTTTATTTATTCAGTTAAACATATAAGTTAACCTTTAATTGATAAATAGAAGCTTGATTGAATTGGTTATATCTAGCCAAGATGAGATGACGAGGACAACGAATATCCTTATAAACTTTAAGGCATTGGACACGTTTGGTCGTTTAGCACAATAGGTCATTTCGCTTTTTAGGCATTTGGTACTATTGGTCATTTGGCACTTTAGAGTATTTAGCACAATGGGCCATTTCGCTATTTTGGGCATTTCGAAATATAAGGTATTACCCACAGTTGGACATATCTCCACCTTAATTATTTAGCACATAAGAGCATTTCTCATATCAGGCCAGTCCGTTTTGTTTATTCATACATGTTTTTATTTTTATGCATGGACATTTGAATATCAGTCTGCAATGCCATGGAAACACTACACTGAAGATGTGTTTAAACGATATAATGTAAAGATATAAAGAAAAGGAAAATGAGTTACGAAAGAATTACAAGTGAACTCTGTCATGAAATTCCGCAGAAGAAAACACTTGCCCGAAATATTTGGATCTTGATGAGACACAATAATAGAAAGTCAGCAGGCGCTTTAAATGATTTTGATGTTGAGGTGTAAGGAGAGGATGAGGAGGTAACGTTCGAGGCAGATGAGGCTAGTGGATATATATATATATATAAACAGATTATTAAAACATAGCATGACTTCGTAAGTAAAATGATGCATTACATTTCTTTAACCTACCGTTCCCAGTCGACCTCGGCATTAATGAATTAGCTTGATGGATTGAGACGAAATGATGTCCCAATCTATCTAATATTTCTCAAAATGATTTTCACTTGATTATACCGATATCCCATTATTGCGATTTTAATTTGCGTCCCTTCTACAAAAGTGAATTCCAGCTCAAGTGTCAAATATCAATCATCCATAATATAGTTCATATTGGTACACGAAATTTATTTATATTTTGCGCCAGACAAGAAACGGCGCCAATGTGGAAATGCCTAAATGCCTTGGATTCACCGCTTTCAAAGAAACGTCATTAATTACAGTATCAATATCGATATCCTTTATATATATATATATATA
This sequence comes from Potamilus streckersoni, assembly GCA_016746295.1. Classification (NCBI taxonomy): domain Eukaryota; kingdom Metazoa; phylum Mollusca; class Bivalvia; order Unionida; family Unionidae; genus Potamilus; species Potamilus streckersoni. The sequence goes on from JAEAOA010001337.1 coordinate 270,690, forward strand.
TATATATATATATATATATATATATATATATATATATATATATATATGTGTGTGTGTGTGTGTGTGTGTGTGTGTGTGTGTGTGTGTGTGTAAAGCATATCGATATATATATATATAATTTTTTGTCATTTGCTTTATATTTGTTTAATAATAAGATTTTCCCATTTGTACAACTTTGTGAATTTGTGGTATGCAAATGGAATTTCTCACAATGATATTTTTTTAGACAAATAACAAGTAGCTTAATATGGCTCAGTCTAATTGTTATTTCTTTTGGCAAATAACATACAGCTTGATATAGTTAGATTTGACAATATTTTTCGCTGATATAGTTAGATGTCATCCTCCATTACTGGCATTGGTCTTCAGATGATAACCAACCGTGTGAAGGCCGTCCATGATTTGATTCGACTTGTGACGGATGATGATCAGTGAAATAACAAATCTACAATATTTCAAAAGATAATAGATTCGTATTTATGTTGTTGTTATAGGGTTTAACGCCATTTTTCAGCACATGGCGGCCAGTATAAATGGTGGAGGAAGAACCCGAGAAAACCCCGAAAAGAACCACAGACCCACGAGAAGCTTCAGTCATCCTTTTTCACAAACCCACATTGGCCGATCCCGAGACTCGAACCCACTCAGACAGAGATGAGTTCGCATTTATGAGGTCTTTAATAGAAATAATAAATGGCTGTTGTCGTACCTTAACAGAAGAACAAGAACAAGAAGGAAAATTACACGAAGAGGATGATGGTGGTGATAATTATGATGACGACGATGATGAAGACGACTAAAACTTATGAGTGATTGAGTTCGAAATGACGATTTACAGTTTTTGTTTATTATGCTATAATTTAAAAAAATTGTGTTTCTATAAAGAAAACAAGGAGACACCCTTAAAATATTACGAAACTACCTTCATTTATACCAAGTGATGGTTGGATGATTAACAACAATACAGAGATAGGGCCAGGGTAAGCTTCAAATCCAAACCAAGCGAACACAAAATTTTGACTTGGTAAATTGTAGCCCATGGTAGTTTTAATGAAATATTTAATGTGACAGAAAATGGTCATTATGTTGCTTGACTGCATGGTCACGCATAGTTCACTGTAACGAGAATGCTTTACCGTAGGAGAAAGGATGGCTGAAAGAAAGAAAGAAAAATACGCACAACGTAGCTTAAACGATTGCGGCATAGACCACATTTTTATTTATTCTGTGTAGTAGTGCTGGTAATTGTCCATAAGGGAATTAAATAATGACATATAATTTTTTTCTCCGTCATTGTTATAGATACTGCAGAAAAACAGTAGAAGTTATATATCGTGAGAAAACCGATCAAGTGCAGCAACTTGTGCAGACTTTATCAAATGTAATATAGGTGTCTTCAAATGGAACAAGGTAAATGACGGTGCGTGCACGCACACACACACACACACACACACACACACACACACACACACACATGTGGCCAGTATAGTTTACTGGAAAGTATCTCCACTGGTTCAGTCCGCCTAATATTCCCCAAATATATGAGGTCCGTAATTGAAGGACCCTAAAGCCGACAGGAACATTCGTTTTCAAAACTCGGGGGAGAAGGATGAACTTCGAGACAGTGATAGGCAATATGGCAGTTAGAAGGTTAATTAAATTTGTCTATCCATCGTACACACAGCTGACGGAAGTTGATGGAAAACCAATAAACTGGACTATAAAGAATCGGATTATCAAAAGGATTTGTCAAGACGTCACCGAAGGTCTAATGGAAAAAAAAATGTTCACGAATAGTTGTTGTTTGATGTATGCAACATTGATAATATCTCGAACAGTGTTGGTACCTAGTCAAGTCTAAAGACTGGTCACTAATTACAGATAAATTAAAAGATGCGAAGAGTGTATTAACGTCACGAACTCATAGCACAAAATCCAGATTCGTATCAAATAAATAAAACACAGCTACAACCGAAGACGAGTGGAGATATAGTTTAAAGAATTACAATTCTCAATTAAAAAGTTTAAAAAATTAAAAACGTTTATGAACAGATAGCTTGACAAAGCAATAATAATTATTTACTTTGAAAAAGTTATTTCTTTTCAAAGCTAAATTTGCTTGAAATATGTAAATAATACTGGAATACGCGTCTTAAACACACTTCACGACAGTGGACTTATTGTCAATCAAAACACTATACAAAATGTGAAAATTTACATATTTACAGTTATACAAATGTGAAAACTAAGGTATTCAGAGAACTCAAAGGAACAATGTAGTTATTCTTCATGAATTTAGCTACAAAAACTTTAACTTCAAAATTCATCCATTTTTCAGTTTAGAATCTTATCTGTGGAGAAATGTATGACAGTGTAAAGGCGGATGTTTACTCCATGACAGTACGAAGGAAAATGAAAATCATAATTGATTTATTGACAAAAACTTTGTAAAATTTTTAACTATCTAATTAGACAAAATATGTTTTCGTCAGAAAAAAATAGAAGATCGATGCTTTTGAAAGAAAAAAAACTGAATTGCCTGAAACTGTCATGGTATGTCAATTACTATCATTATGTGGTTTCGACTACAAGCAGCTTAAATAAATATCGACACTGATCGAATTTATTAATAAAGAATGGTGTCAATAACATTACCCAAATCACATTTTTAGTGTTAAAATGTGGAGTAAAGATCTACAAAGTGGATATTGACTACATCTCTCTCTCTCTCTCTCTCTCTCTCTCTCTCTCTCTCTCTCTCTCTCTCTCTCTCTCTCTCTCTCTCTCTCTCTCTCTCTCTCTCTCTCTCTCTCTCTCTCTCTCTCTCTCTCTCTTTCTCTCTCTCTCTTTTAGTAGCTGGTGTGTGAATGTTGCCTCACTCAATGTTCACATTAACAATTTTTGTCGTCTTGGAAAACCTGCATTACTAATTTGTGTTGTCTTGTATTTTGTATATTTAATTTACTTTTTTATTAGTTAGATTTTTTAATTTTTTGTTTCATTTTATATTGTTGTAATGTAACATTGTATGCTAGACTTAACATTGTTCAAAATCAAGTTTATTTTCGACTTGACCTGAATTATTGGTTTTTTAAATTTTATTCTGTAAACAACTAATATGTAGTTAAACCTTTTTCTTTTTGCATGGGTTTATTATCAGGATCATTATTAACAGAATAAAATGTTTTATTTAGGTCTGGGTCTAGGCTACATGATGTACCTAACATTGTCCAGGCTATATATTTTAGTAACAGACTTTCCAATAATAACTAACATTTTATTTTGTAAACATTAAGAATTTTCTAGCGGGTTATTTAATGTTAATTGTGTCGTTCAGTCAAGTAGAGAACTATATAATCTTTTCACTGAAAAGAAGGATTGTTCATTCTTGTATTAACATCTGGCAGATTCAAGTTAAGTCATTGTTGCGCAGTATTTTGATTGGGCGAAGTTAATTCAAAATATTCTTTATGGAAATATAATGTGCTCTAAATTAATATTCTTGGACAGAGATTCTTGGATTTATAGTGAAATGCAACGAAAAGAATATATTTTCAGATTATATTATTGTCATTCAACAAAGAATGTTGGCTCATCAATACTTTAAGGCCATCACAGACACATGTATACTTCAGTGTGGACATAATTTGGATTTCTATTAAAATATATTCAGAACTTTAAGTTATTAGGACTTTTGTCTGTAATTCTATGATTATATTGGGATTTATTTTCCAATATCGTAAGTTCTTTTATCATTTTCACATTGTCTTCTAGGGAAATAAATTATTGTTAAATTTTACAAAAGCTTGCTGCTTTTCACCACCCGATACGACTGGAGTCATTCTCTTCAATAGGAACAGTGTCTACTATGTCAGCCTGTTTATCACGTGACACGGTGTACCGTTCTCCAACAAACAATCATGTCAAGCTGTTCAAGACAACATTCTGTTGACCAATCGTCTACTCTCGCGTTATTTCCCTTGCCAATAGCTCCATTATCAACATTCCATAACCCTAACCCTACCTACTTACCACATTTCTGATACTTATTTCAAGATCATACACTCGTAACACTTGTAAAACACGCTCTGTTGGTGTCTATCTAGATCAGTAATTTGTATGTTATGTTGACTCAGAAAATACTCTCCGTCAGTGTCTAAATTGGTAAGTTATGAATTAGTGATGCCTCAGAAAACACACTCTGTCAATGTCTACATTAGTACAACGTTAGTGTTACTTCTGAAAACACACTCTGTCAATGTCTACAGTAGTACAACGTTAGTTTTGCTTGCGAAAAAACTGTGAAGGTCTAAGTTAGTGTTACTTCAGAAAACACTCAATCAGTATCTTCATTATTAACTTGTGTGTTAACGTTGCCTCGATACGACATGCTGATAACGACACAATTTCATTGACTTGTACATTGATAGTGTCCAGCTCATACAAGTAAATTTAGGAAACCGCCTCCAAGTGACGGCCCTAAAAGGGGGTTATTTTGTATTTAAGGGATGACTGAAATGAGACAGCAAAGTGATCTCAGAATAAAGGAAGAAGAAAATTCAAAGAGGTTTGTATGCAACCAGCTGAATGGTATTGAATGGTCAGCATTAACCAAATATATCAAGATAAACACCAACTCAAGTAGTCGCAACGTATTTAAAGAAAAATTTAAATATACTTCTAAAAAAAATTCCCATCAAGCAACACTATTTTGTTGGTGGGTGGGTGTGTGTAAGTTTTACGGGGGTTGGGGTAGAATTTCTTGCTACTGATTAGTATGAGATATATTATGATCAGTTAATACTTTAATAGCTCAAAATTAATATCTCCTTCATTTTGTCACTTTGCTTTTACAGATGTAATTGTTACCTTATATCTTCTCCTCCATTACAATTGGACCATGAGGCAGGGCAAAGGCAATAGAACCGAACAAGAATGTAAGCCGCAAGCATTTCTCGTTTATTTCAACTGTAACTTCTCGTACTCTCAGGAGTAAACATAGGATTTACAAGGTTTTTAATAAAATAACACATGAGCAAAATTATTTAAAGACACGTGACCAGCAATTTCAATTGGAACATCCTTTGCCCTTTTTTATGTCAAGAAGAAACCTCGGATGTAATTCGCCGAATTTGAGAACTTTATTTTGAACTGCTTTATTTCACATGGCATAATATGTTGTAGACTGAAAAGGTCATAATTGAATTATTGTCTACCCAATCTATTTTGTGCCATGATGCGAATCTCCAAACCCATCAAATTTATGTGTACTCCTACAACTATATCTTGGGTTATTTCTCGACTTAACGGAAATATCCGAACTAAGTCTTGATTATCAATATTTGTCACAAACATGCGGCTTCCAAAAAATGCGAGATGGGCGCAAAGTAACAACCCTTTCCAGACCTCTTAAAATAAAATGATAAAAAAAGTCCTGCAGGCCCTCGAAGTTTTCTTGAAAGAAACTTCAATTAAGCTGTAATTAAAATGTATTTTTGCACCATTAAAGTTTTACTACTCTCGTAACCACGCACAATGACATAGGTACAGCTACAACTATCACTCTTACTACTTGATGGTTGCCATTGTCATCTTTAGAAGTGAACCTTTTGCCAATTTATCATCTCCTACCGTAATGATTATTTAAAACGTATTTTCGAGCCAAAGATATTTCAGCGCATGTTAGGGCATAACTTGTTAATAGGAATGTACATCAAGTTATCACCAATAAAATTATGTCTTGAAAAGAAAAAAACAAGTATACAAAATAGAAATCCAACAATGTGTTCACCTTAATGTAGATTTATAAAGTTACCATACCATAGTTTATACAATATCTGACTTGAAGTAATAAAACAAACCATCCGTACCATAGATGATGGAATTTAATTTTGGAATGTTCTCCAGTCCGGAAAAGGTGGGTGACTTGCTTTTCATTCTTGATGCAGATATTTCATGTTTATTGGCAATAACGTGTTAAAAGCAAAATGACAAGGTAGGAAGATAATTCTGTAGGCTTTTTTGATGATGTTGGGTTTTTTAACCTCTTTTATTGCCAGGAAGATCACACTTATGCATACAGAGCAAACTAATTGGTTACACGTTTATCAACTTACACCCTCATTATGAACATTCAAATAATTAATTAACGACCATGCAGGCCATATTTGAAGAAATAGCCAAGACAGAATAAATATATGCGTAAGGAGGTAACGAAAAAGCCGTCGCACATAGATTTATTTCTGATTCCATATAGTTGGTAAACTGAATATTCGTATCTCTCGCATATGATTATAAAACGTGCACTCTCATTGTTTTACATTTATATTTGATTTTGTTTTAGTTTGGTGGCCAACCACCATCCCAAATCATCATTTCGTTAGCATATTACTATCGGCCTGATAAAAAGGAAGAATCTAATGATATTGTCTTCTGACTTCGAATTTCTTTGTTTTTACTTTCAACGATTTGTCTTTTAATTTGCCTTTAATTGTACTTCAAAGACTATATTTGAGTGGAAACATATTAAATTCATCCAAAGAAAACACAGAAAACAAAACAACTTTACAATATGTTGTTTCAGAAAATTTAAGCAAGCTGTTGACATATTTAAATTATCGCCAAATAAATTTATTTTGGCCAACTAAGCATTTCCAAAGAAAGAATTAGTTTCTTTCAGGTACGTGCTTCGAATAAACGTATTTTATTTTGTAATGACTTGACCATAATTTATTGACAAGAGTACTTATAAGACTGATTATAACGTGGTACAGAAAATAAGTTTACTTCTTTTATTTAAAACCCTGGTTCTTTCGTCGGATAGTTGACCTATCCAATCCTAAATCAATTTATGTTCTAAATGCAAGTCATTCACAATAGTTGATAATGGTAACAGAGGAGAACTCAAATTATTTTGCGAAAACCAGTTATCTTCTTTAGTGCCGGTGATCTTAACCTTTAAGTTATGGACCACGACTCAATATATTTTTTAAATTTCTCGAATGCATACCTTCGTAAAAATTTTGTCATAGTTGGTGGTATAGGACTTTGATTGTACACGGAGTTATCTGAATTTTAACCTTTGATTTTTTCAACCCAATAGGTGTCTTTCATGTCTCAGATGCAAGTCATTTGCAAACTTTCGTTAACGTATAAGTTATAAAACTTAAGTGGTTTAGTGGAAATGGTTCCTCCTCCTCCTGACATCTGACTGTTTGCCCCTAAAAATATTTTGGTATATTTTTTATCTCAGGTGCAAACCACTCACAAAGTCTGCTTAATGTGCGTGATAAAGAACTTAAAGGAATCACGGTACTAATTCAGTTCCCATAGTAAACCCATGCAAACACCATGATATTAAAATTTCAATAACGTACAATTTTGGAGTGCTCATGACCAAACTTATATTTATCAGTATAGATGAAACCTGAATGTCAGCTTCTGTGCAGAGGAAAGGATATGAGCCGCGCATTTATTTTTTTTTTTAGCTGAAAGTGTGTGAAACATGTGCTTTAAATACCACACCTAAGAGTTAGGTGTTAATTTTAGTAATGAGTGTTCCAAACTCAAGACTATAAAATAACTGAAATTCCATCAACAAAACAATGTCTCTATTTTTATTCACTTTCAGCTAGGATAAGGTCTCAAAAGATTCTTTTTTCCTAAAACATAACTTACATTATTAACCAATCCTGGTCAAACAAACCCGTATATACTTTATTTTAAGTTCACTCATTTCTAGGCTGGTTCCCATTTTTTCAATACAATTAATACCGTGTGTCCTGAAATATCGTGATATCCATTTTTCTTCTTAGAGTCATTGTGACCTTCACTTTTAGCATTTGTGTTCCCAAAATTATGAGATATCTTTCTTTCTTAAATACAAACCATTTGCAAAGTTTGGTCGAGGTATCTGGTGTAAAAGTCAAGTGTGGAAACTGCTTTTCCTTCTTTCAGTCTCTGTGTTCTTGCTTTTGGAGACTGGTTTTGTACGTTCGTGTTTTACCACTTGATATATTTGTCTGCGTTTTCTATGACAGATGCCTTTAGAAATTTTCCATGACAGATCTACCTCTAAGATTTGTCAATTATAGATTAACCTGTCAAATATTTCTATTACAGATCTACCCTTAAGAATTCTCTATTTGTCAATTATAGATTATCCTGTCAAATATTTATATTACAGATCTACCCTTAAGAACTCTCTATTACAGATCTGCTTCTAAAACTTTTGTAGGACCGATCTACATATAATCTTTTATATGACAGATCTGCCTCTAAGACTTTTCTGAGAGATTTACCTGTAATATTTCTCTATTACAGATCTACCTCTAAGACTTACTTTTCTATTACGGATCTACCTGTAAGACTTTTCTATTACGGATCTACCTGTAAGACTTTTCTATTACGGATCTACCTGTAAGACTTTTCTATTACGGATCTACCTGTAAGACTTTTCTATTACGGATCTACCTGTAAGACTTTTCTATTACAGATCTACCTATAAGAATTCTCTATTACATAATTTTCATCTATGAGACTTTTCTTGGACCGATCCAGGTTTAAGTTTTTCTATGACAGATCTACCTCTAAGACATCTATATGACAGATCTACCTCTGTGACTTCTCTATTATATATCTTCCCCTAAGTAAACTAATAGTTGATGTATGCAGGTAAGCTCAGTGTACATTGATACACAAATGTCATCAAATACAATACAAATAAAATTTACACAATTTAATAGCTTCCAATTTTTCAATATCACAAGATGCGGGACTGCAAATATCAGCAACTATAACATGTGAAATAAAAGCAGGCATTCGTTCTGTAAAATGAAAAAATTCCATTCAAATTCTATATATATATATATATATATATATATATATATATATATATATATATATATATATATATATATATATATATATATATATATATATATATATATATATATATATAAATTTTAACTGTTCAGAAAGCAACATTCAGAATTTGCTAAACTCTTTGATATACATACATATTCCAGTGATATGGATATACATTTAAAAAGTCATTTTTTTTTCTCTGTTCAAGATGGGGTGTGTCTGTATTGAATTTTCCATCAAATACTTTTCGAGATAAGCAGATTAAAAAATATATATTTATTAAATATGTATTACTTGACAAAACGTTATCCTTTTTCTCTCATTTCCTGAGCAGTGTTATTGTCTGACTTCAAAAAGAGAAAAGCAAGCAAATTGCGACCCATTTTTGTGCGACTCTGGACTACAACGTTCGTGCGTTGACTAACAATATCAATGCATTTCGGTAATATGTATTTAATAGTCTACTATACCCGTATCAAAAGATGTATATCTGCATATTTTTTCCACAAGTGTGATAAATCATACATATGTCAAATTTTATTTGAAGGGTTTGGTTTATCAAAATTATAAAGTGACATGGGCATCAGATAAGAGTTAGAAAATGTACGAATTCGCATGATCTAATTTAAATTTATTGTTATTGGATTTCGCAAATCTTGTTTAGATTTTTTTTATTGAATTTTGCATCACATACAGTGACGTGGAGCAAACAGTTTGTAAGCTTGTTTTGTAATCCATGAAATTCAATATGTTAATACAATCGTTTGAAAAAAATCAGAAACTCGGGCAAGTCTACTAAGCATATTATCAGCGATATAATCATGTTTTTACTTCATTTTTAATGATTACCACTGATACAATCAATGCCGTTTTAAGGCATAGACACGCAAAGCACGTGCCTAAAGCCCCGCGTAGCAGAGGGCCCGACGGCGGCCCATAAACCAAATTTTGTCGTCGGTTGTGTTAGCAGTTTAGTACTATATTAATCAATTTAACAAAATGACACACTAGCACATTCAAAAGCACATTTATGGTTTCTTTTAAGGTTAGAGTTTGCTCTGGATACAATAATAACGGCATCGACAATTCAGTGGTTAGAAGTTGGTCATCGTCAATGATTTCGTCAAAGAAAAACAAAAATATTTAATGTATGAATGAAGGAAACACGTGGATTTAGAAGATTAATTCCATGTTCTAATTGAGTTGATGTGTGCTTACTTGACTTTCTCAGTGTAATGGATACGTAATGGGGGAATATCTTGAGGGGGGTGTTTTGCTATCGTATCTATCGTTTTTAGCTGCACAAAATTTTCTGAAATATAAACCTAATCAAGGTAATTAAAATCTGTGAAACAAAGTCTCATATAGGACACTTTGTTGACAGATTCAAAAAGGTTCATTTATTTGTACATTAAGTGGTATTAATTTACTTTCTAGAACTGTTTCTTAATTATTGCAATTCATCAAAATATACGCTATAGTTTACAAGTAATTTCTCCTTAAAATATATGATATGTATATAAATTCATTTTAGAGAAATTTTTGTATCTAATTTATTACATTTTTCACTTACCAGCATATTCTCTTGCGTTGCAATGTAAGGTTCCATCCAGAGCTGTATTTTTAAAGTATTACTTCCGAGAAATAACCTGTTCTCCTGAAGTGATTCTTGGCGTCTAATTCCTGAACGGCATCAGAAACCGATCTGGATGTAGAAAAATTCCCCTCACATTGACTGTCAATATTTAATGCAATAAAAACAAGCGAGATTGTTCCTGAAAAAGAGTCGCTTGCTGATTACATAGATCAATACTACCATCTTAATGCTCGTAAAGGAGAAGTCAATTGAATTTCTATTGCAATTAGCTTTACCACACTCAGTGATTAAGTTGACCCGATCAGAGACCCAAATTGATTTTATTCCCCAAGTGTCAGGTGGCAAATAAATAGTCCTCCAGCACCATATTTCATCGTTGAATATTATGTATTAGGATTCATGTAACATGCAGTAAAACTGGTAAGCTACAAAATATTTTCCATAACATTATTTAATGATTCTGTTAGAGTTGATGTGACTGGCAAGCACTGAATATATGCAATTTCTTTTGTTATATTACAGCATTCAACTAAGAAACACCCCTCCCATAAAGTGCCCTTCTGAAAACCATGACTTATCCATTACACTGGGAAAACCAAGTAAGTACACAGCAACACAGATAGAATATAAATAATTCACAAGTTTTCAGATATGACAAAGACAAAATAATGAAGTGGTTTTCTCTATAGAAAAATAACTCCAAAAAGTATGAATGTTTTACAACATAGTTGTATTTGTCACATATTATTTTTACTTTAACAGACTCAATTATATTTTTAAACTTTGAATCACATTATGACAAGTGTTACGTGTGTCATCATGGAGCCCGTTTATGATATTTTGAAAAAAATTTTGACTAAATTCATTTATGGTAAGACATTCGGCTTTAAAAAAAAAAGGAGAAAAAATGGCATTTATCAAGTTACTGTTAAAACATGTTATTGTTCAGGAGACAAGATGTTTTCTGTTTGAATTTAGGTAATTTCTGTGACATGGTCTCATCTTGCTATAAATTAACGGACATAACATGGTGTCACCTTGCTATAAATTAATGGATATAACATGGCGTCTTCTTGCTACAAATCAGAGCAAGATATTGTTCAGCTACGTGAGAACAGGAAATTAAAAGTTATGTCGGGCCCCTGACCTATAAAATTAAATTGTTTGTCTCCAATGTATAATATGGCATATCAGAAATACCGCGGTACCTCTATATATATATATATATATATATATATATATATATATATATATATATATATATATATATATATATATATATATATATATATATATATATATATATATATATATATATATAATGGAGGTATTGCTGATTTTGTAAAGTTAAACTTGACGAATATTACAACTATATCTTTTAAATGGAAAGTACCGAATACGATTCGCGTGCAATTTGAAGCAAAATCCATGGACACCATTTCAATGATTTTGCTTATATTTTGATATGTTGCTTACATCAAAACATGGGATGCGTCACGAAATTTGATGTATAGGTCCGACGTAGATTTTTTCGAACGATGGATTTATTGGTTGGGTGTTGAAGACCAGCCTGAGAAGAAGCGCGTCAGATTATGCGTTAATGTCGTGGTTTTCCGAGTAGCCACAATGCCAACTGAACGTTGTCCAAAATAGAGTATTTATAGATATATGGACATAAAACACTATTTTTACTATATATTCTCTACATTTGTTTCTCAGTATTGAACTTTCAACTACGTGACACTTAATACAAATCATATGTTAATCTAAAATACCTTCAAAGATGACTTTACGGTTAAGTTCTTGTCATAGTTTCACCGGCATTTTTTGAGTGGCTGGACTATAAATACAGCCAGCGTGCAATTAACACTGCTTTCACTTCCGAATCATCACCGAGGTCTTATTACTCTCTGTACACTGTCACCGAAACACTCACACACATACACACACATGCACACACACACACAAAACTACACCATAAGTTCATGTTGTAAAAAATAAACAATCGCCTTTAAATCCATGCCTAAACCTAATTCATTCTATCACCACCAAAAAGGAGACATGAACAAATGCTCTAAAAATAGACTGAGACTACATTCGTGGGTACTGAACCGGAACTTCTAAGGGTGATCCGTTTCCATATTCGATTAGATGATAAAGTGGATAGTTCCGAACTGTCAATCAATATGGCATATTGACCATTCAAAAATAGGTTGCACGTCCCTACCTACAATATATGCTCACTACATTATACTATGTTTGATTACTCTTTCATTATATTGCAAATGGAATTTTAAAGATTACGAATAAAGGACTAAAAATTATCGCCAGAAATGGTTCGCTGTTGTGCTTGGGGCACGTGAGATGCATACTATTGTTATTATCAAAGGATCAAAAAGGGATTTTGAAGAAAAAAATCTTCCAAACACTGACATGGAAAAAGGTCTGCATTTGAAATGGTGCATTATGTATAATCATATTTCATATATAAATATAGTCAACGGCTTTTTAATAATGATATTATTGGTTGTGCTTAAAAATGTTGAATACAATTTTATGCTAATCGTACGTTTACGTTATATTTGAGTCATAATATTACATACAATAATAAACCTGTGTGTATAAGTGTTATTTGTTTTTGTACTTTTATTACCTAGGATTGTTTTGTTGTATATTAAATTAAATTTGGAATACCGAAATCCTGCATCATAATTCATTAATCATAATTTTGTTAAAATTGTTTGAAATTGAGCATTCACTTTTAACTGGTATCAAGTGGACAAAACACCACCATTAATTTAAATTCTGTTTTGTTTTTTGTAATTTTTTTTTTGTAATTTTGTTTTTAAAAACCTAAAGGACATCCTAGTCAGGGCAAAGCTAACGCCAATCGCTAGTCAAAACCAACCTAGTCAATCTGGACCATGTGGCGATAAAAGATGCAAAACCTGTCAACATATGATAGAGACCAAGACATTCACTAGCACAGTGACTAAAGAAAAACTAAACATGCATGGTCCAAACAAAACGTGCAAAACAGAGAATGTGATTTATCTCATCACATGTAAGATCTGTGGCCTTCAGTACGTCGGAGAAACTGAAAAGCTACACAAAAGGATAAACCTTCATACATCTGATTGGATGACAAAAAAGCTGTACAGAAGCCCGGTCGCAGAACACTTCTCCTCCCCTGGCCACACTTTCAGTGATATAATACTTATCGCTATTACTAACAACCACAGCTGGAGTTGCGAAACCAGGAAGGAAAAGGAATCATACTGGATATGCCGCCTTAGAACATTGAAACCAAGCGGTCTAAACCAAGAAGACTAGAAAATGAAAACTATGCACTAGTAGAATTTAACATTTTCTAAATCTTCTTATTATCCTTCAATTTTTACTATAAGAATAACCGGTATATAATCAAATATCCGGGATATAATCTGCGTTACATATGTACAAAAAGTTAAAATAGATGTCGCTTTGCCTGTAGACTTTTAGGGAATTATACAACGTTTTCAGTTTCCGCAACTAGTCTATACAAGCTGGTTGTATTTATAGTTTTAGCACATGTGAAGACAGCCATGTAGAGGTTTACAAACACAACGTTTTTGTGTTTATTTGTTTGTCGTATATATGTTTTGTATTTGCCTTTGAAAAAGACTCATTAAGAGTAGAACGCGCTTAGGCTAGTTAGTTACTAGTTTCGTACTGTTCATCGTCAGTTTATTGCATATATATATATATATATATATATATATATATATATATATATATATATATATATATATATATATATATATCAAAAACAATTTCACTCATAAAGTAACTTAAGACCTCTCTTACTTTGATAATAAACATTGACACACACATACAGACAGACAGAGAGAGAGAGAGAGAGAGAGAGAGAGAGAGAGAGAGAGAGAGAGAGAGAGAGAGAGAGAGAGAGAGAGAATTATTTGATAGAGCTCCAGACACAGGCAATACACATCACTGCTCACACAAAACGAAGCTCTCTCTCAAGTGCTACTGCAAAGCCGGCAAAAACAGAAATGTGTTCAATCAAACTGGTTTTTTACTTTGTCGAACAGTCAGTCCCAGCTGAATCACATGTAATAATCCGATTGCAAATGAAAACTCAGGTACTTACCAACCATAGTGGTTCATCTATCAATCCACACTCTATTCCACAAAAAAGATTTCCATATATCGTATAATTGCATTAATGATAGCAACACATGCCATATTTCCATGATATAAAATATAACGTTCCAAGAAAGTAGTGAATTAGATGCTTAGAACTGTACCCAGCATGCATACTATACTGCACAATATAGAACTGTTGACTACCATAAAACGTTTTCCAAATTCAAACCAATCTAAGTTACAATTTAACCATATAAAAGATATTAATTATTTATGATAAATTTCATATGACATCCATCGAATAAATGGAATAATAAAGTAATAATATCAAATGATTTTATATTTCAGTTTTCTAATGAGTAGAACTTGCATGATGAGGGTCTACAAGTCGCCTCATTACCACATTCGTCTTAATGCGCAGTTGTTGGTAAACAATAGCATGTGATTCGAGACGCTCATTGAGTAAACACATAACAATTCTAACTTTATCTTCATTTTTTCTTCCTTTTCTCAGAGCTGCGTATATTGCTAGATTCTACTCAGATAATATTTTTATAAAAGAGTACAAAACCTGATGGCATTTATACAGGGTGAAAAGCATTAATATTATTCGATGAATGCCGCTAACCAAAATGACGGAAGGGTTATCTTAAATAAGTTAAAACAAAAATGGTTGAGAAAAATAATTGGAATGGACGCCTGCATCATGCATCACGTGACTTCCCATCTCCGAAATCATACTGCATATATATATATATATATATATATATATATATATATATATATATATATATATATATATATATATATATATATATATATATATATATAAAGACAAGGTTACTCATGCAACTGAAGCTGAAAATATGTCACAAGATTCTGTTCAAAATGCTTAATAACTATTAGCTTTATTTCCAGACTTCTTCTAATACTAACTCTCCCGGCTGTAACTGACTGACCCCTCCCACCAAAAAATCCTGACCTCCTGCAAAACTTCCTGATCCTCCTCCTTGCAAAAAACAGTTTTGCGGGCGCCCGTGTATGTCATTGTTTGTACCAAGACAAAGAAATCCCAGTCGTGGGGCTATATTATACATGCTACATCAATAATATATTCCGTTGACTGCGATTTTCTTGTCTCAATTCCAAATCCCCAACATAGACTTTATTAATCTAGTCTTGAGAAACGGGCTATCTCGTAATGACAAACAGGTTATCTACTAGAGAAAAGAGCTTTCTGGACATGAAGAAAATGCTGTCTCGTCATGAGAAATAGGCTATCTGGACATGAAGAAAATGCTGTCTAGTCATGAGAAACAATCTCTCCGGCATCATGACACATAGGCTATCTGGCCATGAGAAACGGACTATCTTGACATGAGAGACAGGCAAGCTAACTATGAGAAATAGACTCTCGGGCATTATGAGACGCAGGATATCTATCCATGAAAGACGTTCTACCTGGCCAGTAGAGTCGAACTTTCTGGCAATGGAAAACTTTATCTGGTCATCATGAAAGACAAACTATCTGGTCTTCAACGTAGACATGTTATCTGGCAATTAGAGGTGGACTCTCTGGCCTTGAGAAACATGCTATGTGGCCATCATGAGAGACAAACTGTAAGGCCATCATAGCATGTGTGTTTTCTGACCATGAGAGACAGGCTATCTAGTCATGAGAGACAGACTATGTGGCCATCATGAGAGACAGACTATCTGGCCATGAGCGACATGTGGATGTCGACATTTGTGAAATTGGTTTTAAGCCCCACCCA
The DNA here is from genome assembly GCA_016746295.1 of Potamilus streckersoni. Lineage (NCBI taxonomy): Eukaryota > Metazoa > Mollusca > Bivalvia > Unionida > Unionidae > Potamilus > Potamilus streckersoni. Next base: position 287,073 of record JAEAOA010001337.1, read on the forward strand.
GATACGTATGCCAGGTAATGACATTTTATGCACACGACAAAATCGAACTACAATCCTAGTCTTATATGTGTTCTAGACAAAACGTGTGATCTTAGGGACCTAATCCTACCAATTCTTTTATCAATGATAATGTCATAAATGTTTTCATTCAGTAACGAAATAAGAAGCACTCTTGGGATTATTCTATTTCTGGTATTTTAGCGCGAATTAGGAAGACTGAATTGACACATACAGACTTTTTATATTCCAATGCTTTTCCACCATTGATTTTTGTGATGGGAGAATGTTGATATAAGGGTTATTGGGGTTGTTTACACAGGCAATAGAAATTCGGACCAATATTCCCCTTTGTTGTGATAGTAACTTTTAATCTCCTATAAACTCGAAATCATTGGTTCAGTTCAACAATGTGACTAATGACACTTTTATTATAACCTTACAATCGTCAAGCTTTAAAATAAACATTTTTGGAAGGTTGTTCTAACGCAATATATGGATTCAAACTGGTTATCGAGGTTATTGCAGAAATTATCTTTGGAATTGAGCTGGAGAAATAAATTAATATGAAAATGAATAGGAAGAAAGACATTCGTATGAGATCCAATAACGTATAGTGTTGATCTTGTGTCAGTCTTCACTCCTCGATTGCCAGGGGTTTATGGCTGCTTATTTTCTCTTATAAGATTATTTTTTACATTCTATTGATTTGAAATATTAAATCAGCTTTGGAATTTCTATAGCCATTATAGGCACTGGACGACTTTCGTCAATACGATCTGCTCGAGTAAACACAAAGATGTAATGAACATTAGAATGCAATTAATTTTCTGACAATTTGCTACTTGCAATGAAAACAAAATTCAAGCTATTTATTTCACTTCAGAACCTCTCTCTCTCTCTCTCTCTCTCTCTCTCTCTATATATATATATATATATATATATATATATATATATATATATATATATATATATATATATATATATTAGTACACACGTATATATTCAGTTTCTCTGCATCAGTGAGGAAGTACAAGTGTCCAGGTTCGCGATATTTTAAATTAAAAGCAAAGAATTCGAATTCGTGGCATACATATTCAAAGAAATTTGACATAATTGACAAAAGAATAAAAAGAAATTGAACGTTTTGCAAACTTCACATTCTTAAAAAAAAAGTCCATCACTTTAGCCATGCCGGACCAGATCTCCATTTCCGGTAGGTGAAAATGTTCAAACAGTCAACAACTAAATAAGTCCAATAGCAGTCTTGTATTGGCCATGGGCTAGTCCTCGTAATGAAATATACATACCAAGGTATAGTAAGCCAGTTCCTTATATTTAGCAAAACCTTGCGAAGGACAGCATAAATATGACCAACGGGGATAAATTTATTTATTTTTTGACAAAATAACGGACAACGAGATAGGCATATAAGCGACTTCTTCGTAGCAAGAGATTGAAGAAGAAAGGGACTGAGTTCTTTTTCAATGTGCATTACAAAAGGAAACCTATCTCCTTTTGCTTATCGATCTTGACACTAATCCAATGCAGTTCGATTTTCCTAACAATAGGCTTATCTTTGACACGAAAATCAGATTTTCATTTTCTTTTGAATGAATGGGTTCTATTTCTATAGAACTCACAGCTACACGATGTTGATTAATGACGTTTGAACAGTGATACCTAGAAATCATTTCGAACATGTGTAGCCCCTTCTATCAATGACAAACACTAACTGTACACTTGCGGAAGAGATGGCCCGATAATCGAGATACAGTAAGCTAATAAACACAACGATTTTGACCGGTATTTTGGGGTTGGATATAGTGACTAACTTTTATATAGAATGTTCGGTTTGGATATAGTGACTAACTTTTATATAGATTATTGGGTTTGGATATAGTGACTAACTATTATTTAGTTTATTGGGTTTGGATATAGTGACTAACTTTCATATAGATTGTTGGGTTTGGATATAGTGACTAACTTTTATTTAGATTATTGGGTTTGGATATAGTGACAACTTGTATATAGATTGTTGGATTTGGATATAGCGACTAACGTTTATATATCATTAATATAAAAAATGTTTTTTAGCAAAACTATATATAGACGGACTGTTTTTATAAAGTGCAGCATGTAAACGTTGTGATCTTACTTCTGTATTTTATCAAAATTGAAACAAAGTCAACATGCTTCATTCAAGACCTACTTACTCACTTATTTGCTACTTACTTACATCCTCACTCGCACTTACTTCTAGCATTCATAATAATAAAATATGTTCGGGCTGATGTCAGACTAACACATCGTATGCCCTGCAAAAGCTGGTTATTGTATTCTGCACAAGACGAACAAATTTCGAGCAGCTTTCCTTGGTGTTCAACACTTGTTGCGTTTTCAAATCATCTCAGTATGCATTTCAGCATAGTTTCAACCCAATGAGCGATACGTACACAATAATCATGTCTTTGAATCTTCTTGGAAGCATTGGGCCTTGACCAGGCCTCGCCACTGGACATAAATCACAGTCAAAATTGGAAGCATGGGGCCTTGACCAAGCTTCGACATTGGACAGGAATCACAGCCAATTAAACGTATGGGGCCTTGACCACTTCTCGCCATTGGACAGGAATCACAGCCAATTAGAATGATGGGGCCTTGACCAGGCCTCGCCATTGGACATGAATCACAGCCGAATGTAAGCATAGGGAAAAGACCACTCCTCGCAATTGGACATGAATCACAGCCAAATGTAAGCATGGGGCAATGACCACTCCTCGCCATTGGACATGAATCACAGCCAAATTAGAAGAATGGGACCTTGACCAGGCCTCGCCATTGGACATGAATCACAGCCAATAGGAAGCATGGGGCCTTGACCACTCCTTGCCATTGGACATGGTTCTTATCTGTTTTATTCAGTTCGGCCCACGATTTTCTGGCAGCCTTGATCTCTTCCTCAACAGACAAATTCCATGTTTTTCATTGTTCGACAACCTTTTGCTTGTTTTCGGGGCCTCATTGTGATGTTGTTTAGCGTCTCTCTCAGTGCATGCTCAATATATGAACATTTCTTCTTGGAGATTTTTTTGGTGAAAAGGTAGCTGGCCAGTGGGTTCCTACAAGTCGTTTTTACGGATTTTCTCTGTTCATTTGATGTCGAGGATGCGTCTCTTGCTAGGTAGCTGATTTTGACATATGTGTGCTTTGTTTGTCGGACAGGAAGCTAGGGTCCCGGTGTTTTAATTGCTTTGTGAAGTTTCATTGCATTCCTTGTTCTTTTGCCCTTATTTGTTGCCTTCATTATTCAGTCTATCGCCATAGAGAACATTTTTGGCAACAAAATAAAAGAATTCCTCTTTGACTACAGTTCGGATATTTTAAGAGTTTCCCAATATGGATCACTTTGTCAGCGGAACTTTATGTAAACATTGTATTAAAATATATAAACTTCCCTGGAATTTCGTAGTGGTGCTTCAACTTCCATATTACTGCCATGTCCACACAATCAAATGGCCTATCAAATACACCAAAGTTCACATCCAGGGGTAATTGCTATTCCAGGAGTGCGCATTTGTATTAATAGCGTTATGGTATATGCAAGAGTTGTTGTTCCTGACCCCTGCCTGTTCATCTCTCAATGGTGCATTACTTCTTTTGTTCTTATTGTATTTTGAACAATTATTTTTCGTACACATTCTTCACGTAACCTTGTCTGACAAATATAAACTATTTTAACATTGCCCTTTGACCACAGAGCAATGTTACATTCTAAGTCACGATTAAACATTTAATTTATCATGTACATGGATGACACAACTTATTGATTGATTATTAATTTATTGGTTCACTATTGTTTAGCGGGAAAATCAGAACATGAAAGGTTGATCGTGCGAAGGCAATTGAAGTTAACTGTATTGTCGAGTGAAGCACCACAGCCGAAAAATCAAAATGGGTTTGTGCAATATACACAATTTGATACTATGACCACAGGCAATTAAACTCCGTGTTTATATATAATTAGTATTAACACTAGGTGTATGTATGGTATTAGTATTTATATTTGGTGTTTATATGGAATTAGTAAATGCACTCGGTTATATGGAATCAGTACTTACACTCAGTGTATATATGGATTTAGTATATGCACTAGATTATATGGACTCAGTATTTACACTCGGTGTATACACGGAATTAGTATATGCACTTGCTTATATGTAATCAGTACTTACACTCAGTGTATATAAGGAATTTGTATATGCACCTGGCTATATGGAGTCAGTACTTACACTGTGTCTATCTGAAATAGTATTTACATTGCATGTGTATGTGTGTGTGTATGTGTGTCGTTGACATTTTAACGTAGCAATAACAATTTTTCAGTCATATCGCTACGATGTGTGCAGTGTGGCAGTTTATAGTGATGTATAGGACTAATGCATCATGCCACAGACATATGCATATGGCATCATTTTCAACCCAGTAACATTATCCTGACACCATGCCAACCTAACACTACCCTCTTAATGCTAAGCGCCATTTTATAAGTCTTTGGTATGACTCGGTATTTATATGAAATCAGTGCTTACACTCAATGTATAGATGTAATTAGTATTTACACTCAGTATCGGTATTTGCACTCAGTGTATTGGTGGTATTAGTATATACACACTCAGTATTTATATGGAATCAGTTTTTATATTCAGTGTAAATGGGGAGTTAGCATATACACTCGATTATATGGAATTAGTATTTACACTCAGTATATATATAGAATCAGTATTTACGTTCAGTGTAAATGTGGAATTAGCATATACACTCGATTATATAGAATCAGTATTTACATTCAGTGTAAATGTGGAGTTAGCATATACACTCGATTATATGGAAATAGTATTTACACTCAGTATTGATATGGAATCAGCGACTACACGTGGTGTTTACATGGAATCAGTATAGCCACTTTGTCTTTACTGCAATATTTGCTAAATAGCAATTCATTGACATAACATTTTCAGACGTAGTAATATCAATTCCTAGCCTACAAACGAATAACTTCGAAATATTATGTCAAATTCTTACCAATGAAAGAATGTATGAAACTCTTAGGATAAAAAAGTCTATGACACTCAAGATGCGTAAATGCAAATAAGTATCTTCCATATTCATCAGAGGCAAATTTAATTACGAATTTAAAACAAGTAGTTTTTAAGAAAGAATTACAAACAAAAAATGTTTGACTGATTGTTTGACTGAAAAGATAAATTTAGACAAATAATTATAGACTCGTATCAATTAACTAATTGAATGAGACTGATGCAGATACCTTGCGCTTTCAGAGCCGGCATCTACGTGGTAGAGACTTTCTGGCATCTACATGACAGAAACTTTCTGGTATGTACGTGATATAAATTATCTTGCATCCACGTGACAAACTTACTGGAATCTACGCGAGAGAGACTTCCTGGCATCCACGTTACAGAGACTTTCTGGCATATGTGAGACAGAGACTTACTGATATCTACGTGACAGAGGCTTGCTGGCATCTACCTGACAGAATCTCCCTGTACCTTTAAGTTTCCGTGTCCAATTATCCGTTCTTGGACAATTTATAACGAGATAATACTTTATATTCCCCAGGAGCTAAAAGCTTCCTGCCTCCCCGCAGGAACTTAGATTGAATATTATTTTCAAGATAGGATACTTAAAACATTGAATTTTGTCTGGGAAACAGCCCCCCCCTCACCTCCCCGTTTATTTGGCTTAGCCAGTCATGGTTAAATTTATCTGACCGCCGTTATTATTATCTCTATTCCGATTTCTGGAAACTTTCATTGAATGACACATTTCAAATGGCACAAAAGTTGCCTCTGCATATTCTCAATTTTCAATTTTATCATTTATACGGGTATTTAAACCTCCTAATTCACTGTGCCTTGTCCATCTGTCAGACTGCTATCACGGATTCAAATAAATAAATAAATAAATAAATATATAAATATATAAATAAATAAAAGTCAGTGAATGAAAGATGGAATATATGTCTTTTTTTACTCTAAATAAAATAAACTTGGTCAGTTCTTACGATTTAGACGTAACTTTTTATAAGGTGAAACATATCTACAAAAGTCTACTTTAGTCTACCATGTTCTAACTACAGTGGCGCTTCTTTTATTATCCAGTTTTCTGAAATTGATGCCGTAACATCAGAGCTTAATGTCGAAGATGAACAGTTGAAATTTTGACAAAGTTAATAGAAAATGATTTACCATTGTAACGAAAATAGAACTGAGGAGGAAGTATTTATTGGATTGAACGAGAATACTCATTTAGCGCTAATACGAGTTAATCCCATTTCCGCCTTCAAAATTTGACTATGGGAATCCGCTTCTAATTGAGTTACAGAATGAAAGACGTACTATATATGGAACGGATGCCTATCAATAATTATTTCCATCTGTCCAAACTGCCTCTCTGGTAATAGCATCACTGCATCATTGGATTAAAAGGCAAGAATGACCCAGGTATATGACGAAGAGATGTTATTTTGATAACTATATTGCATAATAGCATCCCCATGTACAAGGCCAAAGGGATTATGTTTCTTAATTCTCGTTTTGGTATATTAAAACTTGAAATTTATAGTCATGTTTGAGTGAATGTGAACTGAAACGTTTTTTTTTTTCAGTTGTTTGCAATGGGTGGATTTTGTTGGGGGTTTTTTTCTGTTGCTCTAACTAAATTCTGATTTTCTGCCTATGATGAACTGGATTTATTTAGTCAATTCAAGTGGACTATGATTTGATTTGGAAATGTAGTCGATATTAGAGTACAATTTCGGTGTGTATCAGGTTTTCCATGACATGGGTCATGTTATTCGGATTTGCAAATGTGACTAAGAATGTATATTTTGAGGAAATTCAAGATGCATAAAGGTAAGTATATTTATCACCATTCTTATTATCAGCTAAAGAAGACAAATGTTTATGTTCTGTCGCTTGTATGTTCGCTGTTGGAGTGATCTGAGCTATGACGTGCATCATAAGTGTATAAATATTCTATCGCTAAACTAACATTGTATCAAAATATTTAAAGGGGGAAATTGAAAAGCAACTATTATGTGTAACAGCCCCTTTAGCCAGCAGAAATAATAAGTAGTTGTCGTCTAGCGTTTTGTCTCCGAAGCTCTTAGTTTCCTGCTAAAACCTTCAGTTGCATTAGTTTCTCAAATTTAATATTTTGACATTTAGTTGGACATGGCAAGGATCACGTTCATTTGTTTGCTTGTTTGAAAGTTTCCTTGTGACTCAGTTAAATCGTCCACATCGATAACTTTATCACTTGTACTTTTAAATGGACAAAACAGCTTGTTTAATTCATCCACGAACAAATCAAAATAACCAAAAGCTAAAATGTATACTACATGAGTGTACATGGTTTGTTGGCAAAGTAATTTCTAATGCACTATACTATTTTAGGCACACGTGTCGTGCAATATAAAAAAATATGGAAAAATACTGCACACTTCTGACAATGTAAAGTTAACGGAGAAAACAAAACATATAATAATGTCAGTTTACATATCACCAGTAGCAATGTGCTAGCTTATATAACACCGGTGGCAATAATGTGGGTTGGTATAGCAAATATAGCCATAATGTAGGCTGATATAACAAATGTAGCAATATGTCAGTTCATATAGAACCTATCAAGATGAAAATAAAGTATGTCTTCAGATTGTAACAACAGAATGTGTAAAAGGAACCCTTGTGAAATAGGAACATATTATAATTGTTTCCGAGGCAGCTTGCTTGTGCATCAACCATGTGAAATTCTTCAGGCTTCTGAAAACGGAAGAATCAATTGTGATAACAGCTGGTTAAGTATTATTACTGAATATTGTATATTTGTATCCAGGACTACCTCTAACGCACAATTCTGGATTATGCGTCACGTTAACAATTCATATTTCAGACATTCTGAAATGTTACTGGTGCCCCTAAAAATATACGTAGTGGGTATATATTTGTGAAATTTAATCTTAAAATATTCAAAGGTCATAAAAAAAAGTTTTGACAAAAGTAAAACCATTGATATGTCTAATTACTACATGTATCGGATTTGCTTCTTTTGACGTCTTATCATTATCCTTCCATGGCTAACTGATTCATCTAAACTTCTGACAAAGAAACAATATGATGACTAGATTTAATGAACTTTGAATTTTACTTCCTTAATGTGTTGAGTTGGCAGTTAAATGGATAAACAAATCGAAGACAAGTTGATATACAGGTATTGATATATGAAATCTCCTGTGGCTAATCCGCTTTAACAAAGAATGTGCCTGTCATAACCGTTGATCGACCATACGTATTCAGTAAATACAGGGGTTTACGAATGTGTGTGTGTGTGTGTGTGTGTGTGTGTGTGTGTGTGTGCATGCATGCATGTGGGGGTGTCGCAGATGACAAGCTTGGTACGGTATCACATATCTTCCTCTACTGATTCATCTTCCTTCGTTCCTGCTTTCTTGTTTAGCATTAAAGGGGAGTATTAGACACGCACTGAAGTGCGATGGAAGACCAACTAATCTCCACTGTAACCATTTCCCATTTCCGTCCTTTTCTATTTTACCATAGTATTAAACAAGAAACACACAATAAAAATGTAAATGTCATCCCAGTGAAAGAACTGGATTTTTTATTATTGCAAATGGAATATGCTTTATCACTTTCCTACATGACTGTAGTAATCTGATCTGCGTTTTCTCAACACTCCGGCTATATTGGACGCAATTTGCAATGTGGCCATCATCCTCGAGGAAACGCAAAGCACAGTACGACGAACAATCTTCATCTTTTAAATCTCTATCGTCTACGTCCTTTCATTTACACATCTGAACATCCTAATAAATGGGTGTATTTTATCAATGTTCATCAAGGGGGCAGGGAATATCCTTATGTATAAATGTAATGCCGCGTTCACCGGCCTAGGATAAAAAAAATCATAAAAAATAAAATACACAAGTGAGGTCACAAAGGTCCATATTTTTGGAATAGCTATTTTAAAACGAAGCATAAGAATACTGTTCACTTGAAAAGTCAATGGCAGTTCATAGCAAAAGAAGTTTATGAACCCCATCCCCAAATTTATACCTGCATTTTTACGTCCGAATGTCATTTTTGACACCATGTGGTGCTCACAGTGCAAACACAAGCCCTTTCCCTATATGACAATTCTGCATAACAGTGTGTACTAAGCAGGCTGATGCAATTGTAACATAGTTGTCGTTCAAGTCGTTTTGAGATTTTCTACTTGCTCTGAACCCACGTGTTTACTGCTATGAGAAGCTAGCTCTTATTCCAAGCCAATTATTGGTATTTCATTCTCTGCATACTGCAAAGTAACTATGGAAGATGTACATGCCTGACATCATTTTCACGAACGCAAGCTCGAAAACCTCGTTCACAAATATATTTACATCTTTAATTAGTAAACAATAATAGCTGAAAATATCACACCAAAGCCTTAAGTTAAGAAATTTACAAGGGATAAATTTACGAAACTATCCTCTGGTATCCAAAGCAGTAATCTAGAAATCTCTCTGCACAATTACTCGTATCGGGACACTTCAGTGTGTCGGGACCCTTCAGTGTGTCGGGCTGAATGTCATTCCTAAGGAAAATTATTCAAAGAGAAAAAGTTTTACTTCAATCTTTGCGTTATATATACGATATGATCCAGTAGAGAAATTGTTGGTGTTTTATACGCCAGAGCTTTCACTGCGTTCACTCCTAAAATATACATGTATCTGGTATGTTACCAGAGAAAACTGTCGAATTGATTCATTATATCACTGCTTCTTTCTATAGGGTGGCAAGATAAAAACAATCAATTTTCAGTGTCCATTATTGCCTTTCATTTGCTGAATCTATGTATCGATTCCACCCCACCCCATCCCTCCAGATTCTCCCAGTGTTCATTTATTTACTTGTTTCGCAATTTTACGTTTTCTTTCATTGCTCATACACTAGATGGCTTGATAAATACAAGCATATATATATATATATATATATATATATATATATATATATATATATATATATATATATATATATATATATTGCTGATCAGTAATTTGGGACAGTGTCTGATGTTAATATTATCGCACAGTTAAACTTTGATCATTGTCTATCTTTTTAAAATACAGGAAAAAACAAAAAAGAAAACCAGTCACACAACAATCACTTGTTCTTGACAGTTTGATTAAACTTGTATGATGAGATCTGGAAAAACATTACAATATTTTTTTACACTTTGGATTTGTCAAAACATTTCTATACTTATATTTGCTTGTTTCATCTGCATTTAAATTCCACAATACACGAAAATTTCGGGATTCCACGATATATAGTTTTAGGCTATATGGCAAACAATAAACTTACATTGATAATGTTACAATGATCCGGCTCCATTCTTGTTATATTGTGACTAAAACACTGTTACTATCACAGCAAAACTATTCTGATCTGTAATTCTGTAACCAAGACTCCACTTCATTTACTTTATATCCATAAGGACCCTCTGCACCCTGGTACACAATGAAGCCATCATGAACGATGTAAAGTCTTTCAGGAAAAGCGGCGTACTTATGATTGGCGTCATCACTCATTGTATCTACCACTATGGGACAGGATGGATTCTTCTCTTTCAATATGGCTGCTACAGCCAGTCTTTCCTCTATTTTCTTGTGACGATTGATTTGATATTTATTTCCATTCACTACCCATTCGTCTGTAGCATGGGCCTCAGCTATGTAGACGATAAGAAAATCTGCAACGTCGGCAAAGTTTGACGCTACTTCGATGAAGTGGTCTAACGTTGCCATAAACGGAGGTCACGTGCAGCTGCCGAAAGTCATCACAAGAGGGCGTCTCTTGTTTTCAAAACTGAGCAATTTCAATACCTTTCCGACATCTAGCGTCAATACGTCAGGATTGGGTGCCCTACACCCAACGGAGGCCACGTGTTTTAAGTTCCAATAATGTTGCTCCCACATCGCTAAATACGTTTTATGTGAAACGCTCGGCATGAGCTTCTCCAATCCAGGCATTCGGTTCTTCAAAATAGCACTTGCTAGGGGTAATCTTGGAAAAGTCTTGCAAATGTTGAAAAGAAAGGCATAGAAGCAAAAGCCGATGAAGTTTCGGACAGCTAGTAGAGTAGCTCCCACAATACAGAGCGCCTCCCTCATCGCGCTATTATACAGCTACCTCTGAAAAAGGGCAAAATCATTTCATTTATAAGGTCATTTTTCTTTGAAACTGGTAATTTGTCCTGATTTTACGCATCTTATCTTTCGCGAAAAGTAATCACAGAGTTAAGTATCAACTTTTACTTGGTCCATTAAGCGGTTAAATAAACATAAAATGTGGTCATCTATTACTGCAATTCTGTAAACTGACACAATAAATTTCTAATTTTACAGCGAACAAACAAAAAAATGTATTTCTATACATAACACAATGAAAATCTTTAAGGCTCAATGTTAATCAACTATCAACAAATACTGCAATAGCTAAAACTTGGCATAATAATATTTAAAAATAACATCTAAGAGACGAACACATGATAATATTGAGAAATTCGACAGAAAAACATTTCTCTCGGTGTTGAAAGTGATGTACAAAACGTGTGTGTACGTGCTTTGTTTGTGATGTAATTCAACTAGTCATTTAAATAACAAAGTCGTTGATCCATGCGCGAGTAACCATTGTATCAACTGCAGTTTATTAACTAGTGTGGATATTTTTCACTAAGGCAAGCTTTCTACTATTTTTTATGAAAACAAATGCTTTAAATACGAATATTTGTTAGTTAACGCTGCCAAATTTCACAAAAGGTGACAAACGTTCACGTAAATAGTATGTACCCTGGCTGAGTATGCAAAAATTTCAAGGTTTCTAATGAAGAACCATATTCTCTTAAATCCACTTTATTCGTAAAACAAATCAGATCGTGTACAGAATCCCCCCTCTGATGAAGACTGCGCTTTCTGATGAGAAACAATTTTTTATAGACAAACTTCCATCAACATACAAGTTACATTCTCCAACGGACCGCTCCGGTAGACTAGTGGTTAGAGCGTCCGTTACAAGCAGCGTCCTTGCTTAGCGCTCGGCTCTAAAAAGTTACGTTAAGAATCCAAATTACGCACACATTTATTTTCCAACTTGCACTTTTTCAAAGAAAACGGGTTAGATCGAGATGTACAGTAACTTTTTTGTGTAGAAAGTTAAAATTCTCAAGATCATTAAACATGTTTAACTGAAAAATGAGCAAAGAAAATGTTGTAACTAAGCCACCAAAGCCGATTCTACATCTGTCTAACCCAAACCATACTGTTACATGAAAGGCGTCTTATTCCGAGCTAATCAAACAGATTTGTGCGCGTGAGTTGATAGTCTATGTTTTCCCCTATTTTCAAGGACCTGACGACATCAGTTGTAATCAAATGAAAGGATCTTAAACGCGTAAATACTAAAGTCATTTTCTCTCTAACACCCAAAAAAAACGAACTCTAATTTCATACTTACATGGTATTTGGCTTGTTTCATATTTGTATAACTTATCAGTAAGCCTTTTCAAGCCTAATATAAAAATAAGAATTTTTCAATTCGAACTGCATAGTCCATACGTCTAAATTAAAATAAAAAATATGAAAGTATTTTAATCATAAATAAGCATATGTATTATATACAAATATACATGCACACTTGCAACTACACAATGTATCTGGCATTGTTTTAAATAAATTTATGGAAAACAAACTAATTACTTTGATCTATATTCCGAGAATTTAAACGAATATTATTGTTCCAGATAGATTTCAAGATACAGTTCTTAATATTAGACATTCTTGTCATTACTGAAAAACATACTTTTCTCGTGACTTTTTTTTTCAAAAAAGACTACATTAGTCTACAGACACAACAGAGACACTGTTCCATTTTTGGAAGATTTACGGTATCTGTAGTACACGATGTTTATTATTATTTCCAATAACTAGTTTTCATACGTTTGTCCACAGAGGAGCACAGTACGCTGTGTAGCGATAAGATTTGAATAATCTAATTTTGATATTCAATGAACGATTTCTAAATTTACTTAAAGGCATGGGGGTTTTTTTTCAGAATACAAATATCTGCAATGGCTCATCATATATTCGTCATTAGTACTAATATTAGTAACTTAGTCCTACGCTGTGAAACACAACAAATCAAGTTGAGGCTACGACATCGTAGCTAATTCGTCATCTGCCCAAATGAATTTTAAAATACGACCCAAAAAAGTATAAATGTTGACATATGCAAGAGCGTTATCGTGAAGACGTAGTGGTTTGTACTTCACTCCATGCAATGCAAAACGCAACACAAGCATCTAATACAAAGAATTATTTCTATCTCAAATTGCTAAATACATATACCTAAAAAACATATGGCAGGGTCCATTTTTACGAACTAATCGATTCTGTCATTAAGTTTTGTGAAAGTTCTACATTATTAGAAATTAGCTTATTACTCGAGTTGTGGAATATCGTCCCAACATCGGCTCATCGTGATAAAGAAATAATCACTAAATTCTAAGAAAAATATAAACGGAGACGCAAATACAATTAACAAATACCTTAGATTATCTTTACAATATTTACATATGTAGCACTCGTGTGACTTCGCTTGCTTGATCCACTTAAAAGGACTCGAATGACTGCTTACAGTTAACCTGTCATATATGTACTATATAATAAATACACTAGTTATTATATAGTACATGGACGACGGGCAATTAAGCAATGACACGAGTACCTGTCCATCCACTATTTAGTCTCTACCTGCCCGATCCTATTTGTCGAAGTGGATTGCTTGCCCTCGGGTTAATGTGTCCATCACTTAGACAGTCAATAAATCTACCTTAGTCAAGGTACTATAGTTATGTATAGTGTCGGCGTGATTTGGAAAATTGCTTATAAGCTATATAGGCTATTACACCAGGCGGTGCCTTTTTACTTACTTGTTTATTGGTTACGTAGTGAATCTTTTATTAGCCCATTATATATCAAACTGGCGGTTCGCTACAAAGTGTTGGCGAGGTTAATTACAAGTAGAGGAAAGTAATGTAATCTCCATGAAGACTGATTTATTCGCTAAAACAGCCAAATTGATGTTAAGTTCTGAAATATTACTGTCTGCTCGAGAACACAATTTTAAAATTGTTTTCTTACGCAAAATGTAGCTTGTGAAAGTTTCACGAACTACTTCTTCGTGAAATCGGCAGTTTACGCGAAGATTATACCTTTATCACACACAAAATATTGCCATTATTCGTTGATGCAAATTTATAATGAAAAAGTCACTTTTATCGTGAAAAAGTCAATGTGAATGTGAAGTTTTCACTACAAAAGAGTAACTATTTTCGTTGAAGCTGTTGATTTTTCTTTATCCAAAAATCGCTTCACATACAGGTAAATAATTAATAGCCATATCAAACTCGAAATTCAGAATGGCCACAGGAATGAGGCTTGTGCTATTCCACGTTGATTTACAAGTCATGCAACATAAAATTAGCTCCGGAAATATAATATGCACGACCCCAAAAGAACCTTTCTGCTGACAGAAACTCGACAGCCGCGAGAAATACTGGTAAGTGTATAAAATGTACACCCTTGTGTGCAGCTAAGTGTCTGCAGACTTTTTCATGTTTTAATGAATATATGACATCAACACCCATAACCGCACTCCATATCCTCGCGGGGAAAGGGCTGATTTATCGGCCTTGGTACACACTTGTACGTGAAAGAGGTGATCACTTGTTAGGGAAGATTTTGACGACACCAGTTAGACAAAACTTCTTTAGAAAACAATTTCTTTATGAAACAAGTACATTTTCGTGAGATTTATATGGTAATGACAAGAACGGACATCAATACCATTTCCATCGGGCAGGTTCCCAGTAAAGAAAGGAAAAAATTTGAAAATATTTTACAGAAAACAAAACCCCAAAGATGTCAAGAAACCGAAACATGGCAGTTCACATCAAATGGCATCTTAGTTGCCCTGTGAAGGGGTGGGGTGTTGCAGACTCCCTTAGGAGGTGATCAAAACGTCAAATATACGAAAATTGAAATTAGTGAAATTTTTATTTTTATTTTCGACAAAATATCATCAGTTATAGCAGAAACATACATAAGAAATACAACGGATTTCATTCTCGAAAACTATCAAAAATATATAGTGCCATTTTTACCGCATGTCCAAGGTAGGGTATAATTATACAGATAATAAGTTATGGTATTAATATAATTGGGGTAAGGCTGAATTTATAAGTACATGTAATATGAATAATAAAGACACAATCCACAACCCGCACACAACCTGAAATCGACATTCAGAACAACTACAACAAAAACAAATCACATTCGCACCTATGAAACCCATTAAGCTTTGCGACCTTTAAAGAAATTGATCTACACCGACAAAATAAACCAACAGATAAAACAAGTAAGTGTATATCAAGCATCACACATTCAAGGGACCGCATCAGTAGTATAATGGTTAGAGCGTCCGCCTTGGATGTGGAAAGTCGTAGGTTCTATCCCCGTCCCAGTCGTACCCAAGACTCAGATAATTGATAATAACAGCAGCCTCGCTAGGCGTTCAGCAGTAAGAGGTTAGTGTTAGGACTGGTCGTTCTGGTGTCAGGATAATGTGACTGGGTGGGACATCATGCTACTTGTCTGTGGCATGATGCCCCAGTAGGAAACATCACTATAAACTGTCACACTGCAGACATCGTAGTGACATGACTGAAAACTTGTTAAAGCTACGTTAAAAATCAAAATAACAACAGCAATACGCATTTAAGGATATGTACTGAGAAAGTTTTCTTTTGATTCACTTACCTTGACGAGAGTGTTGTACAGGTTAGACGGCCAGGTATCTTTCTCGTCTCTGTGTTATCTAGGTCATCTTACAAATCACGCAGGCGATTATTAAATGAGAAGACAGCACCTATCTTGTAACTCAAGCAGCACTAACTTCGGGGTCAATCTAGTCAGACTACAAATACTGGAACAATATGAGGCGCCGTAGCGGACAAAAGCTGGTCCAATGAGAACGCTAACTTTGAAATTTTAATGGCATATGTCCAGATTTCCAATTTCGCATGTTGTATCACGAATACTTGTTCTTAAAGTTCCATTTACTAGGTCGAGATTTTGGATTGTATCTGTTGAATTAAATAGTAGTGATAGAAAGTTAAATTTTTTATGCTGATGTTTTAAATTGTGTCGCTTGAATTGCACGGCGGTGATTGAAATTTCAATGTCATACGTCGAGAATTCCTAATTTACGTATTGGTTCAAAGAATTTATGTTGAAAGTTCCATTTCATATGTTGAGTATTTAGATTTCATCGCTGGTTGTAAATTCGATGTCCAATGTCGAGTTTTTGGATTGTATCTTCTGAATTACACGGCGGTTGTTGGAATTTTAATGTCATATGTCGAGAGTTTCAATTTAATATGTTGAATCACACATTTATTGTGCTGAACGTTCCATTTGGTATGTTTAGATTTTAGATTGTATCTGTTGAATTACACATTGGTGGTTTGCAATTTTTTGTGCTTGTCAGAATTGCTATTTCTGGATGGTGAAATGATGTGTTGGCGTTTAAAGTACACAATGTCCACTTTATCAAGTCAAAAATATCGAGTATTAAGATACATCATTCGTGCATTCAATTATGAGGCGCTGTTACATTTCATGCATTTGCAATTTGAAAGTTACCATTCACGGGTCGAGAATTATGAATGTCTTCGCTAGAGGTTGCTCTAGTGAATGGATGGCGTTTTTTTTTTTAAACAATGAGGCTGCTTCTCATTGCTGTGAAATTCAACAGATGAAATCTAAATACACGCCATATGAAAATGGAACTTTCATCACAAACAGTTGCATGAAATGTGCCAGTTATGAATTCTCGACATATGATATTAAAATTTCAACCACCGCTATGTAATTCAAAATATACACTGTAAAACGTCGTCATAGGAAATAGAACTTTAAACCACCACTGTATATTTCAACAAATAAAATCTAAAAAGTCGATCTTGAAAATGAAACTTTAAGGACATGCAATTTGATATAGCACGTGATATTGGATTTTTCGACATACGATATCGAAATTTCAACTGCAACTTTTTAATTGTACCAACGTTTGTCCACTACGGTGCCTCATAGAAGATAACACGTTGCGCAGTCTTTGAATTTTATTTCCGCGCTAAAACACCATCGTTAGGAAAGTTAGCAGCTCAAGATTTAAATCGTAAGAAAATGAAAAGACGATCTTCCATCCCAAAACATATAGCAGACGATCTTCCATCCCAAAACATCTAGCAGACGATCTTCCATCCCAACACATATAGCAGACGATCTTCCATCCCAAAACATATAGCAGACGATCTTCCATCCCAAAACATCTAGCAGACGATCTTCCATTCCAACACATCTAACAGACGATCTTCCATTCCAACACATCTAGCAGACGATCTTCCATCCCAAAAACATCTAGCAGACGATCTTCCATTCCAAAACATCTAGCAGACGATCTTCCATTCCGGTGCATTTTCGCCCAACACATCTAGCAGACGTTAGAAAAGGTGATTGGAGAAAATATTAAAACTTAGTCCTTGTGTAACCTCAGCAATCGTTTTCTACTAAAAATAAGCATTTTTTAATATATATATATATATATATATATATATATATATATATATATATATATATATATATATATATATATATATATATATATATATATATATATATAATTAGTTGAAATTGTTTATGTTCATCAGGATATAACATAAGGAAATTAACACATTTTAGGCTATGTGACACAAGCAATCGCATAGTAAACGCCCAAGATATTGTTTTTTTTTTCTGAGTGTGCCCCAGAATTAATTTTATCGCGAGACTGAGCCAAAACTTCTTGTAGGCTACGTACATCAAGTCTTTATATAATCAATTTTAAAAAGAATAATTTTCCTTTGCTTGTTCTTGCATTAATTACTGATTCTAACTAAACTAATAAACAAACAAAAAAAATCTTATTACAATTTTCCAATCCAGTATATTGTTAGTAAATAGCTCCAGTGAACAAATATTTCTTATTATCAAAATGCATATCAACTCTAATAATGTTTGTCTAATTGTCTCTTTTAATTAGAAACTCCTATATTGTACCCGTTATTTCAGTGTCCTGATATATGACCGAAGAAATTTAATAGCCGTTATAAAAATGATAAGCTGTGTGCAGTGTGAGAAGATAGAGCTAAGGAAAATATTTGTACCATCCTTGTGTTTTCACAGGAAGCTTTTTAGGGCACAGAGAACTACCGGTTTGATTGATTCCCGGGACACGGAATTGAGACAAGCCGAACAGTCGAAGTCGACAGAAGTCGAGTCGGTGGAGAGAAGGTGGAGGAGGAGGAAAAGGAGTCTGGAGAAAAAAGTGGAGGAGAAGGAAAGAGTATAAAAAGTTGAGGAGAAGGAGAAAGAATTGGGAGAAGTAAGAGAGAGAAGAATTCCACAGAGGAGTAAAATACAAAGACTCGTTGCTTCTACGGTGGAGAACAAAGATACGTCAACAATACACTTGGAAATCATCCGTAATGATTTCAGCTAGGTCAGTTGCCAAGACGCGACAATGCTTGTACCTCCCGACGCGTTTGGAAATGTCACCATTGAAGCGTACGAAACAGCCCGTGCAAGCTTAAAATTCGTACGAAGTCTTAAAACGTTTCTTTCCAAAAGACCATGTTTACTGGGGAAAAAGTGGATTGAATTTGTGGGATTGAATAAGGAGAGGTATGGGAAAGTTTTACCATTTATGCCAACAGCAACATTTCGCTTAAGCATAAGACCTCTATGAGGACAGTTGCTTTTTGCACCTTCCATTGGTGATCAAATCCGTTGGTGTACAAATGCAATGAACTTGTTAAAGACATCAGTACCTACAATTTCCCAGAGACTGTCAAATATAAAAAAAATCCCTTCCGTCACCCGAGAAGTTTGGACCTCCTACGTTCCGTTGAAAGCTATTATGGTGCATATGAGAAAAGGTATAGAAAGAGCGTAAGCAAAATATATCAATTAAAGATTACTGTACAGCAATGTTACTGCAGATGTCAAATATTATTGTTTTAAATAATCATAATACTTTTTGAACAGTCAGAGTATAGACTTTTATCAAACTCTTTTTTTAGCGTTTTTGTAACCAATACGAACTCAAAAGGTTTAAAAAAATATGAGGTAGAGTATTACTCAGGAACGTTTACAGTGTATAACGGGACACGATGCAATATTTTTCCTCTCCCGGAACTTATGGTGAGTTTTTTTTTCATCAAGGTTATACGTCCCAAGACTTACGACACGAAATAATTTTATGTTGAATTTGAGCAAACACACACACACACACACACACACACACACACACACACACACTCATACACACACTCACACACACCACTGAATGGTAAAATAAAATAGAGAAACAAAACACATTTTAAAATGAAATGAAAGAAACTAACCTTGCATTGTTATCATTTATTCCTTCTGTTTTTTTTTCTTTATGTGAAAATTATTAAATAAAAAAACATATCCACGAGCTTCTTATATGTAGCGGATGCCGACGGACGTGTTCATCCTTACTGTAATGTCAGCTAACAAAATAGCATGATACGTTATAAGTTTTTTTAATGTGTTCTAGGGTGCAAAATGACCAAGATTGTATTATATCCAGTTAGACTATACGACGTTATCTCGCAAATAAAAATCATTATTCGAAAATGCATTTAATGTGAGAACAAAGGAAAATATTTTCGCTAGCATGGGTTACAAAATTATTATTAAAGCAAGATATTGCTTTGTATACTATTTACCCTGCAAATATCAATGCCTGTTTGTACCAATTATGATTACATATGGCGAAGAAATAGACACCTTGTGGTGAATAAACACAACTGGCAGCGAGCAATAAACTCTTTACTTAAACTTACTGACAGGATATCACATATAAAGTTATTTTGTTATAAAGCAAGCAAACCCCGAAAATTGACTTTGGATTCTTTTAAATGTGCCGTTTTGTATTTTACAAAGTCGGTAGAGATGGGAAGCCAGCATTGTTTCTCTTTTACCTGTATTAACGGGAAAATTTGAAAATAAATTGAAATCATGGAGCAGTTTTGAAAGCGACACAATCTAGTACGTCATGCACGCGTCTAGTACGTCATGCACGCACCTAGTACGTCATGCACGCATCTAGTACGTCATGCACTATCTAGTACGTCATGCACGCACCTAGTACGTCATGCACGCACATTGATATAAGGCTGAAAAGTAAGTTAGTTTTCAATAGTTTCATCTAAATGTTCCCTATCCACAGTTTATAGTGTTTTAATTTTAGACAACAAGAAGCATATACTTCTTGTGGAAATAAATATACTTTATTTTCCGGTTGTCGCCCTTTATAGATGGGAAATGGCTAATGGGAAGTAACAGAGCTGTATCCCTCTATTTCTAGTAATTTCTAGTAATTAAATTACGCTTTATAATTTTTAGTCTTTTGTGCGATTATAACTATTTTTAATTATATAATGCAGATCTGATGTAAAATGAAAAGTTTTAGAGTAATGCCTGTGATCTTTAAGTGGATGACATTGATCATCAATGGCAAGCAGATTTAGATAATATCTCTCATTTGGCAGCGTGCCATTGTGGTTACAAATAATTGGTTTGTGTCATACACGTTTTTTAAAATCTTCTTGGTTCGTTCCCTAGACTTCTCAAACAAGTTTTGAGTTAGTGAAAGTAAAAAGTCAATCGAAAACTCATCTACAAAATTCAATTGACGACACATCTATGAAAGTCAATTTACAGCACATAGTATTTTGAAGAATGGGCCCGATTTAATGTCGACTCTTATTGCTCACAAAATCTAACTTCTCGTAATGTTGATTATCCTGAAATTTTCATCATCGTCGTATTTATTTATAAAGTGTCTGATTTTGTGTTCACTGCTTTCCTCTCTCCTTTGTCGTGTATACTTTAAAGTACTCGATATGTATATCAAGTATATCAGATGAAGAAGCTATTTTGGGTATTTTATTCCTCATGACAACATAATGACAACATCATGACAACATATCGAGCAAAGCAACAAAAAACAACAAACATAGTCATCAAAATTTGCCACGCGTCATTTCGATATGTTCTCACAACTGTAAATAGTATGGTTTAGACAAATCTACAATTAATCCACTGTTGGCATTGAACATTAAAGAGAAAGTATAATTATATATATTTCTATGCATGCAGACAATATGTTAAAGCAAAAACAACATACAATTAACTATTTTAGCAACCGTCTAATAAACAAGATAAACAAATACATTTTCATCACAACTGCTATGGATAAATTATCCCATATCAAAAAGAAGATAATTTTTAAGGAGTTTCTTCGTTAAATACATCACTATATAACTCACACTCCAAGCAAATTTTAAAAAGAATAAACTGTGTCAGTTTGCATACAATAGCTAAGCCCAGACTTATAACTAGCAGTCTGTGTTGTTTGTTTTATTTTTTATGTCGTTTGATATGAAGGTGATAGAAAAACGCAGTGTCAACAATTAACAATATGCGAATAATATTTATGAAAAACACAAATATATCACCGGAAGCGATGCATATTTGCAAGCTAAATGATTACAACATTTCCTCAACGTAAAACGATTTGTAGTTACGTCAGTCTGAACGAACAGAAGGGAGAATGATATCATGAGTGAAACAATAAGCAGTCTGAGATTAGTAACTACTAACGGGTAGATCATAGTAACTACAAACGGATAGATCATAGTAACTACTAACGGGTAGATAATGGTAACTACTAACGGGTAGATCATGGTAACTACTAACGGGTATATCAAAGTAACTAACGGGTAGATCATAGTAACTCAAAACCGGTATATCATAGTAACTATTAACGGGTAGATCATATCAACTATTAACGGGTAGATCATAGTAACTCAAAACCGATATATCATAGTAGCTATTAGCGGGTAGATCTTAGTAAATACTAACAGGTAGATCATAGTAACTACTAACGGGTAGATCATAGAAACTCAAAACCGGTATATCATAGTAACTATTAACGGGTAGATTATAGTAACTACTAACAGGTAGATCATGGTAACTACTAACGGGTATATCATGGTAACTCAAAAACGGTATCTCATAGTAACTATTAACGGGTAGATCATAGTAACTGCTGATGGATAGATCATAGTAACTAGTAACTAATAGATCATAGTAACTACTAACGCGTAGATCATAGTTACTAGCAGCTGATAGATCATGGTAACCACTAGCAAGTAGATCATAGTAACTATCAACGGGTAGATCATAGTAACTGCTGACAGATAGATCATTATAACTAGTAACTGATAGATCATAGTAACTACTAACGGGTAGATCATAGTAACTAGCAACTGTTAGATCATGGTAACTACTAGCTGGTAGATCATAGTAACTACTATCGGGTAAATCATAATAACTACTAACGGGTATATCATAGTAATTATTAACGGGTAGATCATTGTAACTACTAACGGGTATATCATAGTAACTACTAACAAATAGATCATAATAACTTGCTAACGGGTAGATCATAGTAACAGGTAACTGATAGATCATAGTAAATACTAACGGGTAGATAATAGTAACTACTAACGGGTAGATCATTGTAACTATAACGGGTAGATCATAGTAACTAGTAACGGGTAGATCATGGCAACTACTAACGGGTAGATCATAGTAACTAGTAACTGATAGATCATGATAACTACTAACGTGTAGATCATATTAGCTAATAACGGGTAGATCATAATAACTACTAGATCATGGTAACTACTAAAAGGTTGATCATTGTAACTAGTAACTGATAGATCATTGTAACTACTAACGGATAGATAACAGTAACTACTATCGGGTAGATCATAGTAAATAGTAACGGGTAAATCATGGTAACTACTAACCGATAGATCATAGTAACTAGTAACTCATAGATGATAGTAACTACTAACGGGTAGATCATAGTAACTACTAACGGGTAGATCAGAGCAACTGGTAACTGATAGATCATACTAACTTATAACGGGTAGATTATGGTAACTACAAACGGGTTGATTTTTAAAAAATTCTAACGGGTAGATCATGGTATCTACTAACGGGTAGATCATAGTGACTAGTAACTGATAGATCATAGTAACTACTAACGTGTAGATCATTGTAACTGCTAACGAATAATTATAATAACTATTCATGGGTAGATCATGGTAACTACTAACGGGTAGATCATAGTGACTGTAACTGATAGATCATAGTAACTACTAACGGATAGATCATGGTAACTGCTAACGAGTAGATCATGGCAACTACTAACGGATAGATCATAGTAACTACGAACGGGTAGATCATGGTAACTACTAACGGGTAAATCATAGTAACTACTAATGGGTAGATCATAGTAACTACTAACGGGTAAATCATTGTAATTACTAACGGGTAGATCATAGTAATTACTAACTGGTAGATAATAGTATCTAGCAACTGAGAGTTTATATTGACTACTAACGGGTAGATCATGGTAACTACTAACGGGTAGATCATGGTAGCTATTAACGGATAGATCATAATAACTACTAACGGGTAGATCATGGTAACTATTAACGGGTAGATCATAGGAACTACTAACGGGTAAATCATAGTGACTACTAACGGGTAGATCATAGTAACTATTAACTAATAGATCATGGTAACTACTAACGGGTAGATCATAGTAACTACTAACGGATAGATCATAGTAACTACTAACGGGTAGATCATGGTAACTACTAACGGGTAAATCATAGTAACTACTAACGGGTAGATCATTGTAACTACTAACGGGTAGATCATGGTAACTACTAACGGGTAAATCATAGTAACTACTAACGGGTAGATCATTGTAACTACTAACGGGTAGATCATAGTAACTACTAACGGGTAGATAATAGTAACTAGCAACTGAAAGATCATATTAACTACTAACGGGTATATCATAGTAACTACTGACGGGTAAATCATAACAACTCCTGATGGGTAGATCATATTAGCTACTAACTGTTATGTCATAGTAACTACTAACGGATAGATCAATGGTACGGAAGCTGTACAGTTTATTGCGCGTGAAAAAAGTCTAGCCAACCAACTGACTGACATATTAGGGAGATAGTTTCCACATTATCGGTGTGCACTTCCTCTAGATTTTGGGTTTTACATTACACAAAAAACTTATCTCAATTGACAGATGATGCAAATCAAAACCATTGAAAACGTTTGTAAATCAATTCAATTCTTTTCATGATGACGTCATGAGAGTGGGTATTATGTCCATAGCAGCTAATATCCCACTAATTAATATCATTCTTGATTATAGCAGAATGAGTTGAGTGCTGTTTTGATACCTTCGAAAGAGATTTGCGAAAGTGATAGCGAAAAATTTTACAACTTCGTAGTAGAGGGGCCCCGAGTGGCCGAGTGGTCTAAAGCGCTGTCCGTTACGGATCACTGCCATTTCACCTCTGTCTGCGTGAGTTCGAGTCTAGGATTCGGCGAATGTGGATATGTGAGAAAGCTTGCCAGTAGCTTCTCGTGGGTCGGTGGTTCTTTCCGGTGATTTCCCGGTTTCTTCCTGCACCAATAATACTGGCCGCCATGTATAGCCTATCGTGTGCTGAAAAATGGCGTTAAGCCCCACAACAACAACAACAACAGCTTCGTAGTAGAAGAAAGATCTTTTTAAATGCAGAAGGCTTGCCAAATATTGTTTATTCCCATTGCTTTCAAATTACTATACTTACATTTATTGCATCTGGTTTTATTTCAGCAATACTAGATACAAGCGGTATTAAATGAGTTAATAAACAAAAAAGTACCCATTTCCAATTAACCGAAAGGGAAATAGAGAGTACCCATTTCCAATTAACCGAAAGGGAAATAGAGAGTATCCATTTCCAATTAACCGAAAGAGAAATAGAGATGCTTAAAACATTGCATGCTTATTCGTATATAAATATTCAGGTAAAAGTTCAAAAGGATCAGCTCAGAAAAAAGGCTTCTATAACCGTCAATAAATGTACCGTAAGTCTAACGAACACTATAACATTATATATTTTGGAATGATTAATTATAGTAAAACACTGTATGCCCTGAATTCCAATGGGAGACTAAACAGAAGGATTTATCACTCGCATCGTTATCGTCAATCTAACATGTTTGTGCCGTGAGTGAATATTCAAATATAAAAATGTTATCTTCATAGATCTATGAGATAAACTACAATAGTGGCTAGAGTTACTAATTAATATGTATCAAGGAATCAACGTTTTCCCTTGTGATTAATTAACGAGGGAATATTGACAGCGCAGAAGACAAACCACTGCAGTTACCCAAGCTAGCCTTTAGTTGAAACATGAAATGTCTGCATAAGAGATCGTACTTAAATGAATGTAATAACTTTTAGGTTGCATTTTACGGCAAGAAAAAGAAGTCGACTGAGAGGTTGTCTAAATCACCAACTTTTAGATGAAATTAGAAATTGTAAATATTTGATAATAAAAAAAAAATTAACAGAAACAAACATTTGATAATATGCTTGAGTTTCTCGTTCAATTCAAAACATTAATCACAACTAAGAAATTTCTGAACATGATACTTTCAGAACGCTACTACGTTGATTGTCACAATCTGAAAAAAAATCATTTCCTGCTATTTGACAAAATAATTTTTGTATATCTCAAAATGTTTTTAATTTGTATTTGTTTATCCCTGTGTAAACTCGTTTATCATCTTAGTCACTGGAAAGACGTGAGGGTTGCCTTTAAATAACGCGAGTCTCTAATTTTTTGTGTCATTTAAACTCATTTTTTTAAAAGTCCAAGAATATTCTTATTCGTTGTAGCATGTTAAATACGCTGTCTTTGAGATATAACATCGTAGAACATGATGTCATTCTTTACGTATCTGTAAGAGTTGTCTGTCTCGGCATGAAATCTACAGATAATTAGTTGTAACCGTTCATAAAAGTCCCGTTCCAACGCCGTATTTTCTGAAGGGAGATAACTCATTTTCGCCTCGAACGAACAACTAGGGAGCATGACAAAATCCTTCAAATGGTCTTGTGTATCTGCTGTTATCTCAAGATCAACTTTCAAAATCCACCTTGACATAAAAAATCAATATGAATTTCTTTAAATAATTTAGCTCTCTGGCTTATAATACAACATTCTATTTAATATGTACACAACTAAAAGGCTACATGATTCTTTGATATGACTGAGGAATATGGTCTTGATATACTTTTAAGCTTTTTTTCGAACAATGATATTTTTACATTATTTTATTCCGAAGGAGAAACTCTCTCAAAACAAATGATTTGTGAAAGTAATTTGATACGCTAGACACTGTCACTCGTTGTTAGATATAAGCGAAACAAAGTTTTGAACTCTGGATTGTTTATAATATTCATTGTTTATGTAATTCTCTTCTAATATGGTCATTGTTTGGGCTAACGCAAGCAAAATAAAATTCATCAGGTATCAGACAGATATTTCTTTTCCTGCACAGTTTACAAAATTTGATTCCTCTGTCACATTTTGAAGTGTTTGTAGGGAACTTCATGGTATATAGTTTCATTATCTTTGTTGTATTAATTGTTTTCAAAACTAAGAGGTATATTGCAAGAAAGGTATTTGTTGTATTGTTTATGTTGATTACAGTAGTTAAATTTTGGGCACTCAATTTCCTCGTCATGCTGGGAAATCTACCAGCTACCACGAGGAGAACTTGAAGAGAAAAAATAAAACATCGTCATTAAAGCACATAAATAATAAAAATGATCATTCCTCTCATGTCTAAAATATGAAATGCCAGAATTTAATTTAGACCCAAGAAGAAAGTATTTATTTTCTACGTTGGGACTAATAACGGGAATTCACGGCCAGCTGAGGAAATGTTAAGCTTGCAATAGTAAACCAAAATCGCTAAAATAAGTATATTCTGCTCTGTTGCGGTAATGTCTTTAAACTAATAGTTTCACCTGTCTGCGTAAGTTCGAATCCAGACTCTGCTAACGTGGGTAACTGAGAAAGTTGCTAGAAGCTTCTCGTAGGTCGGTGGTTCTTCCAGAGGTTTCCCAGGTTTCTTCCTCCACCATTAATACTGACCGCCATGTATAGCCTATCTTGTGCCGAAAATGGCATTGCGCACGTGTTTTATTCTGAGTCGGTGGAAGGAACGAGTCTGATATAAGGTAGTGATAATCATAAGACGTATCAAATGAGTTCTAGTAGAAAGCAGGTTTGCCGTTTTGTATATATTACATGTCTTCCTTTTCTCGCTTTCTAAATATGTCTAGCTTTACTGTGTGAATGAAATTCAAAACGAACTTGAATTTATAAAGTTTCGATTCACAGCGTCTACAATTATTTGCTCCCGGACGTCAACGAAGGCAAATTAGTAGTTGGAATCTCGGTGTGCGATACAGTCGAAAATCAGATCAAGCATGTACGATTAAATTGGTATGTAACAATTTATTTATTAGTATTGTATAAACTGCGTTGTGTATCAAACTCCTTTAAAACTCCTAGTTTAGCCAGCCGCTGTGGAATCGCAGGTGGTTGGGACCAATCCTATGAGGACCATCTGTGCTGACTGAAGCAAAACAACACCTCAAGGACTCCATATAAGCATTTGACCGGCCTGGTACAAAAGTCACCTTTCACCTACACTCCATCATACCTGTTGGATGTAACAATTTTCATTAATCGTGAATTTTAAACTAAGAGTAGGATCACGCGGCCAAAGACCGTGAGTTTGGCGTGTTTATACATACATAAATATGTGCCATCGTCTTCAGTAGAATCTACGGTTTGTCGGATAGGCCATGCACATGTAGGAAAAGTGTTTAAACTTATTTTTCGATTTACTCACATATATAAAGGTTGTGTTTATTGACATTTATTTCATTCATATTAAATGTTGACTGGTTGTGTTTTGTGTATGACATTTAAAGACTTTGGGTCAGTCAGTTTCTCTCGTACTACAGACAAGTAATTTGCAAAAGCATGAGGTGATTTAAAATAATTCAAGTAGGCGATTCAATGACACTTTATTCTCTTTATGAATATCATAGGGTTAAGTATGCGGTTGGTAGTATGGGTGCTTCCAGTATTCAAACTGTTGTAGCAGTCCCACCTAAGTTCAATTTGTTTTGGAAGTTAAATTAGTGAAAGATAGATGTACAGCTCCGAGCCCCCAGTCAGCAATGTCGCCGGTGAGATGGTTACATATATAAAAAGGTTGAAATTCAATGAATAACAATTATAATAGCAATTCAATAATCAAATGCTTCAAATTTGCAATTACACCACTTCCGTTCAACTCTATAATAGCTCTTGCATCACTTGATTAGGAGTGTGAGATCGATTTCCACCTGTCCTTGTATTCTACTCATCTGTGGTATTCTTCTCTTTCCTGTTTCTCCCAATTCCTTATCCTCTTCCTTCCTCCTTCTCTTTCTCCTCGACTTCTCTATACTCCTACCCCTCCTCGACTTCTCTATAATCCTTCTCCTCCTCCTCCTCCTCCTCCTCCACTTTTTCCTCCAGACTTCTTGTCCTCCTCCTCCACCCTCTATCCACCTTCTCTCCACCGACTACTTCTGTCGACTTCGACTGTTCGGCTAGTCTCAATTCCGTCTTCACCACTTGGAGACTTGGGACTCAATTGAACAGGAAGTTCTCTGTCTCCTAAAAAGCTTCCTTTTGAAGCTTTGTCTTTCCTTAGAATTGACCTCTAAGTTTTACTGCCTAATTACGCGTGGCTCTGTTGGAATAGCCGTATTGCTCAGCGATCTACCCAGGCGAAACAAACTTCGCTTGCATCGAATTGTAATCACACCCTCTATCTCAGTTTTTGATTGGATATCGCTGTGGACCGAGCCGATCAAACGTAGCGGACAATGTCCATCTCGCTGTCTGTCAACGTGGGGACGGATGAGAATACGCCTCTTTCACCTTGCAGGCTTTCCTCTAATGTAAGGGCTAATCTTTAACACTTAGGTGTGATAACCGCACGCCTTTTTCAAATGACGCGAGCGGTCACCTACGCCAACTCAAGTTTCCAATCTCTGGCGGGTCATAGTAACCTTGCGTAAGAGATTAATACTATATTATAGCTCATACATGACTTTATAGCTTGGGCTTAAAAAAGTGACAGTTGTTATTGCTATTATTATTATTATCATTATTATTATTTTTATTATTATTATTATTATTATCATTATTATTATTATTATTATTATTATTATTATTATTATTATTATTATTATTATTATTATTATTATTGTAGTAGTAGTAGTAGTAGTAGTAGTAGTAGTAGTAGTAGTAGTAGTAGTAGTAGTAGTATCAAGGGACGTGTACGATTGTGTCATTGTGTTTCTAATAAAAAGTTGCTTATGGACCATATAGGTCACCATAACTTTTATTTCTCACTAGCGACTGACTAAGACGTCCTTGCCAGTCAATGCATTTTTTATAGATGACCCTATTTTACCAGTCTTAAGTGCCTGCCTATAAAGTTCGGGATCGAATTACGTGGAAGTACTACATTTTTCGCACGCATATACAAATTCAAATAGTCCCCGTTCCAGATTTTTGCATTGTTTCGTTACATTCAATGGATTCGTGTTTCTTCCCCTAAGTGTGCGTAAACTAGATACGACCGAAGTATATTGTAATCAGATGTTCTATGCTCCAAATAACCATAATAATCTCATTTATTTATTTATTTATTTATTTATTTATCATAATTTACTTGCATCGGCTTACTGCTTTGCACTCGAATTCTTGTTCAAACGGATCATATGCGTTAGGTGAAGAAAGAAAAAACTGATATCAATGTTTGCGAATTTGCATCAATTGGAGCTCAATCGGGACTCAGTCTTAAAGAGCAGGAGCGTGTCTATCCCATCGAAAGATGAATAGATTCATTGTGTTTTTCAGCTAAGTAATTATTTGTCATTAAAATATACTTTATAGGCTACCATGATAATTAACGTCATTAGTTGCACGTGACAGAATGAAAGTAAACATTAGCAAAGTGAATGACATGAAAAGTTTGAAAGAAATGTAAATATGGAAAGTCTCAGATTTTCATTCGGTACATTGTCGCCATTTTGTGCTCATTTTCTCCGTCAGTCGGCCTATCTATCATACTCCTAACCAGCAAACCTAAGTAATCCGTAACCATGTGGCAGGAGGTTTGGCTACTGTGTCTAAATGTGCCTTTTTTAAAATAACGTCTTCATCTTTCAAAGAGCCGTTTTGATTTAGATGTTACCATTTACTCATGCATAGTTATATCTCCACCATAACAGATTCATCTAACCCACAAAACTCAAACAAACGTCAATATATTTTAATACGAATTTGTGTGCATTGCCTCGTAGACCTTTGCATTTGCCTAGTAAACCTTTGCATTACCTCGTATATCTTTGCATTGCCTCGTAGACCTTTGCATGGCCTCGTAGACCTTTGCATTGCCTCGTTGACCTTTGCATTTGCCTCGTTGGCATGAGAGTTTTAGTCATTGACAATTATTTTAAAATTTAAACACAGTCTATCAGCATGTAAACTTGAAAGCTAAACCACTGTCACCACAGCTTAACAAGAATTAGGACCTTTTATAGGCATCTAAATATCAGCCAGTTCTCCTTTGGTTTAACAGTTTTTGTTTTACATTTGTAGACGTATTCATTACCATTTTGGAGATCTCACCTGTTGAAAGTCAAAATCAATGTGCATACTTAGAGGCATGTGTATGCAAGCGATAGAACAGGTTTCATGGAACGTCTCGAGATATCTTTTTTTTACAAAGTCGGTGTGTGGCTAGAACTTCACACTCTGTCTTTGAAAAAACTGGGTTAAGATTACTACTATCAAAACCCAATATGGGATCCACATTATGCCCCAGCATTAATCCACTTCATTCGAACTATACAAGAAATATCTTGCTTACATAAAAATGGCGACTTTTGTTTAATCTTATTTCTTATATATATATATATATATATATATATATATATATATATATATATATATATATATATATATATATATATATATATATATATATATATCAGAAAACTATATACTCATTGTTATCATGTTTCACGAAATAGCTAGTTTAGGAAAAAGCATGACCCTGACAAAAAGTAGGCACAGGCATTGCCTGCCAATAATATATGAGCGGAAATGACGTATTACTAGAACAAATAACTCCCAAACGTGGGGACTTTTGTGCAGGCAATTTGCGAAAAGCTATGAAATGACATTTTTTATACATTAAAGAAAGTCAAACGGTTATGGATATGCCTACAGTCAATATGGTCCTCGGCAGGTTGAGAGAAAAAAAACAAAACAAATGACGACAATTACTGTCAATAATTACGAAACTAATGTATATTCAAATGCAGAAGGAAAACCTCTGTATTTGCTCCCTAATGCTTATAAAATAAACGCACAATATATTTACTTTTAGTAAAAATTATCGACTGAATAAAATCAGGTCTTGGAACATGCTCATTACTCTAAATATGTTGTTGTTGCTATGGGGTTTAACGTCATTTTCAGCACAATATAGGCTATACATTGCGGCCAGTATTAGTGGTGAAGGAAGAACCCTGGAAAACCCCGTGAAGAACCACCGACCCACGAGCAGCTACTGTCAGGCTTTCTCACTTACCCACGTTAGCCGAGCATGGACTCAACTCACACAGACAAAGGTGAGATGGCAGTGATCCGTAACGATCAGCGCTTTAGACCACTCGGCCACTCGGAGCCACTAGTCTAAATAAAAAAATTTACTCTGGTTTACTTTAATAGTTACTTTTTGGCATGATGCTTTCGTGATATGAGTGATGGGCGATTAGACGGATGGAGAACATGCAACAAATTTTTATGAGAGAGAGAGAGAGAGAGAGAGAGAGAGAGAGAGAGAGAGAGAGAGAGAGAGAGAGAGAGAGAGAGAGAGAGAGAGAGAGAGAGACTGTCAGTGTTGAGTAAATAGTTCTGCTCAAATCAAGGTAAATCTTTAAGCTTGTACATAGAGCATAATACAAATATTTTATATTTTATTACGAGAGAGAGAGAGAGAGAGAGAGAGAGAGAGAGAGAGAGAGAGAGAGAGAGAGAGAGAGAGAGAGATAGCACGCCCTAAAATTAAACCTTTTTCGCCTCAGTTCGTTCATGTCAGTAACTTTGGTAAAAGGCATTTCTTTCCCTTTTTATGATAAAGCTGACTACGCTATGCATCAACATTATTTTGTATCTCGTTGGGTTGAGCGTCACTCTCTAAATCCAAGAGTGGCGGGTTCGATATTCATCCAGGCCATCCTGGATCAGTTGACTCGGTTTGTCCTTAAGAAAGGCACCTAGCTACGATTTTCTTAACATGATAATAATGTGTTAAAGGTGTCATTCAAACGCACAAAGATGTATGACACACATAAAGTAGTGTTATGCCAATTTGGTTGTTTACGTCATTTGAGACATAACACTTAACTTTTAAGTGGGCAACTGTGCAA
This sequence comes from Potamilus streckersoni, assembly GCA_016746295.1. Classification (NCBI taxonomy): domain Eukaryota; kingdom Metazoa; phylum Mollusca; class Bivalvia; order Unionida; family Unionidae; genus Potamilus; species Potamilus streckersoni. Next base: position 319,871 of record JAEAOA010001337.1, read on the forward strand.
CAGTTTTAGTGTCCATCAGAGAGACGTGACTTATCTAATAGGAAATATTTATCAAACAGAAATGCTTTCTTCTCATTTCCTATGTCTTGATCGTAGTCATTTTAGTATATATAAGTAAAATATAAGTTTGATATTTTTTCTAATTCGACCAGGGAGTTAAAACATGAATAGATGTAAAAGTTGTTACTAGATTAATTATGCTCTGAAATTGAATAACATATTCCTGGAACAGCAGCGCAAAGACATGTCCAGATAACTGCAGTGGAAAGACTTGTCCAGATAACTGCAGCGCAAAGACATGTCCAGATAACTGCAGTGGAAAGACTTGTCCAGATAACTGCAGTGGAAATACTTGTCCAGATAACTGCAGCGCAAGGACATGTCCAGATAACTGCAGTGGAAAGACATGTCCAGATAACTGCAGTGGAAAGACTTGTCCAGATAACTGCAGTGGAAAGACTTGTCCAGATAACTGCAGTGGAAAGACATCAGAGAAACTGCTTGTTTGAAAGCACTACAAAAATTAGGTGAAAGTATTACTAAGCCGGTCGATCAGAAGAGGCAATATGGATTAAATGAGTGAAATATTTGTTGCTGTAATGGGCGATTGTTTTCGCTCAAAATAAATACTGTTTCCAAAGGGCGCGAACAGTCAAATGCCAGACTCCATCATAACATCGAACTGTCTGCAGGTAATTGGCCTCTGTATAATATATTATTCATATATCATATATATTTTGGTTAATTGTTGGGCTATCTATGTAACAGGTTTCCTCAAGTGTTTCTTTTTCAGATACGTTATCCGATCATAATACCGTAGGAAAACAACTACTAACTCGTACAGCCAGGCCTCCAGCTAAAACATTTGAACTATTAAGTTAAAAGTTAGTTGCCTACAAATGCGACAAGTGATATATTCTTGAATACAGGGATCTTACGCCAAAGAGAGGCTTCGCAAACCAGCCTACGTTAAAATAAGTTGGATGCATTATCTCTTCAAAAAGAGTTATACTCCATTTATGATTACAAACTCTTCTTGTCCATTTCTTTCCATGACAGATTTTCTGTCTTTGGTATATTTTGTTGTGCCCACATAGGAAGGCGCTCCTTGTAAATACCTACTTGGATCGATAGTGTGCCCTTTCCGACTGGTGTAGCTTTATTTTATAAGCAGGTATTTTGCTACCGAAAACCAAATTATCTACGGTAGAATAGATACAGGTAAGTTTTCTATAAATAGTATGGTAACAGCGTGCACTTCGTAGAGATCATAAGCAACGCTTGCGTGATTGTAGCTGCATATGTAGTCAACTGGACTTTCTTACGGGTAAGTTTTTATAAGAATTGATATTGTATAGTCCATTTTGTAAGTATAGCGATGCTTCAGTACTTTTCCAGTATAGGCTACTACGTGTGCCCTTACAAGAAAGTTTACATACAGTGTGTAGCACAAGTTAAGTCCATTTTCTGAGTTCATAAAGCATGACGCGCGCCTTGCTACATACCTGTATATATGGTCGGCCCTTTTCCCGTTTCGAGATTCGAGACTTAGTTCAAGGTCAATATACATATAAGCTATATAATGGCGGTAACACGAGAATGACAACCATTCTAGTTTTTAGGCTATCCCCTGGTGCCATTCACAAATACATGTATATGAGTGGCTTTGAACGAAGATCAGTGGACTGCAGTACTGGGGACAAATAAGGGGAAGAAGCAGGACGAGAACGCCTTTAGGATACATGCTGACGACACTGCAGTAAATGATTTACTTTTTGAAAGGTATCGCATTACAAAATGCTTATCAGCAACAAAACAATCCGAATTAGCTGGGTTCGCAATAGACTGATTCCTTGTCTTACTTTTAAACACATAAATATCGGTTTTGCCACTACCGGGACCATTATAGGGAACCAAACTATGTTAGCAACAGCTTCTGCTCTGGTACTACTCTCTCCGCCTAACCTATGGGGGCAGGGTCCAGTATTTATGTACAACTTTAATGCCGCAATCAGTGACCTAGTAAAAAAAAAATCATAAAAAATCAAATACACAAGTGAGGTCAAGAATGTCCATATTTTGAGATACCTATCTTAAAACAAAGCATAAAAATATTATCCACTTGACCAGAGAAGTCAGTGGCAGTTCATAGCAGAAGAAGTTTATGCACCCCAACCCCAAATTTATACCTGCAATTTTCATGTCCGAAGGTCATTTTTGACACCATGTGGTACTCACAGTGCAAACACAAGCCCTTTTCCTAGATTACAATTCTGCCAAACAGTGTGTACTAAACAGGCTGATGCAGTTGAAAATAGTTGTCATCCAAGCCGTTTTTGAGATATGCTCCTTGTCCCAAACCCACATGTTTACTGTTACGAGAGGCTAGCTCTTCTTCGTAGACAACTATTGGTATTTCACTATCAACATATTGCAGAGTAACTATGGAAGGTCTACATGCCTAACATCAATTTCAAGAGCAACACAAGCCCGAAACACCTAGCTCACAAATATATCCATATATTTAATTAGTAGACAATAATTGCTGAAAAAGTCACACCATAGCCTTAAGTTAAGAAATTTGCCAGGGGCCAAAATACGAAACTGTACCCTGCCTCCTATAGGCTTGATATAGAACGGTTTCCAGTTGTCATTAAAGATTACATATGAGCCAGATTAAGATCAAAGCAAGCCTGTTCAGATAGCATATCGCACATCTGAAGTGCTGGTTGTTTTTATTAATTTTTTTATCAAATACCCCTTAAAGTGTCTCTCCACAAAAACCTGGACGTCACGCATTATAAAATGTCTTTGAACCGTCTTGACCGGGGTTTGCCATACTTCTCTTATCATAACAGTGCATTAGCACAGTCGATTTTACTATTCACACCAAATGACGAAAGGTCTTTGTCTAGTTTGCATACTCAACACCACACAGGCATTCACATGGATCGGTCTAACCAACATATTGCCACATATCACTCAGTACACCCAGCGCCCTGTTATTATTCAAGGGATATGACATATGACATAACTACGTTCTAATGCTTTTGTCGCTAAAATTAAGCACATGCTTAGTGATCCTTCAGAAATAACTGTATCCCAGACAGTACGCTGTGCGAACATTGTGGCCCGTTCCTTTAAACAATCTTTCCACCTTTATGTCAGATTGCACAGATGTTGGCGTTGCCCCATTCACATAGAAAGAACGGAATATGCTCACAAGCTCCATCTTTCTTGTTACATTTCATATTAAAAAGTGCCTTCCAATCGTCAATCTTGCTACCTCCTCCTTCTCCGTCGACAGACTGGTCCAAAGTTCCGGCATCAGTTGACTTACTAATAAGAAAAGACGAACCGGTGTTCAAACTCCTACCAATGTCTGGGCGAGTTGCAGATGTTATGAATTGCTTATACATACCATTGTACAGGCCCATAGTGTCAGCACTCTTCTTTTCCCAGATAAGCTTTCCACCAGATATTAGCTTCTCAGTAACAATGAAAGATATAATTGTCTCGTCAGCCTTGTAAGATATTTTGGGGTGGAGTAAGAAGGTTTTAACTTCTTGGGATCAAATGGGGAAGTATTGGCCATGACGATCAGTTGATCCCGCGAAAGGTTTCTTAGGGTTTTACTATCACGCTCAACACAACCCTTTATTATCCATTCTGCATTTTGCTACAGAGGTACCAACATACATGTCCAAGACAGTTTCTAGAGAAAGGTTGATAGAGAATATTCACGTACAATGCAGAATTACCAAGTTTTAATTTTTCTATTCCCAAAGGTCAACGGCACTTTTCCACCATAGACCTAAACACTGTCATTCGTTTCATCCACGCTCCTTTTCAAAAAGGAAAACCACAAGATGGATTTTAAGTGCCGTTCAGGAGGAAGATTTTGTTACGAGTATAGACCTGTCCTAACTTCAAGGAAGCTCCTGAAGTATGCTTTTCAGTGGACAGTTTACCAATTTAGGGCACTCCCTTTCGGCCTCACTTTCATTCGCTGGATCTCGTAGTATCCTATGGATATGTTCAGATAGGCTGAGTAAGCACAGGCCTATGGGCTCCACGCCTTTTAGGGTTGGTAAAATTAAAATCGTATCAGATCATTTTCGAGGGAGGAGGCAGATTTCAACTGCCTAGGGGCCAACACTGAGTTTAATCAGGCACTGGTCATGGTCTTTTTACACACCATCACCACAGCTGTGATATTCGACCACCTGAACGATATTTTTCAAAAGCACCGGATAAGTTTTATCTTGGAGAAAGACCCTTTTACTCTCCTTCTCAGCATTTGATTCATTGTCAACAAGGAAAACTCAAGACTCATATTAACTCTACGTTTTACCCATTTAGGTAAGGGGTTCGAAACACACGTAAACTGAGTGTATCTTTCTCAGTAATGGGCATTAAAATCAGTTCAGTGGTGTATTCAGTTCTTATGCGGGAAAATCTCTCAGCCAGACTTCCTTTTTCTTCTAGGTACACAGTGCGGCAGCTATCTCTCATTATGCTAAATCGCCTTCGTATCAGACCATTACAAATCGTTCAACTATCCCAATGGAGGCCAAGACATTACCCATTGGACTAACATATACGAGTCTCCATATATTTGAAATTCTATTGCCGAAGATGGAACATCAGTTAGTTGGTCTTGCGTGTTTCCTTTCAGGTTCAACCTTCGTCCAGATGCTAACGCAGATGGTTCTGGTGTACCTTCTTCCATCATTCCAGAATGCTATTGAAATGTGGCCCACTCACGATTGTCTTTTGCTTATCAACATCCTCTATAGGAAAACCATATTTAAAGCAATACATTGGCGGCAGGAGGAGCTACGTGAAAGGGATGCTCTTATTCTGTTCGATAACTCCACTGTGGTGTCTTATTTCATAAGTAAATGTGAAAACAAGTCCCCAAACCTTTACTTTCTTGCTTGAGATTTTGTAAAGTGGCGTATGCAGTGACAAATCCACCTACAAGTTCATCATATTCCAGGCCGATTAAATGTACTACCAGACTCGATGTCCTGGTAGAATTATTTTATACACATAAAGGATCGCTACATTCCACGCTTTTCATTTTGCATATGTACCCGCTGCGACAGACCAGTGGCAGATCTATTTGCAAGGTGGAATTCAAAACTCCCAAGCTAGGTCCCACAATTGTCCAATCAAAATGCCCGGGCGGCCCATGCTCTTTCCTTAGATTGGAACAGTTTGGATGCCTACGCGTACCGTACAACATCTCTGATTCCGAACGTGATATGGGAAATAATATAATTGTAGTATGGCCTTACCCTAATTGATACACACATTGTGAAAAATCGTGGTTTAATTACCTCATAAAACTAACAGCGGAATTACCCATGGATATATATATATATATATATATATATATATATATATATATATATATATATATATATATATATATATATATATATATATATATATATATATATATATATATATATACCATCTGCAGTCACAATGGTAGGCGTTTCATTAAGAGTCCAGAGTTGTTGAACGTTCACGGTTTTATGAGAATCGCTTGAGCAAGACGACTCTCCATTTTGGAAGCGCACAAATGAAAATGGAGAATTTTGATACAAAGATGTGAGCGTACAAATGAAAATGGAGAATTTTGATACAAAGATGTGAGCGTGAATACATTGCCCCTTCGAAGGCTTCAATGCGTCAAAGGACTAACTTTCAATTTAGCTCATTGACGAGAAACAGTTAGCGCCAATCACGATAAAGGCAACCTTTCCACAATCTCTAACACGATGCTTCATCATGGACAGTAGAATAGCAAACAAAACAAAAATGCATCCAATATTGTCAACCTCTGATTTCACACGCTTAAATGCGTTGGCACGGTACCCGTAATCTATTATGGATGCTAACCTGGTTAAATAAAACCCTATCCGAACCACACTTGATTGTTTCACTACTACTCGTACTAGCGAGACGGAAAGCAGAATCAGCGAAATATGTGCTTTAATAGTTGACCAGAATTACTTGCAATTCTTATCGGATGTACCAGTGTCGCTCAAGACAACCCCCGCTTTCATTGCTCGTAGAATATCGAGGTTTTGTGCTGAAACTCTTGTCTGCACAGGTAGTATCATTTCAAATTAATCTACAGGACTCAACGAGAGTTATGAAGTAGAACCTTATCTTTTTCCATCTTTACTTCATTATATCTTGTATCACAAACAAATAAACTAGACTACCTTCTCCGGTCATCCGATAGTTTTCCTGTATAAAAGAGAGATCACTCTATGTGCCACCTTTGAAACTGCAGATAATACTAGTTTATTCGCTAAACGTTTTAGCTGTGACTGCTGTATTTGCGAGGTAACAATAGTAGTTCTCCCAAGGTATTATGTTCGGGTAAGTTTTATCGAATAAACATTTTAGGAGAAAACAAAACTCAGTTTTTTCTTTTTCAGCTTGTAAGATATAATGTTACTGTATCGTACCTATTATATTTATGCAGGGACCGTTGGGGTTGAGAGTTGGGGAAAGTCAATTCACATGTTCTTAGCAGCGATAGTTTAACGCAGTACCGGGCTGGCACCGTACGAAGACATGATGAAAGAACGACAAATGTAACTGCAACGTAAAAAACATTTAAAGTAAAAGTTAAACTATGTAAAAACAAAAAAAGACATTTTTATTTCTCAAAGTAGATTGTTCTGAGTCAACGAATTATAAAAACACCTAGGTTCACATTTGACTGTTCTACGTTCATTAGGTACCAAAAGTAGAAACATAATGATTGAAAATAGTACATGCTATATTTTTGTTTCCTTGGTTGTCGTCGTTGTTGCTTGTTATTGTTGTGTCTTCGGGATGCTGTTGATTTTTTGAAAGGGTATGTGATTTTTCTCTTTCTCAAGAACCCCAACACTTCTTGTAATGAGCTATTTTAAAAGACAGTAACGAGAAAGCCCAACGCGACCTTGAACAGAAAATGTTAAAAAGTGAATATGTTAACAAAGAAGCCCATTACTACCATACACTGATAAAGATAAAAAATAAATATAATAACGAGAAAGACCAATACTGCCATGAACTGACAATAATAAAAAACAATAAATAAAATAAAAAGACAATAAATACAATACTACCACTAACTAACAACGATAAAAAAATGAATCGGAGATTAGTTGTGCATCAAAAACGGGTTGAGAGCAAAAAGAAACCAAATGCTTGAATAAAGAAGAATTAAAAAAAACCAATAGAAAGATCAGAATAAAGCCAAACCAAGTAAATGCATGGATCAACTCTGAGAACGAGAAAATAAGAATAACACAAATTCTGGAAACAAATTATCAACCAAATGTTTCGATTGAGAAGGAAGTTTCAAAATCGCATCGGAGAACAAAGTGATACAGAAGTCTGAGCACAAACCAGTCTCAGCAAGAATAGTATTTTGGAAAATATAATGTCGTCAAATAGTTAAATGAGACATTACCCAAATTAGCAAGTAAAGGAATTCTAGTATTTATTTATATATCGTGTGCAGTGCATGCCCAGCTATTTAACAGCACAATCATCAGCAAGGTTCAGAGCCTGAAGTCCACTGGGAAGCTTTGTCAGTGGGCAGTTGTTCACAGTATGTGATATGGTCTGCAGAGCTTCACGGGTACAAGAGTCAGTGGCCTGGCCCCATCGTACAAGGTTGACTGCACAACGCCCCTGTCCTGTCCGGAAACGGTTCAGCGGGGTCCACAGATGTCGTGGAAGGTTGAAGCCAGGAGGGCAGAGACAGATGGCTCAGCTACTAGGGAGTGAAATTCTAGTTAACATTATCTACATTGAAACTTTTAAATCTTGCAAAAGCTTTTCAACATAGGAAACAGCCGTCTTTGAAAATTCCATTCTTAGGATATGCAAAATAGAAAGAAACAAACTGAAACACAAAGCAATAACACACAAACAGTAATTAATATTTTGTCGCGTCTTAGAGTGGATTTAATAGATCAACAACAAACAGATGAAAAGTTAAATACCGAGCAAACTTGTTATAGAAAGACTGGGCACATTATAGGACTGAAAATTCGAAAGATTTAATTACAGAAACACTTTCAGAAATTGCAAACATTGTTTAGTACTAATGAATATAAGATGAAATGACCAAGTGGTTTAAGTTCTTTGCACAAATGATGTTATAATTCTAGCTGTACTATTAAAATCTGGTTTTCAGAAAAATTTAAATTAACATTTTCTCATGTTTACTCCATTTTGAGACCAAAACTAAATTACGAATGTATTTGTTGCATGTGATCTTTTGGTTTGTAATTGGAAGGTAGCTTTTCACTGATGCGTATCAGTATTTATACCGGCGCACGAGTCAGTATACACTTCAGTCATATCACCGATTTCAAAATCAAGTCTTGCATATACGTGAGAGAGAGAGAGAGAGAGAGAGAGAGAGAGAGAGAGAGAGAGAGAGAGAGAGAGAGAGAGAGAGAGAGAGAGTAAAACTAAAATTTCTGAGATACAGTTATTATTTCATTCATTCTATTCATTTTTTTTTAGCTTACAATATATTTTCAGTGTATCCGAGGACAACGCTTAGAAATGGAGGACAAATTTTACATGAGATGTTTTTATGCCTGTTTAGCAACGGTTTTTGCTGTGAAGGACTTCATTGCTAGTACACTGATCTCTGTCGTCCTTCAAACCTACCAGAAGTTTTCCTTGGTGAAAAAGACCATCGACTACTTTGGTGTCTTGGACGATATGCCTGTTTGGTCCAGATATATCAGAATACCCATCGGCTGGAGGACTTTTACACATGCATGGGACATGTACTATGATGGTCTTTCGAGTGGGGTTAAACATGGACAATTAGCCCCTAACCCAACAGTTGTATCTCTAATCGAGAAGGAAGGCGTCAGAAAACGACTTCTTGACTTCGTAAATCAGGGTAGACCACTGGTGATTAGCTTCGGCAGTTGCACTTGACCCCCATATTTGACAAAATATGACCAGCTTATTAAGCTAGCGTCAGATTTTGCCCATATAGCTGATTTTTTGACTGTGTACATATCGGAAGCACATCCCGAAGACGACTGGCGCTTTGATGGAAACAAGTATTCCATTTATCAACATAAAACGCTAAAGGAGAGAATCGCAGCAGCCACTATGTTGGAAAGAGATTATCCTGCCCCATTTCCGGTTGTAGTGGATACAATGGAAAATGATGCCAAAATGCAGTACGGAGCATTCCCAGAGAGACTCTTTGTAGTAAAAGACGGTGTGATTATATATGCAGGAGGAATCGGTCCTTTATCGTTCGATCCTCTAGCTGTTCGCAGGATTCTTCTTGCATTCAAACAATCATGAATGTCAGGTCGTTGAAGGTCATTTGATGAACTATACTGCAAATCATAAATAAGAACATTTAAACTAATATTTACTGCTAAATCTATTGATCACATGACCACTGTTATTTGCATTATTATACCCATATAATAATTTTCAGATGCGTAACCTGTAATAACACCTCTTTTTATATGCTCATCTTTTTTTATCCGTTAAGTTTACAGTGTCAGAATCGTGCAATATTCACCGATCTTGAACACCTTCATATTGTATTCAGCGTGCAAAGGAACTAATTTCTAAAGTAAACATTTTTTTATGAAAGAACTAAAGCATATATTTCATGGACGGCCACATACCAGCAAATGTTTCATAGACTGGCACATACAAACTGCTTTGGCACATTCCGCGTTTACTGTTTTGATACAATGTTTCAGATTTAACTATATAGACGCTATACAGGTTCCTCACAATAAAACGCAAGTTATACACATAAACTGTCTTCTTTAGCAGTTAATAAAAATGGCCAAAAATATACTTACAATTTTACATCCTGAATTTCCTCAATAAATATATTTTCGTAGGTCTGTAAATGTGAATTAGATCAGCCATGCCATGGGCTCTCAAGTTTGATTACACATTTTGAAATTGTACTGTAATTTCGAGTATATTCCAAGCGTATAGTTACGTCCTACTTACTGCACTCAAAATGAAATAAACAATAAATTCCTCAGCATCTTTTCGGTAATTGCAATGGAAAGGCTTCATAATTGTCCCACATTGTGATCTGAATCATTCAATGATAGAAAATAAACACGCATGCCGATGTCAACACAATTTAAAACATTAAATTGCCAGACGCTGCTGGAAACAGATGCAACAGATAAATCCAGACCAAAATCAAAAGATTGCGTTGAATCGACAAAAATACCAAAAGGTATTCATTTCAGACCAAATGGAAAAGTTGTTGCAATGCGTATTCATTAACAATATTACTCCAAATTTCAATTTTAAGTAGAGCAAGCGCCATTTTCTTTCGAAACTTACGTCTAGGGCGTGACCAACTTCATATTTATCTGGGCGGAGTTATGCGCTCATTAATAATGTTGTATAATCATCCATCAACGCTTATGTATTTAGTTCGGAATACGGTGTATATTTAGTTACTTTGTTTCTTTCAGTGTAGTTTGTTTATATATTTAAGCCTTGGGAAGAATAAGAAATGAGCATATAAAAAAGGTTACTGTATTTGTATGGGAAAATATGAACTAGTTTTGTCAGCAGGATATACTGCACTCTTAATGTCGTGCAGTATATCCATCCGAAAAACTCGTTCATATTTTCCCTTACAAATGCAGTAACCTATAAATACCGTTACAGATGACGTCATGATATGCGGAAAAAAAACGTAATGATCAAGGCATCTGAATACATTTCAAAGTTATTTTACTACAATATTCTGCAATTGGTCAGATAAAATCATGCTTTTCATCATATTATAAATAAAATATTAATATGTGCTCATTTCAAATACGGTCTATAAAGCTCAAAAAATGATTTCAACCTACTGCTCGCCAAGGCTTGCAAAAGAAAGAAGTTCTTCGACTAGTTTCATAAATTTCATTTGAAATGAGCACTCCAATAAGATCAATTCTTTGAAAGCAATCAGAAATGTGGGTTCAAAAGTTTTCACTATTTTCCCAGCAATTATCGCTATTCTTCCTTGTTTTGCTTGTTATATAAGGGTATGTTTTATGAGAGAGAGAGAGAGAGAGAGAGAGAGAGAGAGAGAGAGAGAGAGAGAGAGAGAGAGAGAGAGAGAGAGAGAGAGAGAATCTTAACTTCAACATTCATGTGTGAGAGAACATAGGATATCGTACCTGATCTATCGATCTCTCTCGATCTCTCTCTCTCTTTCTTACACACACACACACACACACACACACACACACACACACACACACACACACAACACACACACACACACTTGCCCCACATACAAAATAAATGTTTTGCTTCAAGGCTGATTGTCAAGGGAGTTAATGAATGGTTTATCCTAAATGCAGGGGATATACCAGGAGCTGTCTCCCTTATAAGCTTTAGGAGAGTGGCAAGTGTTCAATGAAAAAAAAACAACAACAAAAACAAAATCACATCAATTTTGGTTTATTTGGAAATAAGCTGTGCAGTGTGAAATTCTAATGACCATTAAAGAACAAATATATGGTGTGTCTTCATTTGTATATATATAACCGTTGGTATCCTTATCACTTAACGATCTTGTGGACAACTATAATAGAATATACAACTATTGTAAACAGGCTTCAACAGTATGCTAGATTGTAACTGAGTGCCATAACCTTAACCGTGTTAATGAAGATTCCAGACGACTGCAATGAAAAATAAGACACTATAATATAATCACTATTGGATAGAAAAGTGGTGGAGCCATCTTGCTAGGCTATATCTCCGTGTCCTAATTTCCACCCCCACCTCCCAAAAAGTCTAAATTTAAGACACTTAGTTTGTCAGCATCAAGCGGCACTTAATTTCTGTCAAGCGGATTTTTGAATTCTTGGTTTAAGTTAATGCGTTAGTTCTGTTGGTGAAATCCGCGCCAGTTACAGTAATTTACATGGAGTCTCATTTCGTTATGTTTAAACTTTATAGTTGTCTCAGTTACAATAACTAGTCTTTCATTTGCTTCCATTTAAACAATAATGTAAATGTGATGCTATTGTGTCACAGTTCGTACTGCAACATGACTGGTATATTATATTTAACTACATCGATCTTTGCTTATATAGTCTGAGCGAAGAAGAAGAAGAAGAAGAAGAAGAAGAAGAAGAAGAAGAAGAAGAAGAAGAAGGAAAAAGAAGAAAGAAGAAGAAAGAAGAAAGAAAAAGGAAGAAAGAAGAAAAAGGAAGAAGAAGAAGAAGAAGAAGAAGAAGAAGAAGAAGAAGAAGAAGAAGAAGAAAATGAAGAAGAAGAAGAAGAAGAAGATGATGATGATGATGATGATGATGATGATGATGATGATGATGATGATGATGATGATGATGATGATGATGATGGCAATAACCCAATTCACGGACGCAATTCAAGGAAAAAATTTCCCATCCATATCACCTTTCCTGACCGCCTTTTACACACGCATGCAAATACAATGCCCATTTCCACATTAGTTCCGAAGGCAACTCTGCAATTGAGGATGTTTCTACAGACAAGCATAATTTATGTCAATCTTAAAAGTTTCAGAAGATTCGAGTTGTATTCGTTGCACGTAAGTATGCGTCATATTTCTAAATCCCCATGTTTGCTCAAACAATTTGAAAATAATAATAATAATAATAATAATAATAATAATAATAATAATAATAATAATAATAATAATAATAATAATAATAATAATAATAATAAATACATGGGAGACAAGAAGACGTTAAATATCTTTATATATAATGACGAACATATCTGAGACACCTCCATTACTGATATATTACGAATGCTAATTTCTGAATAGAACACACGATTCCTGGTGAATCGACCAAGGATAAGATCTCTGTTCTGTACAGCTATTTGACAAGTACATTCAGAACTAAATTTAAATTGGATGACCCATTAAGAATATCGAGCTGTAAAAGAATATTTGCAAATGGCTTCCTCCCTAACTTTGCCAAAGAAATACTGAAAAATCAGGCACGTAGCAATACGTAATTCGGCTATTTACAAGAAGAAGAAGAAGAAGAAGAAGAAGAAGAAGAAGAAGAAGAAGAAGAAGAAGAAGAAGAAGAAGGAGGAGGAGGAGGAGGAGGAGGAGGAGAATAGAGAGAGAGTTGCTGAATGTATGCTTAACAAAGAATTGTCTCTATGTGACAAAATTGAAAAACTTCAAAGATCATAATAATGCAAAGATAAAATTATGTTCTTGTAGGATTGCACAATTATGAAAAATCGATTAACTGTTGAGAACCAGAACAAAGTATGATTCCAATAAAACTAATGATTGCAGAACCATCTATAGATCGTAGAATTAAGGAAAATGAAAACACTGATTTTGTTTTGTAAAGATAACAATCGTCTTAAATGTAATACATGTGTAAAAACTATATTAGGAAATCAAGGTGTTAAAACGTGCATATCTAAATTAGTACTGATAAAAATTCAGAAGAAATGATTACATTCAAACAAATCCAATTAAACACAATAGTACAACACTGATCATCACCATTTGCATTTAGGTCCAACAAATAGTACACCATTGATCATCACCATTTGCATTTAGGTCCAACAAGATATTGCAAGTAATCTTTACATACAATACTATTTTCAAGATGGTTATCATGGTGATCATATTGTCGATTAGCACATTTTCATATAAAAGAAAAACAACAAAATAAGACTTTCTACGGAATAAATTCCATGACGTGAGAAGCTGCAAATAGTAAGACTTTCAGTGTCCTACAATGGCCATGAAAAACTGTAGGTCTAATTAGTACTATTTCATTGGGGATTATCTAAACATGGTGAGAAGTCTTTTGTGAAAATTCCATGTCCATATAACCTGTATTCAGGAATTGCAACAATCTTGGAAAACTAGAATCATTTTTATTTTTGCTTAACAAGATATCATATGAAGCCTTTCAATAAAAACTGTCAATACGAGTTCAGTAAGAATAGAAATATAAAGAGTTTATAAGACTGCAGTGACAGAGGCTATGATGGATGAATGATTTACACCATTTTTATCAAGGAGAGCTTTTTAATTGATTTTTATTAAGACTTGCAACACATTAATGATCATTCAAAAAAAAACAAACATGTCAATTGCTTTTCCCCAAGAATCACACTGAGACCAATTAACTGCATATGAAAATCTCGTGTAAAAATAACCATCCATTTACTTTTGCAAGCTGGTTACCATGGTAGCAAAACTGGATCTCCAATGCACCAGATTTGTATTCAAAACCACAGTAAAGAAGTATTTCAATGAGAAACTCTTTGTTGAACAAACTACCAGTTCAAGAAAATGAATAAGATGTCCAATGAACACCAATTTCATTCTGGACCTAGTGGATATTGCAAGACATATTTTACCAAAACAAATATCGGAATAAAAGATTCCATTTTGAAAGAGTAGTGATAACAGGCTTTTTTTAACATTAACATGATGGACACCGATTTCTTATAGGATGAACATGATAAACTTTTCTGCAAATAGGATAGGTAGCACAGATGGAATGGCAATATTTTCTGTGAATAGGATAAGAAGCACAGATGGAATGGCAATATTTTCTGTGAATAGTATAAGTAGCACAGATGGAATGGCAATATTTTCTGTGAATAGGATAAGTAAGACAGATGGAATGGCAATATTTTCTTTGAATAATATAAGTAACACAGATGGAATGGCAATATTTTCTGTGAATATGATAAGTTTTTGTTGGCATCTGTCCGTCTTCGAGAGACGATGGTGTAGCTCCCTGTTTTGGGGCCTTATCTGCACCGTCGCGAGTGGCTGAAGAGTCCGACCCTTGCGTGACAATCTTTGTTGCACTTGTTGTAGGTGAAGATGGATTCTTGTTGGGGCTGATGTTGTTTCGCCTTCCTCTTGGCTCTCTTTGTAGCGAGGTTTGCTTTTATCCCTTCCTCGGCTTTCTGAATGCCTTGTCTCAAAGCAAGTCGCCACTCGTAGTGATTGTTGGCACAGCTCTCCCAGTTGTTGACGCTGATGTTGACCGTTTTCATGTCCTTCTTGCAGATGTCTTTGTATCTCAGACGTGGCCGTCCAGTCAGTCGTGTACCTTCTGCTAGCTCACCGTATAACAGGTCCTTGGGAATGCAGCCTGTATCCATTCTCCTGACGTGACCGAGCCACCGAAGGCGCCTCTCGCTGAGAATGGTGAACATGCTATTCATGCTGGCCTGTTCCAGGACTTCCGTGTTGAGTACTTTGTCCTGCCACTGGATGCGCAGAATGCACCGCAGGCATCTCAGATGGAAGCTATTGAGTTTCCTTTCGTGGCTCGTGTCGGTGGTCCATGCCTCGCTACTGTAAGGGAGTGTGCTGAGCATACATGCCTGGTAGACACGCAGTTTGGTCTTCACAGTGAAGTTGAGATTGTTCCAGACCCTCTGGTTCAGTCTTGCCATAACTGCTGATGCCTTAGCAATCCTGCCGTTCACCTAAGTATCAATGGAGAACGAGCTGGAGATGGTAGACCCAAGGTATGTAAAGTTCTCAACAACTTCAAGGTTGTACCCATCAATGGTGATGGTTGGAGTGGAGTCTACATCCTGCGCCATGACATTCGTCTTCTTCAAACTGATGGTCAGTCCGAACTCTTTACAGGCGTGGGAGAGGCGACATACCAGCTGCTGAAGTCCTTCTTCCGTATGTGATGTCAAAGCTGTATCGTCAGCGAAGAGCAATTCACGGATGAGAACCTCTGTGACTTTGGTCTTTGCACGGAGACGTTTGATGTTGAACAGTTTGCCATTTGCCCTGGTGTGAATGTACACTCCCTTGCTGAAGTCCTTGAAGGAGTACTGGAGGAGCACGGAGAAGAAGATGGCAAAAACTATTGGTGCAAGGACACATCCCTGCTTTACTCCACTGCTGACTGGGAAGGCTTCTGATGTTGCGCCGTTGAAGCACACTGTGCATTGAGTGTTCTGATGAAACGATGTGATGACGGCGAGCAATCGAGGGGGACAACCGACCTACTTCAGGAGTTTGAAGAGTCCGCTCCGGCTGACTAGGTCAAACACCTTTGTCAAGTCTATGAAGGCGATGTAGAAGGGTTTTTTGCTGCTCATGACACTTATCCTGCAGTTGACGTAGGGAGAAGATCATATCTACAGTTGACCGGCCAGCTCGGAAGCCACACTGGGATTCTGGCTAGATACGGGAGGCTAGGGTCTGCAAGCGTACCAGTGCGACACGTGCGAAAGCCTTTCCGATGATACTGAGGAGGGAGATGCCCCGGTAGTTGTTACAGTCACTGCGGTCTCCTTTGTTCTTATACAAAGTGATGATGTTGGCATCCCACATATCTTGGGGGGATGTTGTGTCCCTGTTCCAAACAGAGGCAGAGGAGTTCGTGCAAGGGCTGGAGTAGTGCCGGTTTCCCGTTCTTGAGGATTTAAGGTAGGATGCCGTCGCTCCCAGTGGCCTTCCCACAAGATAAGTAGCACAGATGGAATGACAATATTTTCTATGAATAGGATAAGTAGCACAGATGGAATGGCAATATTTTTGTGGTGGCCATCCTTTAAGACATATTAGATGTTAGATGAACTTCATTTTAATTTAGGAAAAACTATGTATAATGAAAAATCTTTAAGAGAAAACTCGTGTTTATATGAATATTTGGTTAAAACATTGCAATTATTACATGAAGGTTGTGGGTTCAAACCCACCTGTGGCCACAAAATACCGTTTTCTTCTCCTTTTATTTTGTTTTATTTTATTTTACAAAACAAAATTCATATTTCCATGTTGTAATGGTATGCAGAGTTCATATTAAATAATAATGTTTTCAAGATGATCAATGCGGGGGCTATATTGGGTGTCTCATAAGCGCTATTGTCAGTTACGGCAAACAAGACATCATAGGGATGTATCCACTATGCCCCAATGACACTAATAAACGAATCTGTTATATGAAGATTTACTATCCAATTTTTTTTATATTATCCTTACGCCAACTCTAAGCTCACGTCTGTATGTCAAGAGCAACAAATTAGTTCCGAACACGTGGCCCCATTACTTTGTTAATATTCACGACTTACTGAAGCCAGTCTTATACATATCGGAAGTAATTTCAAACTAGGCACAATTCTTTCAAACAAGTGTTTTAATATGTGTTGTTGCGAAACGTAAATTTCCGATGTTTTCAGAGCATTTCCGTTGTCAAATCTTAATTTTTGTTTGTGCGTTATTTTTAACTTTGTAAAGCTCTTCAATCCTAAGTAAATAAATTTTGCTTGTAGTTATCAATCCCATAATGCATAAATAGAAGCGATCGTTTTTTTTATAAAAAAAGAGAAAAAAAACAGGAGTTTTTTAAGTTTGAAGAAATCTCCTAATGAAAATGTCATTTCTATATGGCAATCCATTCACGAAGAGTAGCAATCCATTATTTTTACTTGACGTCGCAAAACGTGTGTACTTCCATATTAGCAATTTTGATTCTCCAGCCACGCAAGTGGCCATAGAACACAATTCATTTTACATATATTCTCTACATTTGTTACTCAGTACTTTACTTTGCACTGTGTGACAATCAATGCAAATCATGTTAATCTAAAATACCTTCAAAGATGACTTTACAGTAAAGTTCTTGTCAGGGATTGTCCTGAATTTTTTTTTTTTGAGAGGCTGAATTGTAAACAAAACCCCATGCAATGGAACACAGATTTCACTTCCGAGTCATCACTAAGGCCTTATTACTCACTGTGCTCTGTCGCCAAAATACACACAGACAACCACACCATAAGCTCATACTCTAAAAAATAAACAATTGCCTTTAAATCCTTACCAAAAATGCCTAAATCTAACTCTTGTATCACCACCAAACGGAGACAGGGAAAGAAAATGATCTAAAAATAGACTAGGACTACATTCGTGGGCACTGAACCGGAAATATTGTTGCTTGATCCCAACTGGCTACTAACAATATTGTTCTTTCCACATAATTATGAAGGCACGTCTCATTTTGTGCGCAGGGATACAATAATTCATCACAGTCTGTTGTGAATGTCAACTGCATGAAACCAAATGCGTGACTTTTCCTCTCTTTTTTTAAGTAAAACATTGAAATTTCAACCATCTTTATTATTCTTTCATAAACAAGTAGATTCATCAATAAACCGTCGAATAAACAAATGGATATACCAACAAGTAGAAACATGTCATGATTTTCAATTTACATGGGCTGAAATCAATCATTTGTTTAAAGTAAAAAAAAGCCTGTCGTTAGTATAGAATTTCATATTTCTAAACACATTTCAAGAACAATCGGTTTTGACATTCGGTCAAAAGTCATGCTCCGTTTGTCAAATGTTTGGTTTTAATACATTAAAGATGCAACTTCAGTGAACGATTATCGTTTACATTCAATATCATCCTTCGTCCATCATATCCACAATAAATACAACATTTGGTCGTTCTTATTAAAATCGGCAAGTCAGATGTCTTTGTCACAAAGCACATGGTTTCGTTAAAAGAACATGTACACATTAGGTCTAGCATAATACACATACCATGAAATTTTATTTCCGTAACTCTTATTGTATCCCGAAGATCATTGTCCAAAAATACCTTTTCAAGGTTACAAGCTTAAAGGACACCATACAAAATTTTTAAAAAAGAATAGTCTGCTTGTATAAAAAAAAATAACTGCATTTCTATTTGATAGCAATGTGTACGATGACGGTTAAACTTCACTTTTCCATCTTTCGATATAAGCCAGAGAACTAAGTTTATTATTATTATTTTTTGTGCTATAAGGGCACACAATTTCAAGTATAATCTATGTATCCTTATCAACAATTAAATCAGATTATTTATTATCTTCAATATGCGTGATAATTCGTGTTGATCATTCGTGTTGACAGTATTGGAAGTCTGACGTGCACTGTTAATATTATCATACATTCTGGAATAGTGTAAAAAAAAAATTCAATATGGCTGTCATGGAGAACGTATTGTACATCTGACATGCATTGTTTTCATTCAGAACCAGCGAAATATTGTGATAAGTATTTTAATGACAATCATTCAGAAGGAATTAAGATAACAAAATGTTCAAGATAAACATCATGGAGGTCATATTTTGATGTCAGGTCAGCACCATTAGCACCAACATCATATTCTTTGAGTTAAAACACTATGTCAGTATCGCCAACACCTCAGAAGTAATGATAACATTTTCTATTTTCAAGATGGTTATCACGACAGCCATATTGGATTTCCAAGTGGTATTAATTTCATTCTGCAACGAGGTGTTATTAAAGACTTTAAATGAAATCAATGATATTACGAAACAATTAGGAGAATGCAATAAGATTTTCAAGATGGTTATCACAACAGCCATATTGGATTTCCAAGTGGTATTATTTTCATTATGCAACTAGACAATATTAGTCTTTAAATGAAATCCATGATATTACCAAACCATTAGGAGAACGCAATAAGATTTTCAAGATGGTTATCACGACAGCCATATTGGATTTCCATGGGTAATATTTTCATTATGCAACTATACAGTATTAGTCTTTAAATGAAATCCATGATATTACCAAACCATTAGGAGAACGCAATAAGATTTTCAAGATGGTTATCACGACAGCCATATCGGATTTCCATGGGTAATATTTTCATTTAACAACTAGGTGTTATTAAAGACTTTAAATGAAATCCATGACATTACGAAACCATTAGGAGAATGCAATAGGATTTTCAAGATGACATTCATGGTAGCTTTTGAAGAGCACTGCATTCATTCAGAACCAACTTAATAAGTCTTTTAGAACAAAATCCAATATATATCTGACGAATCTGTTCAAGGGTCGCTCTGATAAGATTTGTTTAAGATGCCCACACTGTGGGCCGTATTTAATGTCAGGCTGACTTTTCATTTTGAACCAAAGCGAACATCATTATAACTTTTAATGAAGACTCTTATATTGATATTCGCATGTTTAATATTTTCAATACTGAAAGTCTGCAGGGCACTATTTTCATCCAAATGCTATAAATCATCAAGTTTTCAAGTTGAAACCGAATGTCAATATGACATATTGTCAGAAGCAATGATAATAAGATTTATAATGTGGTGACCATGCTGGTCATCTTGGATATCTGTGGGATACTCCTTTTATCCACTAATATCATACAAAGTCTTTAGTAAAAATCCTTTGTCAGATACGACAATCAATTCAATAGTAGTAATATTTTCAAGATGTCCACCATAATTATCACGTCAAAACTGATACCATAATTACCATATCAAAACTGATACCATAATTGCCATGTCAAAAATGACACCATAATTACCATGTCAAAAATGATATCATTATCATATCAAAACTGATATCATTACCATTTCAAAACTGATACCACAATTACCATGTCAAAACTGATACCATAATTACCATATCAAAACTGATACCATAATTACCATGTCAAAACTAATACCATAATTACCATGTCAAAACTGATATCACAATTACCATGTCAAAACTGATATCATAATTACCATGTCAAAAATGATATCAATACCATGTCAAAACTTATACCATAATTACCATGTTAAAACTGATATCATAATTACCATGTCAAAACGGATACCATAATTACCATGTCAAAACTGATATCACAATTACCATGTCAAAACTGATATCTTTACTGTCGAAACTGATACCATAATTACCATGTCAAAACTAATACCATAATTACCATGTCAAAACTGATATCACAATTACCATGTCAAAACTGATATCATAATTACCATGTCAAAAATGATATCATTACCATGTCAAAATTTATACCATAATTACCATGTTAAAACTGATATCACAATTACCATGTCAAAATTTATACCATAATTACCATGTCAAAACTGATATCATAATTGCTATGTCAAAACGGATACCATAATTACCATGTCAAAACTGATATCATAATTACCATGTCAAAACTGATACCATAATTACCATGTCCAAACTGATACCATAATTACTATGTCAAAACTGATACCATAATTATAGTGACAAGATTTTATGATGGCTACCAATCAGATGTCCAAGTTTTACTTATGTCCAACTAGACCTTGATATACACAGGTGAGAAGTTTAGGTCAAAGTAATAGCCATGCAATGAACAGATAATGGGTGTATCAACAGATAATAGACTGGTATAGCTAAATATGTCACAGCAATCTACTTTTCATATAATTTAGTATTATTTTGTGTGAACATTGGTGGTATTAGGAAAGAACCTGTTAAAATACAAGAACACCTGGGTCTGCAAATTGACCAGTCAGGCAGACAGATGGACATCATAAGACAATGGCTTCTGCCTTATGATGGTCATAAAAAAGGTCAGTTATCTACTTTTAGTTTTATTTTTTTCTCTACCAATTTTATAAGTACAGGTGAACTTAGGTCAAAGACATTGACAATATTATGAACAAGTAATAAATGAGGAACCTATGACATAGCCATACAATTATTCTATCATAATGATGTGGATGAGGGTGTAAAATGGTACAAACATATGGAAGCCCCGACTTTCAGGCAATAACCTGAGTCACTATTATTTAAATTGGCATACTGTGCTGAAAGAGATAATTTCCATTTACATGTACTGATATTTTCATTATTGTCACAACCATCAAGGGTATACAAGTACAAAATAGTCCTGTGGAAAAAGAAATGCCAGATAAAAGCTGCCCACAATACATGTATTTGTCATCACTCTAAAATTACAATGATCTACATACACTGCAGTGAATTAACATAGCTTTAAGTTTGTGAGAGTATGAGACTGCATTTATGAAGAGAGACTGCATTTAAAGAAAGAATATATAGTAACCGAGGTCTTAAGAAGCAAAAATTCGGAAAGTATTTAAAAGCAACCTAATTCCTGATATGTCAGAACTCTGTCTTTGTAATTTACTTAGTTCCTTAACAGGCCTGAACTTGGCAAGTCTTTGTAAGTAACATAATAGGCTAGAATTCAACTAGTCCTTATGAGAAGTAATGCTTGTAACACTGGCTATGATGGATAAACTCAATTTTTGTACAAATATGTAACGATATATGTAAACATTCACCGATCATCCAACTAGCTATATAAAATTTACTCACCTACTTAGCTATAGGCGGTAGGTTGGGATACAAGACAAAAAGTCAATCGAATAGTATTTAATAAATATGTTTATTGATGCTTGCACTGTACACATTACTTCTGAGCATGAATAAATGGCATTAGACTGTAAAACAAGGAAAATAATGGAATTACTACAGATTGCACAAATTAGGTAAATTAACAGAGAAAACTGAAGAAAACTTAGTGACAAGTAAAATATAATTATTCCTCATCGCTGTGTTTTGTCTCTAAAGCAATGTTTGACTATATCAGGTAGAATGAAAGCAATGAAAAGAGTGTTTATTTGTTAAAGGATTCCAGAAAAGGTCTGCAATGGGAAATCTATGATTACTCAAGCTGTGACCATTTTCTGTCACAGTAGTTACATGCCATTCACATTAAAATTTGTTTTGTCTAAATTGGAAGCTGCTCTTATTTCAACCTTTGAGTAACTAATTAGAATTATTCATTTACAACAGTAACATGAATTTTAAAGACTATTTCTCCCACAACAGGTCTAAGGGGGATTACTCTTAAATTTAGGTGAATGACTAACGTAGACTTATCAAAGAACAAGGTTTTCTTAGCCAATCCAAGTAATGACAAAGATGATGGACCAATGGGGCATTCCATCATTCCAATAAGACCAATGGGGCATTCCATCATTCCAATCAGACTAATGGGATACTCCATCATTCCAATCAGACAAATGGGTCATTCCATCATTCCAATTAGACCAATGGGGCATTCGATCATTCCAATAAGACCAATGGAGCATTCCATCATTCCAATCAGTCCAATGGGGCATTCCATAATTCCAATCAGACTAACAGGATATTCCATCATTCCAATCAGACCAATGGGGCATTGCATTATTCCAATCAGACAAATGGGTCATTCCATCATTCCAATCAGACTAACAGGATATTCCATCATTCCAATGGGGCATTGCATCATTCCAATCAGACAAATGGGTCATTCCATCATTCCAATTAGACTAAATGGATATTCCATCATTCCAATGGGGCATTCTATCATTCCAATCAGACCAATGGGGCCTTCCATAATTCCAATCAGACTAATGGGATATTCCATCATTCCAATGGGGCATTGCATCATTCCAATCAGACAAATGGGTCATTCCATCATTCCAATTAGACCAATGGGGCATTTCATCATTCCAATCAGACCAATGGGGCATTGCATCATTCCAATCAGACCAATGGGGATTTCCATCATTCCAATCAGACCAATGGGGCATTCCATCATTCCAATCAGACAAATGGGTCATTCCATCATTCCAATTAGACCAATGGGGCATTTCATCATTCCAATCAGACCAATGGGGCATTGCATCATTCCAATCAGACCAATGGGGATTTCCATCATTCCAATCAGACCAATGGGGCATTCCATCATTCCAATCAGACCAATGGGGCATTCCATCATTCCAATCAGACCAATAGGGATTTCCATCATTTCAATCAGACCAATGGGGCATTCCATCATTCCAATCAGATCATTGGGGCATTCCATCATTCCAATCAGACCAATAGGGAATTGCATCATTCCAATCAGATATTGGGGCATTCCATCATTCCAATCAGATATTGGGGCATTCCATCATTCCAATCAGACCAATGGGGCATTCCATCATTCCAATCAGATCATTGGGGCATTCCATCATTCCAATCAGACCTATGGGGCATTGCATCATTCCAATCAGACCAATGGGGCATTGCATCATTCCAATCAGACCTATGGGGCATTCCATCATTCCAATCAGACCTATGGGGCATTGCATCATTCCAATCAGACCAAGGTCATCATATCAGAGGATAACACATTTAAGGGAGATTACAGAGGCAATTAAAATATGACATCAGAGGCCAACACTACATATCCATGAGCCTTGAATTAATGCCTATCTACACCAGTCTCCTCATATTATGTTAAGTCACATGATCAACATTACTTGCTGATGAAGGCAATGTGATACTGCAAAAATTTTGAACTTTAAAGATATTTATGATCCTAGTATGGGAAATTACTAATGATCAGAAAAGCATTAACTTATTATTGTTCTTGACAGGCAGAATATAATCTTGGAAAAAAATCCTGCACCCACTTTTCTACTGAATTATAAAGTACCTAAGTCTTTTTTTATCCTGACCAAAAAAATATATTGAAGGGTAAAATGTTCCTTTTGGTATGATGTTAATTTAGCTTCTCTCAGTAAGTGTTCCATTTATTTAAATTGCCAGTTGTATTAATTTGAATGACCCTCACATCAATTTCATGCGATGATAACATAAACCTCAACACAGTAAATCAAGTGTTTATAATTTGTGCCAGTTTTGAAATAAAAACAAAATATTTACTTCTATTAGAAAATTGCACATTTGAGGAAACTTTGGAGAATTTTTTGTGGTATGTTCCAGTAATATGCATTATCACTTATCTATACACAGGTTATATACTTGTCCCTATGATCCACTTACAATGGCTTTCATGAAACGAGTGTATTATAAATAGTAATTTATTTAAACACAAGTATCTCATAAATAACTTTAAGTTAATTATGCTTTGCAAAATAATCTCCAAGCCTTAAAGTATGTTTTTTTTATAGATAATATTCTTTCCCAATTGTTTATTCTTATCTGGATGCAATGGGAGTTTCTGAAAACCTGTGGCAGTTAAGAAATATATTAATATCGTTGTGGGCATAATGCCATTTTCAGCACATGATAGGCTGGCTATATGTTGGCAACCAGTAAAAGAAGTCGTGGAAGAATTCAGAGACTGAGGAAGAACCACCAACCCACATAAGCTATAAGCAAGTTTTCTCATGTACCCAGAGGCTGATACTCAAAACCATAGAAAAGTGAAATGGCATGAACCAGAAAGGGGAGAGCACTTGGCCACACAAAGCCTGGAATATATTTTGGAATAATGATTCAATATATGCATGTTGTCATGTCTTTGGAACTAAAAGGTCGTATAAAGTAATGAATGAATATATGTATATATCCATGACAAATAATATATATTTAAAAACTAAGAAAACAATATGAATCAAAGAAACAAAAAAGAAAACATAAATAAAACTTGAATACTGACTGGATTTCATTATATTTATGAATACATAAACCATCATCTATACATCTAACTACTGAAAAACAAATACATAATTCTAATTGCAATCATGACATCATTTAGTAACTGCAAATTTTTCATGCAAGTTTACATTCTGATGGCTTCAGTTCAGCACCGGTTTTATATAAGCTATTCAACTTAAAAAGCAATTACTCTAACCAGTACAACTAATTTACTGTCACAATCAATCAAATATTTTCTTCTACTTAATTCACAATTTTGAGATCAACCATTTTCTCATTGTTACCATTCATAAATATCTGTAGTGTTTAACAAGAAATTTTCATGAATAAATGTTAATAATACTAATGCATGTACTCCTTTACAAGCCTAGTCCAAACTGCAAAGACCAAGAGCTGGCATGATGTGTGGGTAGGTTTAGGTCTATACAGTAATAAAGTAGTCAGCAGAACAACGCTGATCTACCAGCACATAATGTGAAGGCAGATCAGGTCTACAGCTGGACCAGAACTGCAAGCATGTTTATATTGTATAATGCCCTTTTCTATATCAATGCTACTAAATTCCATGTTTATTTTACATGTCAGTGCTTTATTTAGCAAAACAGAGCAAAGATATTCACCACTACTCTAAATGTTATCCACACAATGTAATATTTAAGTGTTTCAAATTAAATTTGGAAAAATCTATCTGCATGTATTTCTGTAGACATATTCATGCCATTTCATTTTCTGATGCTACATCAAAGCACAAGACTCTACATGTAAAAGACATCTGGCCTCCGTCATGTGATATGCACATCATGTAATATCCTGCATGTCATGTGATACCATGCATGTCATGTGATATCCTATATTCATGGGTGTTGCTTTGCCTCCACTAACTAGAAACCCCTGAAGTGACTGACACTCTTCTGTTCAAAAGGAATTCTCAGTAATTCAAAACCATTTCTTTTTAACTGCCTAGTGTTCAAACCATCTCTCATATTATTGAGCAACAAGATTTTCAAAATTAGCAATTGTGACAGCTATACTGGATGTAAGTTTGGCACCATTTTTGTTTAGGAAAAACTAGGCAATATTGGAAGGCTTGGTGAAAGTCCCATGCTATGACATTCCATTCTAGAGAACTGAAGGAAAGATTTGCAACATGTAACTGGCTGTTATATTTGAGGTCAGATTGGCAATATTTTTATTCAGGACAAAGTATCCTAATTATTCTTCTGGTGAAAGCCCCATGTACAAGTAGGAGCAATAGCAAAATTATCAAGGTGTTTCCCATGATGGATGTACAGCACCAATAAGACCAAAACTGAATGCTGGCATGACTTTCCATCCAAAAGGAGTAACATTTTCAAGCCACTATGCTAGCCATATTGGACTTTCCATCCAAAAGGGGTAACATTTTCAAGCCACTATGCTAGCCATATTGGAAATAAGATTGGCACAAGTCTTCTTTTTATTGTGGAGAGTAGCTATAATAAGATAATCAAGCTGGTTGCAGTGAGGGCCATAATGGATATCAAGTCAGCACCATTTTCCTTTCTGACAAACTTGAACAGCGTTTGGAGAAGTCCCCATAAAGATATGACCATCCTTTCAGGAGAAATAGTGATTAAAAAGATTTTCAAATGACCACTGTCATGGGGGAGATACTGGATGTCCATGTAAAACCATTTTCATCGAAAGCCAACAAGACATCAAAAGAAGTCTTTCAGTGAATGCTCAAAAAGGGGTAGCAATAACAAGATTTTATGACAATTGCTGTGGTGGCCATACTGCATGTCGGAGCATTTTGACCAACCAGACCATTGAATGAATATGCATGTCCAGTTTCATGGTAATTCTCCATGCAATTTAGAAGAGTAGCAATAACAAACTCATCCTAATGGAAAGATGACCAGCAGACAACAGGCAATTGCAAAACTGTTCTGATCTATGACCGGTACAACAATATCAAGATGACCACAGATTTTTTAAAAATTGTGGAATATTCACAAAGTCTGCAGTTTTGTTGATATCTGGAAAAAAGGATTTTAAAAAATGTTTTGGCTTTCTGGCAATAAATAGCAAGACCGATCATGGTGGTTAGATCTGAACTGCAAATGACATCATCGCAGAGTTCTTTAAACTGATGCAATCCTAATATAAGCTGAATTGTTCAATACAAAGGCAATTATTCTCCACATGAAATCTTTGGTCCTTAATTTTTAATTTATAGCAGCAGAGAGGGTGAACGACCAATGCTGAGTGACCAGTGCGTAAAAAACAAAGATTCAAAAAATAATCCGACCAATTAGAGAATATTTTGGCTTAAATGTCATGGACGGTATTTTTCAGCATCATAGGAACCTTTATTTTTCAAAAATAAGGTCTCAGGCAAAGTGGTCTGTTCATACTCTCTGCTGCTTCTAAGTTTATTTCTTGTTTAATGGGCACTTTTAGTAATTGGTAAGCCATATCATGCCAAGATAAGGGTGTCAAGTGCCTTTCTCCAAGACGGCAAAGTAGCTGACCCAGGCTTGTGTGGGCTTGCATGCTTCACTGACCTATCACAGCCTCTATGACATGAGGGCAATGCAAGGTGATGTAGACTGGATTTACCTAGAACAGTTGAAAATGGCAGATATTTAAATTGAACCTTAAAATGAGGTATTATGGGTTTTATTCATATACAGTCTTGTTATACAAGGTATACTACAAGAAACTGTACTGATGGTACTACATACTGATATTTCATCAGCAAATTCCAGCACTTTTTAAGGACTTTTGAAGAACATTTTTTTAACATGACCATAAACTTGGGAAGAATGCTGATTATGGTATGTGAAGTCTACAAAATAACAATGACTGTGAAGACGTTATTGTTAATGAAGAAATATTTTTGATTAAATTGGGGCATGGTAAAGTGATTTGCGGTATGGGACAGAGGTACAATTATCTTGTTTATATCAGTCTAAGAGCTAGCACTTATACTTGCCTCAGTTTATAACTCCTTGACTTTGCCATATTCTATATTCACTACAGCAGTCAATATTTCATTCTGTATCCTTTACACATTTCACATGTGACTTCAAAGCTCAATGATCAAGGTGAGGTTGTTAAGCTTATTACTTCTAATGGTAATAAAGGTAAGAAAGCATATACATCTTCAACTGTGTTGCCATATCCCGGCAATTTGGAACAGGGTCCTATGGTATTTCTTCATCCTACAGGAATTTTTTGACTGTTGAAAGTGATTTTAGGTGTGAATGAGCCAGAAGCAATGCAGTTTGTGATTAATGATTACCATCATCAGTATCATCATGTATGTAAGTAAGGTTCCCATCATCATTATTTAAGTCTATAGAAGGTTCCCATCATCAGTATGTAAGTCAATAGTAAGGTTCCCATCATCATTATTTAAGTCAATAGTAAGGTTCCCATCATCAGTATGTAAGTCAATAGTAAGGTTCCCATCATCAGTATGTAAGTCAATAGTAAGGTTCCTATCATTATTTAAGTCAATAGTAAGGTTCCCATCATCAGTATGTAAGTCAATAGTAAGGTTCCCATCATCATTATTTAAGTCAATAATAAGGTTCCCATCATCAGTATGTAAGTCAATAGTAAGGTTCCCATCATCAGTATGTAAGTCAATAGTAAGGTTCCTATCATCATTATTTAAGTCAATAGTAAGGTTCCCATCATCAGTATGTAAGTCCATAGTAAGGTTCCCATCATCATTATTTAAGTCAATCATCAGTATGTAAGTCAATAGTAAGGTTCCTATCATCAGTATTTAAGTCAATAGCAAGGTTCCTATCATCAGTATTTAAGTCTATAGTAAGGTTCCCATCATCAGTATTTAAGCCAATAGCAAGGTTCCTATCATCAGTATTTCAGTCAATAGCAAGGTTCCTATCATCAGTATTTAAGTCAATAGCAAGGTTCCCATCATCAGTAAGTCAATTTAGGTTCCCATCATCAGTAAGTCAATTTAGGTTCCCATCATCAGTATTCAAGTCAATAGCAAGGTTCCCATCATCAGTAAGTCAATTTAGGTTCCTATCATCAGTATTCAAGTCAATAGCAAGGTTCCCATCATCAGTAAGTCAATTTAGGTTCCTATCATCAGTATTTAAGTCAATAGTAAGGTTTTTATTGTCAGTATGTAAGTCAATAGCAAGGTTCCTATCATCAGTATGTAAGTCAATATCAAGGTTCCTATCATCAGTATTTAAGTCAAAAGCAAGGTTCCCATCATCAGTAAGTCAATTTAGGTTCCCATCATCAGTATTTAAGTCAATAGTAAGGTTTTTATCTTCAGTATGTAAATCAATAGCAAGGTTCCTATCATCAGTATACATAAAGTAACTGTAGATCTAAAGTCTGGAGACAAATACAGCACATAGGTCTTTGTTTATTGCACATCATTGCCAATATACAGCATGTATAGTGCATATAATGATTTTTATTTGAAAATGTGCTTCTCATCACAAGGCACCTGACATACCTAGTCAACACAGCATCCATTCATTTACATCATATGGTTTTCACAATCCCAAATGAGGTCCAGTACTAATAAGAAATTAAGTGAGTCAACTCAAAAGTCTTCATGAACATGTAAGAGAACAACAATGAACAAAAATTTCTGGATGATCGGGGTTGTACATTTTATAATAGATTTTTGTGTGTGTCCTTGACAATTTCTTTTATCTATGAATATAATGTTTTTTTCTGAATTCAAGCACTTTTCAAGTTTGTGCAAACCATGAGAAAAGACCTTGTACATTTTTCCATACCATAACAGTTGTTTGATTGTCCAATCATACTTACACAGATGTATGGTCTGGCATAGCCAAGAAAATGATCAGCGATGTAAGTGAACTATTAGGCCCCTATTCTGAGGTCTGTTCTTCATCAAAAATCAGAGTCAATGGCATAAAAATTGGCGATTTCTTATTGTATATCCCAAACCTTAAAGTCCAAGTCAAGCATAAAAATTGGCTATTAATTCTTGCATATCCCAACACTTAAAGTTAGAGTCATTGGCATAAAAATCAGCTATTCCTTCTTCTATATCCCAAACCAGTCTTGAAAAACAATGTTAATTAAAATTAATGTGATATTAGTTAAAATTAAACCACAGAGCATTTGGTATAAACAGAGAATAAATTATTGTTAGAGAAATCAATGGTGTTTTGCCATCATACATGTAAAGTGTAAGTAGACTGTCATTTTTGACATCTATGAATACTGAAATTAGCTTGGCATTTTGGCATATATATATATATATATATATATATATATATATATATATATATATATATATATATATATATATATATATATACACACACACACACACACACAGAAAGTTGGCAAGCAATTTGACATATGTATGCTGAAATTAAACTGTAATTTTTACATACATGAATATTCAAATTAGTAAAAAGTAGTCATATATATATATATATATATATATATATATATATATATATATATATATATATATATATATATATTTATGCACACACTGAAAGTTCAAATGCATTTTGACATTTATGTATACTGAAAGTAGACTGTCATTTGACATATATGTATACTGAAAGCAAACATTTTTTTTTTAAAAAAGAGAGACTTACTTCAGATCTATACTTACAAATTAAACTGTAGTATTTGGTTTGTATGAGATTCAAATATTGATAGACTAATCACTGACATTCTGACATGCATTTTAGCATATATGTATACAGAAATAGTTTAGCATTTAGACATGTGTACTCTGAATGCACATATGTGTACAGAAATAGTTTAGCATTTAGACACTCTGAATGCAAGCCATCACATTTTAGAAGATTACTCATAAATTCTTAAATCTAACATAACTGCATTAGCCCACAACCACTAGTCAAGCTAAAATATAATAGTTAATACAAAAAATTTTAAAAAGAAATCATAATCTGAAGAAATTAGACCAGCTAACCCCACATAATGTGTGCACATCCAAATCTGATTTTCTACTGATTATTTTCACTTTTTGAATATTTCAGTGATCAAGAGGACTAATTTTCTCAGAACGGACATGCCTGCCTTCTGAAGATTTAAGTAATCAATATTTTTTTTAAAACTGGGCATACCTGCCATTTTAAAATTTAAGACTAATTTTCCTAGACTAAGCAGCCTAATCAAACATTTAACTTCAAACTGAAAATCCTTAATAAGTGAATTTTTCTATATAATTATAATTCTGACAACAAATTTCCATTTTCATGATGTCCATATATATGGGTTAGTAGGTCCTCACATTTTTATATCCCTTTGTACAATATTATCTGCCAAGACATTTGCCCTAAGTCATAGTTGCAAAGTGATGTCTAATAATAGCTGCCAGTGTAAAAATCCCATGCATTTCAATATGATCACACATCATCAAAAGAATGCAAAAAGCACATTTCACTAATTACAAAACCTTTCCTTCACACTGAGCAAACTCTAACAACAGGCATGTGCTCTTGTACAAAATAAAGCTATTGTCCTAAGATAAACATAATATTTACAAAACATTTTATTTGTCCTCCTTGTACAAATTAGTCTACCAAAAGAGGTTTTTATAAGCTATAAAGGAGTAATTTCTGGATGCATATAAAAATCTAACAATTATTTACCATTTTAATAAGCACAATACATATTTGGCAGCTTTAATAAGACAATCATGACTGTGAATTCATTCATTTCATTGGGTACATATTTTCATGGATTTGTTGTAGCAACAACAACAAAGTGACAGTCCCAACAAAACATGTCTTTTTTTCTGCTGAAACAATCAAATATCTTCCCCAATCCAAGAATGGAAATATCAATATGAAAAGGTTCTTTCTTGACAAACCATGAAATGGATACACATGAAAATAAATGATTACACAGCAGTTTTAGTGTAAATGATCTTAAAACATTATAAATCATCACAAATGCAGACAATTACATCACCTTAAAATTCCCATAGTTTGGTATATTTACTGTAATAACATCATGGTTCCAAACATTTATGGCCACATACATTGAAGAATTTGACATTTCTCAAAGTTTTTGTAATAAAACTTGTTCAATTTCAACATGATTTTATGCAATCAAGGTATACAACAAAATAATGAATGGTGTCGCTTTACAACTTGCGAGGATATTTGGAGATCCTGAAATCCCTGTATTGTTGGACATGTCCTGCAGATTGACGGTTCTGACCAGCACATACCCTAAGCGAACATGGAAGAAAAATACTACCACTAAAACAACAGTAAATACAGAATCAAAAGTGAAACATTTTATGAAATACTTGTTATTTAGGTACAGCAAAAAGAATTTGATCACAACTTAATTTTATCTCCCTCTAATAGCTTCTACATTAAATTTCATAAATATATGACAGCCATGTCAATTTTCTGGAAAGTGTCCAGCACAAGCCATCAGAATTTCAGAATATTCTTATTTATATATATATATATATATATATATATATATATATATATATATATATATATATATATATATATATATATATATTATATACTCAAAAAACATTTCCTTCAGTACCTTCTTCACACAATTCAACCGAGATACTGTAGTTTTTGAGCTTAGATGGTGGTTTTTCTCTCACCCCTCACGAGATTTCTCTCCTTGTCAACAGCATGCAATTATGTCAAAGTAAATTGGTCCAAAGACTAGTAAAACATATTTATAATGGATCTTTCTGGATCATCAGAATGGCATGCAACTGTGTCAAAGTAATTTGGCCCCAAATATTTATAACCTATCTCTTAGGGCCATCAAAATGGGCTGGTATCCATAAATTCTTAAATCCTTCTTCTTATGTACAGTAAAACCTGTCCTGAAAGACCACTGCTATGTGAGACCACCTGTCTTGAGAGGCTACATTCTCAATACACAAATTTATTATGTAGCATAATGACCTGTTTATGAGAGACTAGCTGTCTTGAGATACCATAATATTTTGCCAAAAGAGGTATAGTCTTTCAAGACAGATATACAAGGGAACCCTGATACAATTATTCAGTTGAGATTCAAGACTTCAAAAAGTGTTATGTACTGAACTGTGCTATAGTGAGAATAATAAAAAAAGAAAATATCCATGTCTTGTGTACCAAACAATGGCATAAAATTTTGATGTACATTTTATATACCAAAGAATTTAAAATTTTAACCATGTTTTATGTACCAAAACACAGAACAAAATTTTATGAAAATGTGAATGACTCTGGGAATAACCAGAATGTCCAATCTGAATGATAATGGCCCAATGGTTGATGAAAATTAACAATTATTGGAAAAAAACATTATGATTGGCAAACTATAGATTAGTGAAACTTGAATTCATTATTTTTATCTATCTGCAAACTCTGTTGATGTTTTGTGCAAATAAAGGCTATCTATGACAAAAACACTTGGCAGCCATGACATAATTATGTTATATTGGAAACCCTATTATAACAAAACCTGTTATAGCAGGGTTTCCTTTAATTATGCTTCATCTGGTTTGCAAAATATAGTGTCAAGTCACAACAAAACTGGCTATGATGTGCCAATTAAAAGTTTAACAAATGTAAAGCACAATAACAAACATGAAAATAAAACCCTTCCAAAAAAACATAAACATGTAGAAATTTATGATAAAGGCAACCATCCCTAAATACACAATTTATAAATCTGTTTCATCTTTGTAGGTACTGTGTTGTACTGCATCTAAGACCCAGCATTATGACAAGTAGCTGATATTGTCTGCTTGCATTTATAGTCTACGACCATACCTCACATTTGAGATGAAAATCTCACTGATAGTCTATACACAGGCTGTCAAATTATAACCAGGAAAACTTAAATGGCTAAAACTATTTACCCTAGTAACTTTTCAAGACTCTTCCTTAATATTTCATATTAGAATTTATTGCCCCAGCCATAAACACTTGCATTAATAATTCGGTTACACATTAAAATACTTACTGAAAACACAGAACTTTCGAGATTTAACAGGATCAAAAGGAAGAAGCATTCATTGTGAGATTCTGATAATCATGTTCCTTTTCTATGATCAATTTTCCACTGAAGGGATTGTCTTGCTACACAGATGCTGCCAGACAGGTGATGTAACCACTCATTTCCTCAGAGAACATGAATTTGAGTTATGTCCTTGAAAATATCTTGACTGGCCTTTCAATGTCAAGAAAGTAGTAGAGTTTAAAATAGAAAATGCCTTATTACTCAAGATACAAACTATTCTTAGTAACAGATAGGCTTGCTGGAAAATCCTTTAGTGTAAAAATGATGACCACTGCCTCTTTAAGTCAGGCCACATTCACAGTTCATGTAAAATGTTCATCACTGTTTAGTCAATAACCCTCTGTTAAGCACATTTAAATCCGTTATGGAAAAATCCTACAAAATAGCTGGGTACAAATATACCACATACCTTATTCCAGATAAGATTTATCATTTCAATCTATAAATGAATAAGAATATTTTAAAACCTCATTCTATGATTTTCATTTGAGGATGAACTGAAATATATCAAGGCTGATCATAAGAAACTGTTACAATTAAAAACACCAATGACAAAACTTTAAACACAATAGCTAGGACTGTCTTACATTCATTATATGTATAAATATACATTCAGCAGCACATGATGCAATGATCACTGTAATGCTTCTCTATGAAGCCTTAATAGAATGTTATAGGCAAGGTCACCTTCTACTAGGTTTCATATGCAAATAATATAATACAACCAGTAGAATGTAATACATACCTATGTTACGCCAAGATTTGTTATATTGACATACTTTATAGCTGGGGATAATGCACATTTAACTGTAAGAAGCATACACACAGATATCCCCTCACATAATGTGCTATCAGATATGGGTCTACTCTTTGGAACTACAAGGAACAACATGGAGTTGTATATCCCACCACATAATGTACTGGCAGATATGGATTGACATTTCAGATTGAAAGCACAAGGAACATGAACCAGATCAATTGGCACATAATCTGCTGGACATCTGGAACATCCTCATCTCTTTAGTCAAATCACTCAAACTCTTTGAAAGACCCTCTTAGGTAAGTGTAGTGATATTTTCCTAAACTGGAAAAGTTTTTGCCAATGAACATCTGGTTTGATGTACAAAGAATTGATCCTCATAAAAGTTTTGAAAATAACACTTGATAATGTTTTTGAAAACAGTTTTAGTTATTCCTACAATTGTTAATAAAATAGTTGAAGAAAATAAAATTAACTGGTTACAACAGCTTTAAACTATTGCTTATGTTGCTACTGATGATAAATAATTGTGTCATTCTGACATAAATGAAATCATTATAAAATAAAAACCACAGGATTGAGGTCAGTTTCCAGATGGCCACTATTTACATCTGAAGTGTTCTTCCAGCATGCAATGGAAAAGGCAGAAGACATTCCAAGTGTTCTGTCAGACTAGAATGGACGGTGACTATAATTCAGTATATATTACACACAGATGCAGGAAATCATTTCAAGAAATATGAACACAGACAAGACCAGCATTCATCCATTACAATTACAAAAAAATACATTTGTCCCTTGAAGAAGCAAACACAAGTCATTCAATACATGTAAATAAGGAATAACTTTAAACATTTAAACAATATTATACAATAAAATAGTTTTTTCATTATTTATGTTCAAATATACATTACAAAAAAATGGAGATTTATAACAGAAACTTGCATACAATGGATGTAACATATTGGTGCAAAACAAGGATGTTACCATTACAATCCGAACAAGAAATCAATTTTGGACATTAACATAAAGTCAAACCTTTCATCTTGGAAGCAAACAAACTGGCTTCTCAAGACAGGTGACTGCTTCTTAAAGGTCTATTTCTGCTGTAATTTATTTTAAATGAATATGGAAGGGCAATAAACTCCATAATAGAGGTGATCTTTAAGGCAGGTTTGACATTATATAATGTCAATAAAAAGCAAAACTACTCTGGAATGTTAGACTGTCATTCTGTATGTGTCATATCTAATCTGATTGAAAAAAAAAAACAGCTAGCATTATAAAAAGGCACTGGGATTTGCACGTGGATCCTTCTGATTTCTATACCGCATTGCTAGCCATACTCCTAGGATCTGCAATTAAAAGGAACAAAATATGAAAATGAATTCTTCATTATCAGTGACTTGCATTTTTAAATTTATCTCATTAGATCGCTAATCAAAGTTTTCATATCTTCAACAACAAAGACTGAAAAATATGAACCCATGGTGAGTCATTAAACAATATGCCTGATGGCCTATGTTTAAACATTAAAGACATTTAAAAAACTTAAAATATTTTGAAGTTTTGGGGCATAATGAAAATTTGAACTATTTGTTCACATATGCAAAACTTGGGTAAAAAGGAAATTTATTTCCTGAAACTGAGCAAAGACAACTATCAATTTCTTTCCTGATATGTACAAGCGAGTATGCAACTGCCTTACAATTTTGTTTTGCAAACTGATTAAAGGAAGGAAGGCTTACAAGAAGCTGTATGCTAAATACATTATAATTTAAGAGAGCTTAATTATAAAGGAATATTCAAATTACGGAGGAAAAATGGCTGAAATTGATGCATTCAACATCATATTTTGCTTACCATCAGAAAATGAAATATCTACACCATATTTTAAGATCATTATTTAGTAACATAAATCCATAAAAACTTTCCACCTCACAAAAACTACATTAGCAAGTCCATCAAGTGATCTTAAGCTCTCCAGCCATAAACATTGTGTACCAAGTACTGAAAATATCTCAGATATTCTTGTGAAACTCCAATATACTAAATACTGTAACAAATATTTTCTAAGGTATTTGAATTAACATGTTTATAAGTACAGTAAAAAAAACTTTTATAACCTCTGATCTTTACCTTGATATAAAAGAATATCTGTCAACTCATCAGATACGCCACTCCCTTGACAACTCCCACTCCCTTGGCAACTCCCACTCCCCCTTGACAACTCCCACTCCCTTGACAACTCCCACTCTCTTGATAACTCCCACTCCCTAGACAACTCCCACTCCCTTGACAACTCCCACTCCCCCCTTGACAACTCCCACTCCCCCCTTGACAACTCCCACTCCCCCCTTGACAACTCCCACTCCCTTGAAAACTACCACGGACTTGATAACTCCCACTGCCTTGACAACTCCCATTCCCTTGACAACTCCCACTCCCTTGACAACTCCCACTCCCTAGACAACTCCCACTCCCTAGACAACTCCCACTCCCTCGACAACTCCCACTCCCTCGACAACTCCGACTCCCTCGACAACTCCCACTCCCTTGACAACTCCCACTCCCTCGACAACTCGTACCTGGTTAACTTACAAACCCTCTTATAAGGTCAGACATGTATCTTGTTCTTTTTCATAAAATACAAACAAAAATTATTTATTGAATATTAAGAAAATCATGAGCGAAACTAACAAATGAATCTTTGATATATTGCTCATTTTATCTGGTTAGACCCAGAAATAATAATCAACATCATAAAATTGTAAACTTTTAATAAAAAGTCATTATTTTGCCAAATTTCCTTTCCTTAATGAATGAAAATAGCATTTATGCCTATTGGTGGTACATGTAACACTTTAATAAAAGTAAATAGAAATAAATATATTTTGTTAAGTGAAATTTATATTTAAGTTCTACTTTTTATATATTTGGTTTCAGCATAATCATCACCTATGCAATGTGCCCTCTTGTATTTGAACATGAAACATTTAAATCTTCTGTCACAGCTAAGTCTGCAAGTGTTTCTAAAGGATGTTGAATAAAAAAAATGTTAAATGCCATGAAAATCCTGCAGTCACTGTCACCTCTGGTCACCTCATTTCAACTAATGAATTGAACATGGTCATAAATAATATTTTAAAAAAATACATTAAATTATCCTCCTCATTCACAAATGTGATCAAAGATATCAATTCAAAAATGTGAAATGAATATTTCTTTAATGAAAGCATTGTTGAAGAAGCAAGTTCCAGAGTTTGTTAGGGTTTTTAAAATTCCTGAAATGGCAGAGATATCCTCCGGGATGGCAAGTTGCAGTGAAACCACAGCATCAATATTTTACCAAAATAACAACAGAAAATATAATGTTCTGACACTGATTGTTGTTTCAAGAGATAAACATCCCGAGTTTCTGTGTACATGTGATGGTTGTTGAAACCACTTAGTGTAATGTTATGATCTTTCAGAGATTGGGTATCATAAAAATAATGCTAATTTAGAAAATGAGCAAACAGTTCAGCTTTTTTATTTATGGACAATTACTCCCAACACAATTGCAAAATTGTATTCAATCATTAAACAGCTCAATTTAACCCAACAATTAAACTTAATAAAGTACACATCTCCAAATTCAAATG
The DNA here is from genome assembly GCA_016746295.1 of Potamilus streckersoni. NCBI lineage: Eukaryota > Metazoa > Mollusca > Bivalvia > Unionida > Unionidae > Potamilus > Potamilus streckersoni. The sequence continues at coordinate 358,664 of JAEAOA010001337.1, forward strand.
ATCGAAACATGTAGATATTTTTTTTCAAATATGTTCACAAAGTGGGATATGTTGTCAAAACTGCATCATTTTATTATTTTAGCGAAAACCGTAATGTCAACTGGATCTCTGGTTCAAGGGGTGAAACGATTTTTGAAATGGCCTGAATGGTTGCAATGTTGGAGGTCAGATCAAAACTATTTTGTAATTGTTCCTAACAGAGATAAAGATGCAGTCTTTTAAGATAAAACTTGAATATCCATGTTGTAGTGTTTTTACAACACCACAGCACAAAAAGTGTCTATGTAGTGCCAACCAAAAGTAAAGTTCAACAAATGTAAGAAATAAATTGGACAAATATTTAGGAAGGTAAACCCTTCGTAATCAATGCATACATTAGGTGCAAGATAAAATACAAAATGTAAAGATGTTAAAATTCTTCAAAATAAAATTTAAAATAAGATAAATGTAAGGCATCAATAATTCTTAAAACATTTGTTTACATAAATTGTATTCCCTTCAAGAGTCAAGATTTTCTTGGGTGGTACATCCTCCTAAAGTTAAAAAAGGTACACTACTCCCTCAATAACTTGCACATGTCGGGATCCTAAAACATAGACCACACCATAAGCAAGGATGTGAGTTACTGAGGGACCTCAAACAAACCTGCTAGATGTAAAGAAAATTGCGAAGTGGGGAGGGGGAACTGGGCTGTTTAAAGGCTGATTCCATGTTTTATAACCGAGTTGAGAAAAAATGTGAATAATGCAGTTTTTCTGATGAAGTTTTTTGTTATTTTCTATATATTGCATTTATCTTTAGAATGTCCAACATCTGAAAGATCAATAACATAACAGAAACTGGTTTCAACAACAAAACATGATACACAAAAACATGTGTATTTTGTCATGGTTTTGGTTTTGTTGATTAAACTGGTTGCCGGAATAATGTGTAATTTAATAGTGTTTACAAAACTAGAAGTCTTCATGGCAGTGAACCAGGCTAACTGTTAATATACTACTAAACAAGATTTGTTATCAAAAGCATGCAATATTTATTTTGTGAGACAGTCGTGTACGTTGAAACTCAATTTTTTTTATTTTTCAAGCAGTAAAATATTGATGCTGCAATTTCATTACAAAAGTAATAGTGAAACTTCTTATCATCCGATCACTGCCATCTCAGACCTGTCCATGTGGGTTCAAGTCTCTGATTAGGTTAATGTGGGTATGTGAGAAAGCTTGCCAGTAGCTTCTCATGGGTCAGTGGTTCTTTCTGGGGTTTTCCTGGGTTCTTCCTCCACCATTAATACTGGCTGCCATGCAAAGCCTATCATGTGCTGAAAAAATAGCATTAAACCCCACAACAAGAACAAATCAACACAAAACTGACTTTATCTTGCTGATGAGCCTATCACAAAGGCATGCCAACACAAGTTGGCATGGGCAGGTAATGAACCAATGACATTTGGGCTTCAAGACTCATGCTCTACCAGTTCCCTTTCATTTTGGACAAGCTATAGATTGCTATTCTTGTTTAGTGAAAAACCCATCTTGATCTAAGTATGTCCATTCATTCAACAGACACAGGCAGTATGGAGGTCTGATGGGCATACTTTTACAACAGGCCAAACTACAAGCGGCAATTTAAGGTATTTTAGAGAATAACCCATGTGCATTTGACTGTTTAAATGGAGTAATCACTGAAAAATATTCAAAATGGCAGCTATGGCTGACATGTTGGAAGGTTGGAACAACACCATTTTCTTTGACACCAGGTAACTACAATGATACAATCAGGAAATGAAGCAAATAAAAAAGTTTAAGGATGGTTATAATTGTATGATCAAATCAGAACTATTTTCATTTGGGGCAAACTACAAATCAATAATGTTGCATTGGAAACCGTATGTCAACACAATCACACATTCAGATGAACCAAGATAGCTGCCATCGTGGCAGTTTTGTAAGGTTAGGTCAGCTGATGTGCAATTATTTGAAAAAGGTAATTAGTGTGAAAAACATTACATTGATGAGACGTGATAATGATTTTCAAACGAACTGCCATAGCAGGAATGTTGTTGGTCAGATTGGAACTATTTTCATTACAAACAACATATACAAAATGTTTAGTGCAATCACCACGTCAATATTACCATTGAAGCAATGATACGATTTTCATGACTGGCATGTGCAAGGAGTTGCTGAATGTTGGCAAGACAAAATTTTCAATTTAGATCAACTTAACATCTTTAGAAGTCTTTTAGTGACAATCCCATTTTGACATGAGTGATGACAAAACTTTCAAGATGGCCATCATTCTGCCATTCAGCTATGGACATATGACCAACTGATTTCATTTTGTAAGTCTTTTAGTGAAAACCCCATGTTGGTATGTACTACAATTCATTTAGGAAAAGGAATTAGATATTCCAAATGACTTCCTGGCCATAGATCACCATTTTCACTAAAGACCAAGTACATGGAAGTGTCCCTATGTAAATATAATTTTCCATTCAGGAAGATTATAGATAACCATTTTCACTAAAGACCAAGTACATGGAAGTGTCCCTATGTAAATATAATTTTCCATTCAGGAAGATTATAGATGACCATTTTCACTAAAGACCAAGTACATGGAAGTGTCCCTATGTAAATATAATTTTCCATTCAGGAAGATTATAGATGACCATTTTCACTAAAGACCAAGTACATGGAAGTGTCCCTATGTAAATATAATTTTCCATTCAGGAAGATTATAGATGACCATTTTCACTAAAGACCAAGTACATGGAAGTGTCCCTATGTAAAAATAATTTTCCATTCAGGAAGATTATAGATGACCATTTTCACTAAAGACCAAGTACATGGAAGTGTCCCTATGTAAATATAATTTTCCATTCAGGAAGATTATAGATGACCATTTTCACTAAAGACCAAGTACATGGAAGTGTCCCTATGTAAATATAATTTTCCATTCAGGAAGATTAGCCATAATATGATTATCAGGAGGATGGCCAAACTGAAGTTCAAACAGTTTCATTTAGCAATGACTAGACCATTAGATGAGTATGTTACTCCATGTAGTAGTAGTAATAACATGCTTGGGGTACCAGACTTCCAGCCAGGTGGATGACAGCCATCACATAAACTATAATGATCTTTGCCAGTAGAGCAAAGAAATCAGGACAAAAAAACAATAAAAAAGTACAGGATATAAATAAGAAAAAAGAATTTAACTAAGATGTCCTAAACCTCTCTATTGCGCTGTAATGTAAATCCTGACATTGATTTCAATAGTAGTTTTAACTATGTCTGTGCTTAAAACAAATTGCCCATTTCATTGTTATTAGTATAGATATTTTGAGCTTCCAGTATTTGATTAAACAACCAGGGTCTATTCGATTACAGAAATAGGGTATATTGGATTGAGCAAAAAAAATGTATTTTGTGTTGGATGACCATTCGTTTTTTTTATGCTGACCCTAGCACAGACCCTTGTTTAAAAAAAATTTCCAAAAAAATAATCCCCAAAATTGATTGTGCATGTAATTGATCTGGTTTAGCCCAGTACCTGAATTGCTAGGATATTATACATGTTAATCATTATAATACTTATAATGTTAATAAGATGTGAACATATCTTGCTATCTGATCTCTCCAAGACCATTATATATCTATATATAGTCTTAAAGAGATCAGGGAGAAAGACCTGTGTACCAAAAGTGGCATCTATAATTTCTAGGAAATCAATTCCAACTGCAGATTACATAGATACACTAGTAGATGTCTGTTGTTTATTCAACTTAATACTCCAAACAAACCCATAAATCCAGACCTCACTATGTCATATCTCAACTGAGTCTAAGCAGTTTTCAGATGGCATCAATTTACAAGTATATATTGCATTTAATGACTGACTAGGTACTCTTAACTCAAACTGGCAATTAATGTCATGGAGCTGTAGTATTTACCATTATTTACAATTAGATTCAAATTATTTATCACATCAAATAAGTTAACTTTTTTCTCCTTCTCATAAAGGATTTCATCCAATATATCAGGCATAATATTAATAAACTAGTTACATATCATTATTTGAGGGTAAGGCAAGATGTAATTTCATCACATGTGGTGAATGAATCAATTTAAAAAGCAAGTAACTTCCAATAAGAAACAAAATTATAAATATACACCCATCATACATTCATCTGTTAAACCTGGATTCTAACTCAATAAAATATTTATTTAAACATGACTATATATATATATATATATATATATATATATATATATATATATATATATATATATATATATATATATCCCATAATTCCAGTATGATATATAAAAACACAGTAAAAAGTAAAATTTGTTTTTGCTTTCCAAAACACATTAACTTGCTTCAAACAATGGGGGGATGAAATGCTCCAGGAATAAAATTAACACTGGCAATACCATGCCATCAATGAAGTAAACAAAGCAAATATTATTTAATATTATTTATGTGTGAAAGATATATGTAAGTAATCTTAAATTTAAATATAAAGTATGTCCATCCACCAGAAAATACAGCCATACAGGTATTAGAGCTATTATAATGTGTGCAGTCCTCAACAAAAATGCCATGTTAAAATGTTCCATCACCCTGAGCTATATAATTAGTGATCATGAAATTTGGTGCTACAAATGCACTGTAAAAAAGGATTAAAAGAAAACAAGAACAATACATAATGATTAAGTAGGTATTAAGGACAGACAATTGCAGGTATTTTTTGTATCAAGAGCAGAAATATATTTGACAGTCATAAGCAACAACAGTGAGAGGCTCCTTAGGGGCATGCTGTATGCAAACTTGCAATGGTTAAATACCACAAGCAACCAGTATTACGAATGTTATCTTAAATTATATTTTTTCTCTTTCCTTGTTTGTTTAAATTCACTTATTTGTCAAGTAAAAAGCTGATAAACTATAACAAATTTTACTCAATAGTACATAATACTGCCAAAAAGGACTATTTTTTTGTCTTGTTTCAAGATTTCATTGAACTTCCTAATCCATACTTAGTCTGGTCATTTCATATATTGTTAAATGAGAAACTTAGTGATCATGACTTATAATTCCAATATAGATATTACTGTTAGCCGTCTTTAATCAAAACCATGACTGTCGCACCTTACTGGCCAGACTCTTGATAGTGATGTGTACACTGATAATATTTTTTCTGAATGAATCAAGCCATTAAAGATAGAAACAATTATCAATAAAGGTCCAATAAACTTTGACAGCCAATAAATAAACATATGTCATTGATCAAAATCTTCAGACACTAGCATACACATCTGATTCTTATGCTAAGAGGGGCCCAGAGTGGTCTAAAGTGCTGTCTGTTATGGATCGCTGCCATCTCACCTCTGTCTCTGTGGGTTGTGTCCAGGATTCTTTGAATGGGTATATGTGAGAAAGCTTACCAGTAGCTTCAGTGGGTCAGTGGTTCTTTCCAGTAATTTCCCAGTTTCTTCCTCCACCATTAATACTGGCCACCATGTATAGTCTATTGTGTGCTGAAAAATGGCGTAAAGCCCCAGAACAACAACTTATGCTAAGACTTGTGACATCATGGCAGTCTACACAAAAAGGCAGTCATAGCAAACAGACAACATGAGATGCGTGCACATACCAATTTTTATGAGAATGAGTGTAATAGGGTCAAATATGAATAATGAATTCATGACAAATATATATAGGACAACACAACCTATTTTTATTATGATTGAGTTTCTCCTAGATGAATCCAAAAACCAATTTTCATTAGTGAGGTAAAAAAGGGTCCATGATGGTTGTATCCATAAACAAATGTTCACAGGTAAATATGAAATATGATCCAAGATATTCAAGGCTTAATGTATTAATGACTTAAAATTAACAAATCATTGACGTATGAAGATCACAATGACCAAATATTAGTGTGGCTATGGTTCTCACTAAAGATGGCTATACACACCAATTATCATGATTGAAGATAAAACTGAAAAATATTGGGAAAAAGAAGTAATTAATGCATGGCTTAAAACTCACAAGACACTTCAATGACAATTAGGTCACAGTGACCCTCGTTTATTTTTGCAAAGTTACTCCAACTCAGATGTTATCATATTACTCTTGCTGAGCTTTATCCTCATGCCAAATTTCATGCATGGGAGAAAAAAAGGTCTCAGGATAATGAAAGTGTAAAAAAAAAAACCAACAAAAAAAAAGGGCTAAAAGTATAAAAGTCATTTAAGCATGACAGACAATAGTGACTTAGGTTATGGCTGAGTTCCACTTCTTGTGATGCATCCACATACTGAATTTCCTATCTATATGTCAAATATGGTTCATTATGATGAGAGTGAAACAAATTAATGCCTGAAAATCTAAGTCAATCAAATGTTAAAAGTTAGGTCACAGTGACCTAGTTTGAATATGGTCAAGATACAGTGAAATAAATTTGATATACAGGAGTTACTCTCCTTGTATGACTGAAGATACAAATCACCCAAGAAAAATAGGTCACAAAGAACTAAAGTTGGTATAGCCAACTTTCTGTGGGAGGCATCAATACACTAATTGAGTACCACAAACTAATCCATCCAATTTTCATTGTCAAGATGATAATAAAAGAATGTGCTAGGCAAAAGTAAAGTCAATTAAAGGATTACTGATCTAATGAAATATCTGAAGGGAGCTATGCCATGGGCACAGTGAAAACCACAAATGATAGATACAAACAGTCCATGTCGTCAAGTATAGTTCATGACTATGACTGGACCTAATTTCTACATAATCTCTCTTAACATTTCTTTTGTTGTTGTACTGGACACAAGTGAGCAACAATACTATGAAGACATTGCTAATAGCATGATGGATGTAGCAGCAAGTCAGGATATAAATGTGAATGCAATAATGTGCTGAAGCCAGCGAGATGTCAAAGTCATTTAAAAGCTACAATTCTAAAATATGAAATGCTTATGAACTAATCTGAGACCCTGATAAGATTAAGCTAATGTTGAGTATTCCCATCTCAGTGGAGTGCCTAAGTCTTTCAGGGGACATAACTCTGTAAAAAGTCTGATCATCTTCCAACTCATTCAAGATCTTCTTGAGCTAAAGATTCACTGCAAATTTGATTGGAATCAAACAGAGCATGAATGCAACAAAGAAATTAGACTATACATATGTTTATACTTGAGTACAAGTCAGGCACAACATGCAAACTACACATAACCAGATTTTCTGACAGACACAACATTGGAACTACAAAGAGTCAGATTTTTCTATCACATAATGTGCTGGCAGATCTGGATCTATGTAGTTTAATAGTAATCAGTACAGCAAATGACACAGATCCTGATCTGAAGGTGTGCTGATTAGAGTCTAATGTTGTTTGCATCTGGACCCTAGCTGTATATGAGTATATTATAGAAATTTATAAGATTTAACATACAGTATAGAGATAATAAAATAAAATAAAGATTCAAAAGACCAAAACCAAATCCTGTTAATTCTCATACAACAGGTAACCACTCCCTCCACTAGAAGTTAATTCTTGCTGACTTTGCAGATATTGTGCATGTGTACAAGAGGGGCCTGACCAATCACCAGGGCATACATAACCACACCCTACACATTATCATAATACATCCTGGTAATATCACAGTATGTTATGCCGATAATTACCATATTAATTTGTGTTCATGTTTCCGTGCTTACTGAAAATTTCATGAAAAGTGGTCAGCTATGATGGTTTGAATTTGTACAAGTTAAATACTGGCAGTAAGAAAGGTGACAAAGATTAGGCAGTCAAGCTGTAAATCATGTAATGCTCATATTTTTGCCAGTGACAATATCAGCAAGTTTTTTAGTCTGAGTGACACATGGATATAAGTTACTCATTTAAAGTAGTCAATAAGCAATACTGAATTTAGTGTATAAGTTAGGACACCATAAACATTGGAATACTCTAAATCATTTTTTGTTAATGCATTTAAAGTTTTGGGACATGTTAGTATATTTATTTTTGTTTTGTGAGCTTCTTCAGTGAACTCTAATAAGTTTGAACAAATAGCATGATAAATCAATTATCTCTATTTTTTTACTCTAGTCAACATCTAGGGTTTCCATTTTGCCAAAAATACATAAGATGAAATAATACCTCTTGCTTAATAAACAATTGTCCATACCACCAGAAACACAAACAAATATGCCTGTCATCATCATGCATTAGAAAATCAAAATGATCATCCCATTGCTTTGAGCTCAATATTTAGGCATGGTTGCTTGCATCAATGAAAATTTTAATTCATTGTTTTGAGCTCAATATTTAGGCATGGTTGCTTGCATCAATGAAAATTTTAATTCAGCAAAAACAAAGGTGTTGACATCCTTGACCTGCAAAATAGTTGATGCCACAAATATAAGAACTATTAAACAACTTTTTAATTCACTATAAAGTTAAATCATCACCACTATTTACAAGCACGGTAGTGTGATATTCAATTATGGTTATGTCTGCATGGGTGAGAGTAAGACGCCCACTTTTTAAACCAATTCTGTCCTTGTACAATTTCAGATGGCCAGTCATTAACCCCTATTAACCTATATAAAGTCCTAATTTAACCCAAGTAAGAACATATAATGTAAACAACCCAATTAAAACAAGTACATTATTCATAATTAGAATGAAAGAAACATCATTTATTTTAAATTATATGTATTTTCACAGATTAATTGTTCCTGAAATACTGTTAAAACATGATATATAAAACTCCATATATTAGGCTGTTACATTTATATATATATATATATATATATATATATATATATATATATATATATATATATATATATATATATATATATATATATATATATATATATAACACTGTTTATTATAATTTGGTGTTCCTGTTCTATCCAATGCACAATACACTGCTCTGTCAATCAAGAAAAGCTAAAGCTGGAACTGGGGATGATGGAAATATGTAGACATAAATAACCTGGAGAATTTAAAATGAGACCTACGATGAACACTAGGATTATAAAAATGCGCCTGACTTTGCGCTCGGATCTTTCTGGTTTCGATAACGAATTGTAATCCACACACCAATGATCTGCAAACATATGTTAGTAGAAAGAATGAGCATAAAAATCTAAGCTTATCTATATAGCTAAAAAACTAGAGTAGAGATTCAATACCAATTATTTTATGTTCCCTTTAAATAGGATAACAAGAAGTGTATGCTACCATAAGCTATACTTAAAAGTACAAACAAAATTCATATACAAAGCAAGTACTATTTTTAAAAAAATTACTTTCAGCTTGTTTTGCAGCAATCAATTCAGTTTTGGTATCTTTGAAACATTTCTGCCTTGGTGAAAGTTCCATTTCAAATTGATTGTTGCTGCTGAAGTTATTTTTAAGTACTGTGAATCACCATAAAATTATGGGGTACCAATTTTCTGCATTTTGAAACAAATTTAACAATAATGGAAAATGAACCAAGCTGATATTCAATGCACAAAGCACCATATTCAATAGTAATGCATGACTTATTTGTGTGCCAATTTTTAATAGCATTTATAGTGCTGAGAAATATATATCATGATGTGTTTATGAGACACAAGGAAATTGATGATTTCAATTCATATGCAAACTTTCATGAAGATGAAATCCCTATACCAACAAAATGAATCAGTCTCATGTCATTAAATGCAAAATTACTCATGTTACACCCTTTTATAACAATTAATACAAACTAAAACATTCAATCCAATCAAATTAGAACCCTGACAAAATTAAAATTCAAGAAAATTAAATTTCAAAGTTTGTACTTTTATAAGTATAACAGTAACTTCACACAGCAGTAACCAGGTCACAACAGCCATTATAATTTCCCACCAGCATATTTCCTATATGAAAGCCCTGCATTGAACAGTCAAATTCATTCCATGGTCAACAGCCAGGTATGTCCTAACCTAATAATGGTTTCTTTCTGCTGTAAGTGGAATGACACATAAACATCTTTCATATATTTCACTTGTACTTACTGTACTCCAATCACAATGTCCGTGTAACTCAAAAGGTATCAATATGTCACATTCAAATACAAAGAGGTTTTCTTGAGAAAGAGGGTTGAAGCAATTCATGGTGGAAAAAGTAATTGTATAGTCTCATCAAAAATGAATTGCTCTTTGTAACAGAGTGTCAAGTATATTTAAGTTAATTGTTTATTTGTTAGTTTAACTTTTATATTTTTAATACAGGTTGTTGTAATGTAACACTGTATGCTGGATTTGTCCAAAACTGAGTCCATTTTCTGCTTGACCTGATTGACTTTTTTTTATTTAATTTTATGTAAACAAATAATAATAACTTCATTATACTCTATGTGTATGAACTTATTAATGGTATTTTTTTCAGGTAAACAAGGAGCAGTAAATATATTTGGGATGAGTTTTGTAATTTCCTAAGTGAATTTTACAGGTTTTTATGTTGTAAGTAAACAAGGCTCATTAGATCATTCTAGAAGGTTATTTTCTATTAGCAAATTTTTTTTTAAAGAAAATACTAACTGTGACCCTAACTCAAATAGAGAATTATATGTATTTTGTAACCATGAGGATTTTACCATTTGTGCTTTAACATTTAGCATTTTTAACTTGTATTATATGTTGTGACAAGGAGTTTTGCACTGGGATCATTTTTGTTCTAATTTTTGAATTCAAGTGATATTTTCTATGGAAATACAAAGCACTTTGATAAACTTCTTGGATAATGACATTCACTGTTATTTATCCTGAATTCAAACCTGGAATTATATTTCTGCAATTCAACAAAAGACATGATACATCTGTCACAGAATAAGGCTAAAAATAACTTGGTTTTGCCTTTAATCTATTTTTCACCTTATTCGTTGTACAGGCGTACAATGTTACCTTCGGTGAATCACTGGCTACCGTATAAAGTGATATGAAATTACATGCAGGCAGAGAGCCATTGAAAAGCATGGATTAAGTGGACATTTGACTATGACTATTAATCACTCCTATGGTCTTAAGCTTGATACATTGTAAACTAAGACACAAAATCATTTGGATTTCATCAGTTGTAGGTGAACTTTCTACCATCGTCTCAGGCCATAGGGGTAAGTGTCGAAATTTCATCTTATTTGATTTGTGAACCTATTTCTCGGTTTTGTGTCCTGTCGGGTGATGTTTCATTTTTAGTATTTGCTCTTATTACCATTTTAATAACAAACAGTTTTGTTTTATTGTAGCTTTTCTTTTCTTTTCTTTTTGGATACGAGTGATCCCGTCGGATGCTATAGTAGCCATTTGGTACTATAGTAGCCTGTTCGATACTATTGAAGCTGGTTGGATACCATTGTAGACAGTTCGATATTAATATAGACCCCAGGAGTCTATTGTGATTGCGGGAGTCTGTTGTGAATTATGGGAACCATTGGAGTCTGTTGGATCCAATTGTTGTAGTCCATAGGATAGCGGACATTAAGAAAGCTTAATGAACATTATCGGATATCATTGGACATTAGTGGGCTAACGAAGCCTCAGTGGAATTGTCGAAGCCTAGCATCAGATTCGATGTCTAATGAGAGTCAAATCACCGATTTGAGTTTATAAACTGTAGTCAGTTTAGGAAGTGGATTCCACTTGAGGGATATATGTTTGTGTTCATTTGTGTTGAATGCAGGAAGTAGTCGAAGTGTCAGAAATAACACTTGTGTATTGCTCATTTTCATTCAAGAGATTTTGTGAATCTCAGTTAATTACTTATACAAGATTAAGTGGATATCATATTTCATTTTTCTTACTTTTCATTTTTTTTCATAGCATGTGATACATTTATTAGGTTAGATCATATTTTCGTTTTTTTTTCTCACTTTATGAGTGTATGTAGAACAAATTGTATTAGTCATATGATAGTAGTGTATGTGTAAGAGTCTGCATTTGTTTTATATCCATATATATCTATATATATATCTCTAGTAACGCATTTTATAAATTCAATCATTCATCGATTTGTGTGTTATTCATTTAGTCCAAAGAGAGAAATCCCACTAGCTTTCAATTCTGTTACAACATCAATGCTTTAACAGCTACCACAGACATGTCATCAACTTCAGTCTTTAGATATTTTCTAGACTTCTACTGAATTGTATTCAAGACTTTATATTATTAGGACTTATGTCAGTAATTCTTTGATTATTTTGGGATTTAATTTGTAATACCATCATTTTTTTTTTTCATTTTCACTTTGTATTCTAGGGAAATGAATTATTTGTTAAATTTTACAATGCTTGTAGTCTTTCATTTTTTTCTGTTACTTATTTTAAGAGCACAGACTCAAGACACATAAATTGTTCTAAATATACATTTTTCTTAATTTGCCTGTTAAAAAAAGCCATATTAGATAAAAATGTAATCTATCAGGAGACCAGTTTGACTCATTTAGTTAGCATTGGGATCAATGGCCAGTCAATATTTACAAAACTTGTCTGTAAAGGCATGCTGAGTTTTGGTTCTAATGATGATAATAACTATTTTAAACTCGCTGCATTCCCTATTCATTAGAGACCTCTGACATAAGCCCACTCTTCTGATCTCAGCAAGCTGAGCACTGGTAAATCCAGACATTCTATGAAAATAAACAGTATCCCTTTTAACATGATAGCCATACAGAAAATCAGACCTCTGTTTCACAATTTTATGAAAACTTAACTTGTAAGGAAATTCGTGTTTGGTCATGGTACACATTACAAATATTATAATGTAGGTCATTCTTTTTTTTCTGGAGTCATTTATTATTACTTTATTGGATGGGAAAAAAGTGAGCAGGATACATATTACTTGTGCTGAAAAATAACTTTTGGAAGAAAACAAGGTATACATGTATTTTAACATCTTTTTGAATTGGTCAATGAAAAGGAACACATTATGATTACTTTCATAAACTGCAGTTTAGTCCTGCTTGCCTTTTCAATGCCCATTTTAAACATGCCTATTCAGGCTGACACGCTGTCACAACTTCTGATGATCTGTCTTGCATAAACTGTCTTAAAGGTTTATGTTTGAACTCTTCAGGTTGATCTAGACCTTCTATGAGAATACATCTCCACTGTCCTCCTGCTAATTTTAAGTAATAGCCTGGGCAGTGGCATATAAATCAATGGTTGCCTGCATCAAATAGTGGCTTACTGACATTTTCCCTCAAATGAGACAGCAGCCTATCCCAACCATAACCAACCAAGATGCAGTAAGACACATACAGAGTTTATGTGGAATCAGAATGTGGTCAACAAACTTCTTAGGATCAGACAGGCAGTGGGAAATTTTACTTTAAGTTTCCTGCCTTTTGAGCACTGTGTCATCACTGAGAAAGAAAACTAAAAGTTTGATAGAACTGTTTATATATGGCAAAGGTAGGTTTTGTCAGTAATAGTTTACGGTGCTGTATTGTTTTTGCTTTAATGCCTTATCGATAACTGTAAAGAGCATTTTGTAAGATATTTGTCATGATGAACAGTTAAAAGACTGCAGTCTTAATTAAAGCATGGAATTTTGCTTCTTTCTTGTATACACATGCAAGAGAATGTCAGTATCTTTACTTTAGCTGCTCTCTGCATTTATGTTAAGTATTAGCAGCAAACAATTTACCTAATCATCCTAATAACTGTTGGCATTAAGCCCAATTTCAAAATAGATGGAAGTGTATTTCAATATTATCTTTAATAGATATATACACAGATGGAATATACATTTATTATTTTTCAATTGCTAATACTCTAAATTAAGTATTACAAATGCATTTTCTAAGAAAACCATGAAATTTGATACCCAGAGAAATTCATATAATTCACAGTATCAATCACCATAGACACAAGGGTTGATGAAACCTGATGACCATTCAAATGCTGATAATACATACTTTATTTTATCATATATGTCTATGAGAAAATGTTCATGCATTTTATTTTTGTAACCAGATCTTAAAAAAAACAGTATATATGCATATATTTAGCACAAAACTAAAAGTGCAATAAAATTCTGAAATAATCACAAATTATGAAAAACAAAGTGTTTTATATTCAGTCCACAGTTGCTGTATGATTCCTGCTGTAAGCACAGACTGAATTACTGGCCATTCAATCAAGTACTGGTGTTTATTATCAGGACAAGATTCTGATGCTCTGCGCACAAACAAAATGAATCTGGTACTTCATCACTGCAAGAACACTCTTGCTAATCAAATGCACCTTATGTCAGTTTTGACCACTTGGATGTCTGGCATATTCTTGACCACTTGGACATCTGGCACATTTGAAAGACATGTGATGATTAAGACTGTTTGATATCATACTGGTTAAAGCTGGAGTTGTATCATTCTGGTATATCTGCTCCCAAATTACCCCATTTGAATTTTTAAAAGTTCAATTATTTCCATCCCTGAGACTAAAATTCTTTCTTTAATAAATTTATAATATCAAAAAAGTATTTAAAAAACTCAAACTCATGGAAATTTAGGTAAGCAGTCAAACTGTGGCAACTAATTAAGAGAAAGTCATAAGCAATTTGACCTCACCTTCTGACTGCAAAATTAACAAGTTTCTTCCTTACCAAATGTGGCTGAAGTATTGACACAGACCTGATGTAAATGTACAGAAACCACTTTTATTCTTTTCCTTAAAACAGCCCTGACCTCTGACCTTTTGACTAAAAATGAAAAGGGCTGTTTCCCACCCAAGGTGCAAGCATTTTACAAAATTCTTAACCACAGATGATGGATAAAAATTCAATGTGCAAAAAACCTCTTCTCTACAGTCACAAAGACCTCAAACCCTTCTAGCACAAAGCTTTTCTGCATAAAAATATTGTTCCATAAGGTCTACCACAAGCAGATATATAAGGGTTGATCAAAAAGTTCTTGAACATAATGTGAAAAAAAACCTAAACTTTTTACAATACTTCCAGTAGTTTTCCTCAAAGTAACCTCCTTTCAACCTATTGGACTTTACCCTCTAACCACCCAGCTCCTGAACATGTTCAGAACATGTAGAACAGTTATAAATTAAAGACTCATTACTGTCATCTAATTAGTTCATAAAGGAAACCAACACTGATGGTGGTAAAATACCTATCATTAATTTAATTACACTGATTCACTGGATTAATATTATAGTGAGTTGCTCATTATGATCTAGATTGAGTAAACTCATTGCCACAAAAACAAGTACAACACTGCTAATTGATCACACTGGCTTTCTTTAGTTTGACATGTTTTGATTTGCTTAGCTTAAAATGCAGTCAAGCAGTAACAGGATGTAAATGTATACACAAAGAGGGACTAGAATCAAGTATTCAGTAGGCCTGGAGGGCAAGATTGGCCAAATAAAGGTTAATATAGTGATTAAAGCAGGAAAATAAAGACTAGCTCAGACTTGTCCCAAACTATCGACTTGGAAACTTTTACTTGCAATGGGATTTGCTCAGCCCTGCCAAATTATATCACATATAATGATCTAAGAAATTAGAAATAAAAAAACTGTCTGCTACTTCAAGAACATCAATGTGTTTTCCTTCACAACAACCTTACAAAATGAACTATTTCTTTTGAAACAGTATCCTCAGTCTAAATCATCTTTTAACAATCTCCCAACTGACACTAAAATGTTTTATTCATCAGCTTGTTCTGGATTTAATTAGTTGCTTTAAGTCCGTAAACAGCATCCAATTCAGATCATATTTGCCTCAAGGCTTTCCTTAACCTGGCATACAATTTTATAATCACTCTATGTTTGAAAATGGATTTCTCTGCTGTTATTGACACCATGTCTACATATATGAAGGCAGAAAAAGATGATATCACTATACATGTTATTTTTCAACAACTCTGCAACTTAATCTTGAGCACTATCTGAGTCAATATTCACACCAAATTGCAAAGGAATATGTTCTTCATAGTTCTTGAGTTATGACACTACAAGGATGTGCTTGCAGTTACAATTTAAACTATTCAAAGAAGAGCAATGATTACACAAAAAATGGACTGAATGTCAGAATGTATACAATTATCCTGCTAAATGGTATAATGTCCAAAAGTTGCAAAGCTCTCATAACAATGTGCATGGTTGGTTGGACTGACTGAGGGATGGATAGAAAAGGCAATTACTTGAGAGGCCCTAATAATTAAAGTCAGTCTAATAAAAAGCATTTTGCTGGCAACATGGATATCCATCCAATTTAATCATAAACACTGGATTTATGAGATCAGTATGCATGCAAAAAATGAGATAGGAGAAGCTAGTGTTCATATTTTTGGTACCATTTTGAACAGACTTGACCCATTTTTTGCTGACTTACCTCTGTAAAGCTAAAGAAGAGACCTATGCCACCAGTCACTGTTAGTGACATTTTTATTCTGTCCTTCAAGACTTCCAAACATGTTTTGCATGGACATTCAACGCTGCTGCTCCCATTTGCTCCTATACAACACACTGCTGATTCTTTGTTATCAATGCAGCATTGCAGCTAGTGGAATATAGAAATACATACTATAGCAAATGCATATTAAAACAGCACTACAGCATTTTAGCTAGTTGAATAGAGAAATACATATTATAATACAAAAACTATTTCAGCTAGTAGAATATAGAAATACATATTAAAATACAGCATTTCAGTTAGTGGAATAAAAATACTTTAAAAAATAAAAATCTTTTCACTTAAAACAGCTGTGTTAACTGTAATGAGAAAAAAATGCTAAATACATAAAATGTTCAAAGCATTGACAGAAAATTCACTTTACTATTTGGATATGGGTAAATTAAAAACTATGTCAAGCAAAAGAGCCTCAAATGTTCAATACCTTCAGTTTTATTCTGGGTTGGGTTCTCACAATATTTTCTTAATGCTGGTTACACTGGTTCAATGTATAAAATGTTATCCATAAAATCTAAACATGTTTTATTTTTATTTTGCTTGTCAGTTGATTTTTTTTTAGTTTTGGTGGGGGGGTTATAATTTAATTCAGCTGATGAATAAACTTTTTAATGATTGCTTCTAAAAGTAATTTTCACAAGGTTAAATATGTATGCAATTAGTTTTTATGAAAAACACTTTGGCAACTTAGGAACAGTATTATGAACATTGCAAAATATGACATTACTGTGTCTAATAATCCCCCATGTACATATCTTTAATTTCTGTTCCGAAACCAGTGACCTTGACCTTTTATCCCCAAAACAAAATCTTCTTGGCTACCCTAAGTGTAAGTCACCCACAAGGCTTGGTACAAGGTATGTGCTACAGAACTAAAGTTATTGAATGTTTCTTTCTTTCAGTCACAGTCCTCCTGCTTTTGATCTTTTGACCCCAACAGCAACAGCCTTCTTCCAAACCCCAGTGTAGGCCATCCAGAAAGTTTAGGTACACTGTGAAGAAACCATTTTTTTTCTTTCTGTCAAAGCAAGCTTCACCTTTGACCTTTATACACCAAACATTTGATGTGGACCTTCCTTACTACAAGTATAAGTCAACTACAAAGTTTGGTGATCACAGATGATGGAGAACACAAGTTATAGTGGAAGCTGTTTTTCTTCTTTTTGCTTTTGTGATCTTGACCCAACTTCAACAGGTTTCTTTCTTAACCCAATTGCAAGTCATTCATAAAGGGTTTTTTTTTTTACTGTAGATTGTGGATAACTCAAAATTAATGTACCTAATACAAAGTTTAGAAAGGGACAGATGAAATGACAACATGGAGGTTGTACAAATATGCCTACAAATCATGACACCATGAAAGCCTGATCATTTTGAGTAAAATAAATAATGTCAGTTTGAGATCCAATTCATAGCAAATGCCAGACGTAGAAATTCATCTACAAATTGGGCCTTTTTTCAAGTCATTTCTGAAAGATATTAAGGGTAGAATAATTATCTTCTACTTTAAAAAAAATTATTTTTCATATGTTATGGGGTGACTTTGTCAAACTATACTACTGTACAAATTATTTTTTTTTTCATGATGTATTTACTTTCAAAAAATTGGAAGTGTTATGTATTTTAATAGAAAATAGTTTTTAAATCATAATAAAGTACTTTATTATTTAACTGCAAGTGACCAATGTTCTACCTAACTGATTAATTGAAAAAGAATAGTTAGTATGTAAGAGCAGCTAGAAAACACCTACTTACCCCATCACATACAGGATGTCCCATTGACTCCGACACATTTAGCTCGCTCTTACTAAATCCACAGCACTGGAAATGGTACTGAACATTACTCTTCAAATCATTGCTTGCAATACTCCAGCCATGTTGTGCAAGGCTCTCCTTCTGGGCATCATTCATGGCAAGGCACGCACATGCCAGGGAAAATTGAAGCAAGAATAACAGGAACAGTATCACCATGTACTTCAAAATTAAGGAATTTTCATCAGCAGCTTCTAAGAACTATTTTCAAGTCATACAATAAACACTAAGCAAGCCAACTGGAAGTGGTTCTTCATGAATCTACAGGAATCGTGCTCTAACATGCCTAATTTTAACATGAATTTGGATACAGTTCAGCAAGTATACAATCACTATGAAGCAGGCCAGTTGGAAATGGTTTTTAATTATTCCAGTGAATCATACTCTAACAAGCTTAATTTTAATTTTTTACATCTAAGAAATGAAATATGTACAGATGCCTGAGAACTTATTGTAAATCTTTTCATTGCTTATCTGGATGCTTTATTTTAGCACCAAGGTTCACATAATTATAAAACTTTACTAGACTCCGACATTAAAAAACAATTTACCAGAATATTCTACAATAATATTCTTTAATCCAATTTTTGCACATGTGCATCATTTACGCAATATAATTATTTATATCAAATGTAACTGCTACAGATTCAGTTGAGCTAAACTTCACTGTTAACTCCATCAAATTATGTATTAGTATGCCTACTGTAACTTCAGGATTCCCACATTGGCAACAGAATCAGTATCCCTGCCATCAGTAGTCATTGACCCAATAGGTCCAGTAATTTTTCTTACTATTAATATTTTTAAGATGGCCACACTAATAACCAATAACTCAAAACTCAGTATTTGTGGATTGTAAGGCTTCTATTTCTGTTGAAAGAATGCTACCAAACACAAACCAAAAAAGGAGCAACTTGAGTATTTACAGAATTTAGTTCCAATCCCTGTATTAAGGGGAGATCAATATATTTAACAGTCACAAAGGTGGGCAGATAACTTTCAGCCCTTTAGCTACAAAATTTTAGACTGGTTGGACCTGGCATGCAATAATCGGGTACTGTATTTAAAGAAATAATATGACATATACACATTTAAAAAATCTCAAATGAAAAATACATACAGAAAAATACATAAATTAAAGCTTAAAGTACAAAGTTAACTCTTTACCTTTAGCAAGTATTTACTGCCCTGCCTACGAAACCTGATAAGCAGCCTGCCTTCTAGCAGTTGTTTGTAGGCTGAACCCTAGAGCATCATAATGGCTGCCTGAGTGAGCGCTTCTTGAGTTAGTGCACATGCTGTCTACATTTCTGTAGCAATCTTGTCCCATGCAAACTAGTTAATTTAATGAAAACTAATATTTTAAACACCAAAGTTTTGTGCCACTCATTTCCAAAAACAAGTACATATAATCTTCAGGAACCAATGCTTATATTAACAGATTCATAATAAAAAATGCACCTCAAGATATCTGTTGTGTTTATAATGTATATTAGACTACTTTTCTCACAACTATTTTGCACAACTGGAATCTCCCTTACATTTTCATCTAAATTAAATGTTGGCCCTGAATCTGCTATGAAGTCATCCATGTGTACTGGTCCCTTGTGTTCCAACCAGACAAAATCATCATGCTTTTCATCCTCAGATTCAGATAAATCTGAAATGTTGGGTGTCAAAAATACTAATCTCTGATCCTTCACCCTTTAGATCATTAAAGGATTTGCAATGTCATCACTGTCAAATCCTTCAAAACTTTTGTCAGAATCGTTGTCAGAACACAAGAATGTTGCAAATATGTTATCACTTTGAAAATTAACCTTGTTTCAAAGGAAAGTCTCACTTACATGCTGTAAAACTACTAATAGAACACTTTCATCATTTTATGAAAAGAATATTTTCATTGGCTAAATCTTGTTAAAAATACCCAATTTATTCAATTTTATCCAATGCTAAGCTTTAATACAAAACTTTTATATTCATCTGTGTTTTTCCATCCATGGGTCAGAAACGCATGTATGAGCCAACAGGGACAGTTTTATTAGCAGCTTGTATATGCATCTGATAAGGGTGGGGGTGCACAAGGCTAGTTTTAGCATCATGCATTATCAGAAGGTAATGAGTAATGAAGCAAAAAAGCAAAAACAACCCCTGCCAATTATGTATGAACCACCCACTGGCTGTGGAAATGTAGTTCAAAATAATTTTTGGAACATGGTCTTATTTACTAAGACAACTATGATGTGTACTGATAATAAATTATGAGAATGACAAAGTTTGTTACTAAAAGATTGGTCTCATTTCTGAGGTGGTCATGAGAAAGGATACAAAGAAAAGCAGAACTTGATGATGTTTTATAGCTCCTATCAAACCAATCAGAGCTATAAGAAAGAGGAACACACCACAGGCAATGATACTCCCAACCAGGCCAATGTCTGTTACCATGGCAGCCGCCTTCCCCACTGCTGACACTGTTATAAGGATCAGCGCCACCAGCTGAAAAGAAAATTTTGCAGTAAAATAGTCGTAAAATGTTTTTCCAGAATAAATCAAAACTATTCACAATATTTAATATGCCAAATCTGAAGTGTAATTTGCACCATTCTTGTCTCATTTAGTGACCAATATAAACATATCTGTATACAAAGTCTTCTCTGAATATATATTTCAGTTTGTACTATATTTGTCTCTTCTGATTGTTGACATGTTCTCTAGTTGGTGCCATTTCTTTTGTCTTGTCTGAAACCCAATGTTCTCTCCTTAGCATCAGTTTTGTCTTGTCTGAAGTCCAACACATACTCTGCTTTGCAACTGTCAAATTACATATATTAACTTGTTCTCTTTTTGTACATTTTTCTTACTAGACATCCAATATGTCCTTAATTTAGTGCCATCTTTCTCTTTCTGATGGTTCACACGTTCCCTACTGTGTCACATTTTTGCCATCCCAGATGGCAATTAATTTCTTAACTTAGTACCACATTTTTCTTGTCTGATGGCCAGGATATTTGAATGGCCAATATGCTCAGTAGTTGGTAAAATTTTTGTCTTGTCAGATGCCCAAATTGTTTACTATTTTGTACCATTGCTGTTATGTCCGATACCCAATATGTTCTCCATTTTGAACTGTTTTTGTCTTCTTGGCTTGTTCAACATGCTCTCAACTTTGAAGCATTATTGTCTTGTCAGTTGCCCAACATCTCTTCACTTTGTATTATCTGAGGGCTATTATGTTTGTATCATGTTTGTCTAATTTATACCTCTCATGTCCGGTCTAATGCCCAATATGTATTATACTGTGTACCAATTTTATCCTGTCTAGTGGCAAAAATGAATCTTACTTTGCACCATTTTATCTTGGTTTATGCCCAACATTCATTAAGGAAAAGTAATGGTAAGAAGAATTTCAAGATGGACACTGGTGGCCATTGTGGATCTCTCAGTGGTACCATTTTCTTTACGATATACTTGACATTGTAAGAACCATTGCGTAAAACTCCCTTGTTACTATGACCATCTGTTAGAAAGGAGTAGCACTAACAAGATACTCTAAATATGGCCTGTGGTGCCATTTTTATTTGGGACCAAGAAGACATGATCCCATGAAGCCTTTTGGTGTAAATTTGATGTCAATGACTTTTTGTTCAGAAGCAACTGGCAGCCATTATGGACTCTCAAAATGACACCATGTTCATTTCATACCCACTAAGCATAACAAGAATTCTTTTTTAATCTGTAAAATCTACATGTTGAGATGACAATAAGCCAAACTGTATATCTGGGGGTTTGTTGGTGGTGTTGGTTTATAAGTACTTTTTAACACATTATTAGCTACATCATGATAAAGAACTGGAAGCCAAGTACCTATCTGAAGGACACAACAAGGTGGCCAATCCAGACTGGCCTTGTCAGGTATTGAAACCATGACCTCAGATTATAAATCCAGCACTCTACCATTAAGCTATTACAGCTCCCCTCCAGGCAGAAGTGAAAACAAGATTTTTAAGCTAACACAGACAGATCAGCACCATTTTTATTCAGGACTAACTAGACATCTGGTGAAAACCCCAAATCACCACAACTTCCCATTCAGGAGAAATAGCCTTAACATATTTCATGATGACTGCTGTGCCAGGCATAATGGATGTCAGATTGGAAGCAATCTGATTTACAGCCAAAAGGACATCAAAAGAAGTCTTTAGTAAAGACTTCATATTCATATGACCATCCATTCAGGAAATGCAATTATAAGATTTTCAAGCTGGCTGCCATCAATCATATCGGACACCCAAGCAGAATCATTTTTACTTATGACCAACTTGACCATGGCATAAATGTTTGTGTAGAATGTCATGACAATCCTCCATGAAGTTTGGGAGTAACAATAACAGTGTAAACCACTGGATGCTTGAAACATTGCACGCTTTAATGATCCGTCAAGTTCTAAGAATATAACACAGTATAGAATGTTGGCAGGTACAGAATATCACCACTGAGAATGATAAATTATTGTAATTAATGTTAGTGACTGATATGCATTGGACTTAGAATCACTGAGACAAGCATGAAAATGATGGCCTGCTTTTTCAGAGAACAAAATTTATTTTGCAAGTTCATTTTGAGTTAGTTATGGGTTCCAACATATGAGTTCCAAAATAAATAATCAACAAGAATAAATAAAGTTTTAATCATATAACTGTAGATCAGTATTCTTGGGAATGGGGCAAGGTGGGTGGGGATAATCAATGTCTCACTAATTTGTAGTTTGTGAACCGTACTGTGCAATTATCTTTTTAAGTAACAGGTTAAACTTGCAAAAATACAGGGTACAGTCAATGTAACAAATCAACTATTGTAGATTTGTTGCATATGTACAAGTACATGCTATATTTCACAAACTTAAGGTAGCTTGATCCAAGCTGATAAAAAGAACAACAGAAAATGGACCTCTAAAATACTAAATGAAATACAAAGCCAGTTTCCCAGCTACAGATAGACAGGTTTGACAAACAAAATCACCTGATATTTTCTACTTACATACACAGGTGGCAAATACAGTAGAGATCATTAGCTTCCAGTGTTTGATACTTACCAAGGTAAAAACCAAACAATAAATTTGTTCATGCACAAGCCTAAAATGACCCAACAAAAACCTTGGCTGGGTATGATGGAAGAATATACTGATTGACAAGGGGAATGCTATATGCTGCAATCATGATCATAGTGAATATAATATTTAAAAAAATTAATGCAAAAATTATTCTATAACTGAAAATTAAACTGGGAAGTCAACCCTCCATTTAAAATGGAGGGAATTTTCCTATTATGTGAAATCAAAGTAAACCTGAAAATCATAATGGGCAATTTTCTTGCATTCATTTAACTGGAGTGCAATTTTTAGAAATCTAAGCAAATATACCCTGAAACCTTGATCCAACTGAAGCCAAGAATTAAGTAGTAAATATGATGACAAGTACTAGGTAATACATATTATTTTGATTTATCTCTTTATGTACATTCTATGCAGAGAATGCAGAGTTTATTCTATAACTATAAATAACATATGGACCTCTAAAACACTAAATGAAATACAAAACCAGTTTCACAGCTAGACAGGTATGACAAACAAAATCAACTGACATTTTCTGTTTACATACACAGGCGGTTACTTGGATTACAAGGTCCAACCACATAAGTGTTTACTTGGATTACAAGGTCCAACCACACAGGTGGTTACTTGGATTACAAGGTCCAACCACATAGGTGGTTACTTGGATTACAAGGTCCATCCTCATAGGTGTTTACTTGGATTACAAGGTCCAACCACACAGGTGGTTACTTGGATTACATGGTCCAACCACATAGGTGGCTACTTGGATTACAAGCCCAACATCATACCATATAAATAAACTTTTGATTTATCTCTTTATGTACATTCAATAATAGTCTTCGCTTTCAATTAGGTCTTCCTAGATGGAACAGTATCTCCAACATGTTTGTAAATTATAATGTATTCAGATTTGAGGAAGTAATGAGAAAGTATGTATTCTCAATGATAACAAAACTATTCAATAGTGAGAACTGTATATTGAAATCACTTTGGAACTATGACATTCATTTAAATTCTCACATTGTTAGTAGATGGAACCAATTACTATTTAAATGTGTCACTTAACTTCATTTCTTAACAATGCAGGGCGCAATTATTTTGTTGTAAATGTATCTGTATACTTGTACATATAATATATATGTTCTTTTATGTTTACAATGTTTTACTCTATATCTGTATTTTAATTTAGATGTATGGACTATGCAGTCTGAAATAAAGAAATCTTATCTACATTATATACCATCTGATCATTAGCAATTTGATAAAATAGGAACAATAAAATAGTAACATGGCAACAAACCCAAAGTTCACATTAGCTGCATTTACAGTCTACTTAAAATGATCTGAAGCACAAGGGTGCTTGTAAGGTGGTATTTCACTGGTATATAGGTAATATTTCAAGGGGGTGGGTATATCTGTTGGTTTTAACAGCTCTCCTTAACACATTATATTTCATGCCAAAGAAATTGGAGTTAAGTGACTTGACCAAGGAAGCCAACATAGGATACCATAGGTGGTTACTTGGATTACAAGCCCAACATCATACCAGCTGAGATAACATGGCTACCCACTAATAAATAGAGAAGACTCCTCACTATAAGGCCTTACATTAAAAATTATAAAGCAGCTGTCCATTCTGTAGTTTCCATGGACAGTGTTATAATGAGGAAGAACTGAAGTGATAATGGTCAAAACATTATGACTTCCAAACAACAAAAGAAAAAACATGTCAAAGAAAGCTGAAAAACTAATAATGACACAATTACTGTTAAGAGATTAATATAATAATGACACAAATAATGCTAAGAGATATCTATAGATAAACTTTTGAATAAAGTAGGATTTATAGGCCCTGCAGCTAGACAAAGATGTATCAATGGATCAATAACAACATTAAACTTTCTGCCCCATCCTTCCAATCAATACAGCATTATACACAAAATCTATGTGCAACATATCTCCTTAGAAACAGCTGTTAAATGATTTTTGCAATATAGTGAAACTCTGAAAATAAACCTTCATCAGTTTCATTGTAATTTAACTATCATTTACTGTAACAGATTTAAGACTATTTCCATAGTCTGTTACAGTGGACCACCAGATTTTTATTTAAAAACACCCATTATCCATTGATTTATTGACAGCACTTATCCAGCAAGACAGACCTGAATGGTAATTTTGTTTAATACTCACCAAATGTTCCTGGGAAAAAAAATGTCTTTTACTGTAATTAGTTTCAATCAATAAAACATTTTATTTTCTGGCAATTCACTAAATGTATAGCTTAAAAATATTACTTGCACATCAAGCTTATGTATTATTGTGTGTGTGTGTATTGTTACAATATTCTACACGTGTAAGTTGAAGGAAAAAATATTTACATATTGATAGATCACTGCTTTCCACAAAAATGTATTCATATCAAATATGGTAAATAAGTCAAGATAAATAATAATAATAATAATAATAATAATAATAATAATAATAATTGTATACACGGATTGACATAATTAGCTTACAGCCAGTTTACATTATGACCCAGCAGCTAAAATATATATGATGTTATGTGTAGGCTTGTGCAAAAGTAACAAAAAGAAAAGAGTGAAGCCAATAACCTTTATTAAGTTTTAACTGAATAATTTATACTTATGGTTTGTGAATAATATCCAAAAACTAATCCTAGAATTGAAAACTATAAGTCTTATCACTAAACAGTTCCAATTGAATCCAGGTTTGAATTTCTTCAATATGGAAGGCAATTGACGTCAGAGTCGTAGTAATGATGTCAACAGTTCCTCATTGAATCACTATTTATATTGTTTTGTTTAGAATTCTAGAATAAATTTCCACATAAATGTCTTTTTCCCTGAATTTTTATAAACAAAAGCATTTGTGTTGTTTTCCAGGAACATCAAAACAAACTGGCAGCAACATCATAAAAATACCTTGAGCACTAAAGGTGTAGGATACGAATGAATAGATCTACTAGAAAACAACTGTTTTAACCTGTGATTTTAGATCACATGGTGGCTAACGTGATGGGCTATGTGATCACTAAAAATGACATTTTACACCTAGGCCAAAATAACCACAGCTAAGAATCCAGATTCTTACATTGGAAAAAAATTGATATAGAAAGGCTGTTTACAACTTAGCTAACATGTGAGCTGAATATGACCTTGGACCTGTTTACAAATGTCTCAACCAAGGTGAGCTAAAAATAGTGATAAAGCAACCTTTTGCTTCTTAATCAGGTCAAAACAGAGAAGTGAATTTTCCAAAAAAAGATTCAAATGCAGTAAAAATTATCATTACAATAAGATGTATTGAAACAAAAGCAAAAACAGAAATTAAAACTAATTAAATTACATATATGTAATGTGTGTGTGTGTGTAACCAATTTAAGTTTTCAAAGTCAATAATTTCTGCACAACAAGATAAATGTAAAAATACAACTTAAATATGGTTAACATACTGTTATGTTACACAGTATCCAGTTACAACCTATCTTGAGTTTTTATTTTGTCTTTCCTGCTGAGGCAGACCTGATGGTAGTGCTAGCATGGTTTCTAGATTTATCACAGTTCAAAGTTTTACTGCATGTACCTGTACTGTCATTATTTCCTTCTTTATTACTAGATACATGTGGAACTTTATCCTTGGAACTAGACACCTTCTCTGACATCCTACTTTTGGCTTTAGCTCTTTTGTCTTTAACCTCTTGTTTCTTGGTTTCTTTACCAAAATACATTTGTAAAGGTTTCCACTGTTCCAACAGTCTCTTTATACCTTCACCAAGAGATAACCATCTTGTTACATGATGCTTCAAGATTTTTCTCTGCTCTTTCCCACAAAGATTCTGAAGTTCTTTCAGTTCAATTGTCTATTCACTCTTATATGCTCACTAATAAGTAATCAAAACTAAGAGGCAGCATATCAGCCCATTGTTAACTGCTAAATGTATCAAATGGCATGAACATCCACTGAGATACACTGAGGGATTCAACATAGTTGTATGTCCAAATACACCTCTATTACAACCTGTCATCACTGAAGCATTATCTGATCCAAAGGCAATAGTTATTCCAACTTATGTTTTTTTTCTCAAATCACCATCCAATAATGTGAAAAAATTTTCCCCAATAGACTCCATCACATATTGGAACTGACATTGCTTCAGTTACAACCCCATCTGTATTGTCAAAATATCTAACAACAACTAAGTACAGCTTCTCAGAATCATTGCTACCATCAGTTGGGATAAAATATTGTTAACAATGCCTTTCCGTATGGACTTGCATTGTTGTAACACAATAGTAGTTTTTGTTCTGCCACACTGATAACTGTTTGATACTGAGGATTTGGGAAACATGCACTGGAATAGTTCAGAAGCATGGACAGATGCAACATTATGCTCAACCAAAATGTTTGTAAAATATACTTCAGCCATAATGACCTCCCCAATTCACTTTCTTGCACTTCAGACCCAAATCCCAAAGAGGTCAGCAATTTACAACTTGATTTCATTGCAACATATTCTGATGTTTTTTGGAATTCATGTGGCAGTGACAGTCATCTTGCCCACCATGGAAAATGTTCAAGTCAACATGACATAACATGCAACAAATGTAATGGTCACCTTTTTTCTAAGCAGGACCAAGTACCTTAGTAATTTCTTTTATACTTTTGCAACCACAGTTTCAGCTTTAGGAGGTTGGTTGTCCACTTCACCTTTAACGCATTTTCGTTTGGAAGACATTTTCAAATGACCAGATGACAAAATGAAAAACGAAAAAGAAGATCTAGATCATATGTGCACTTCTCACAAACAAAATATGCAGGTTTAAAGCATCTGAGGTATTAATGTTGATGTACCAATGTTGAGGTACCGATGTTGAGGTACCAATGTTGAGGTACCGGGGATTACACAACTGTCATGGTGTTGATTTGTGACATATAGCATTAATGCAGCTCCAGTAAAGGTCAGAAAGGCATTCATTTCATTTTCTTTCTTTAAAATATTGTTCTCAACATAGTTTTTGCCCCTTTATGCAAATGACAAACCATGCATGGTGTTGATTTGTGACATCTAGCCATGTCATGGTGTTGATTCAAAAAATTTTTCAACATATTTTTGTTTGGTCTTAAACACTCTGCACCATTTGAACAATTACTGATTTAATTTTAGTAATTTCATATTGCTTGCTTACTTGCTAAACCCTATTCAAATATGCATTTTATATATTCATGGAGTAAAAATGATTGATTTTTATTTATGCCAACTTAAAAAGGTTATTGTAGGTTATTGTGTCAAAATGCAGTCAGTAACTAAACTGACAATTAAACAAGATGCACTTGACATTTATAAATGGTTTTGCAGTGTGAGTTTAAAAGTTTAAGGTAAACAGACCAACAATAAAAGACTAACATGGAAAAATGGATGCCAGGATGTTAATATGACTGAATTGCACTCATTTGTTAAGGTAACATATTGATGCAAGAGCTTCCAAACTGCTGTTTATTTCAGTTTAAAGTAACACCAGTTAAAATGCAAAATGAAAAATATTTATATCAGGTCTTTTTTTTTTTTAATACAGGTACAGTACCAAATATTCTTCACTACTGCTTTACTAGTGTGCAGCTTATAGGCATTTTATCCTTTGAAGCTCTCGTCTGGCATGCCATTATTGAAAATGTTATAGTTGAAAGAAATGCTTAATTAACCTCCATGTTTCTAGCTTCTTCATGTGATCATCGTCAAATTGCTTGTAATGAAGTTGTACATTTTTCCAACCTTGATAAAATCCATTGCAAATGGTTTCAACATGCAGTTAAATCCATGTGCATGTTGCTTTTTGCTGTTATCCTGGTCAGAGATTTCTCTAGGGTTGCACAACTATCAGTACTTCAGGCTGGCACTGATGAAAAAAGCACAGAGCTGAATTTGACCAGGGTTTTCAATAGATGCGTACCCTCAGGTTTTTATGCATGGAATTTAAATTTGACCCATATCTGACGCATAGAAATTTAGACTTCTGCATATTTTTGATGCACATAGATTTTGACTAGAGCATCAGTCCTAATTACTCTTGATTCGCCTCCAGTTTACTTTCTTGCTAAGATTACACTGGCTATAACAAATTTTCTGTAGGAGACACTGGTTGACATCTGGTCGACAACAGTTTTTTCCTTGGTGGCCAGTAATATTGCACCAAGAGAAGATATATATGAACTGCGCAGAGTTCACTGATGCCAGGTCAGGCTTAGGTACAAGTGAATTAGGCTCGATTGTTTTGAGATTGAAATTTGAAGTTCATGATGGAGAAAGAAGAAAAAATTATGAATGGACCATCTTGTGATTAAATATTAGGATTGGTATGGTTTGTTTGGGCTAGGCTCGATTGTTTTGAGATTGCAATTTGAAGTTTATGATGGAGAAAGTGGGAACAATTATGAATGGACCATCTTGTGACCAAATATTAGGATAGGTATGGTATGTTTGGGCATCAAATTAAAATCAACTGGACAAAACTGGAGCTTATCATTATGGCAGCTCAGTAAGCCAGTTGTCAAAGTAAGTGGACCAACCTGACTTGAATTGTTTTATTGGCAATTTGGCATGATGTTTATAACTTTGGAATCATTTAAGACTTCATTGGATTCATGTCTGATAAAATATTGGCATTTGTTTGATTGTGCTTTAAATTATAGTAAGTTAGATAAAATGTTAATATATGGCTTTTTAAGTTTTCAGCATGGGATTGTGTCTTTTTGGCGATTAACTTGCTTCAGTCAACTAAACATTTTAATTAATACATAATTCAGAAAAAATTGAATGGATATAATGCTTAGTGCATACATCTGAATTTTAAAATCACTGGCACAAAGAAGTGTATTTTCTTTTCTATCTCAATTTCGTACACAACCTATCAGTGATGAATTTTCTGACCATTATACTCAAAAGAAATGGATAGTGCCAGATCTGAGGACAAGGAGAAGAAGACTCAATCTCCAAAATTTGTTAGAAAATATAAGGATGAAAGTGAACTGATAATTTTGTGATGTACATACTTGATATTTGAAAAGTTTTATAAGTTTTTATGAGTATCTTTATGCATATATGTTTCATATAAAAAAAACCACTGTAACATATAGTTAGAAATCGAAAAACTTATGCAAAAATATGATTTTCTTAAAAAGCTGTACAAGTACAGGGCTCGAATTTAACATAAATTTCTTTGTAGCCAGGACTAGTATGCTGTAAAATTTACTAGTCCTGCCAAATCTTTACTAGTCCTGTCCAAAAAAGAATATCACACTTGTATAGAGACTATAATTATTAGTCATAAGTAGCATTACCATATAAAATTCAGAAGTATATAATTATAAATCAAATCCTGCTTCACATCATCAATCAGTCAATTCACATTTCTTGTTTCTCAAGATAATATGGATCCAATTCCAGAAAGGGATCCAGGTGTCCTTTCTCGTCCTCCACCTGCACTTTCGGTCCAAATGGGGTTTGTTCAGGTCTACTTACCTGATTCCCTGAAACCTTTCCACAAATGTGTTGCTGGTGATGGATTATTTGTTGGAATATCATTTGTATGGAACATTATAAAGAGTAGGTCTGACAGAACCCAAGGTCGCAAACATGATCTCCAGTCACTCTGAGAAATCCCTCTCAGCATCAGCAGAGTAGGCTGGGATTGTCAGGATAAGGTCAATCAATACCAGAATATTCTTGCAGTCAGCAGCACATCATTTTACAACTGTGGGCCAAGTCAAAGCATAGGTGTCTTTGTAATTGCAAGATAACAGAATACATTAAGAAAATATTACTCTGAATAAATTTACATCAAGACAAATGTATGTCAATACTTAAATAATGTTTATATTAAATTGTTTTTAAAAGCTTTCTTTAAATGGTTACCTTTTGCAGTCAAGATACTATGCAAAATGAATAAATTTTAACAAATCTGGCATCAATGGTGTTTCTTGTATTTATTTTTAAATATTTGAATATACACCTATATGCTGTAGACTAAACTCTTTAATATGTCTAATTCCAATTCCACTACATCAGCATCCACACATGCTGACAAGCACTGGCCAGAAATGCTCCAACAAAACAAATTTCTGCCTTTCACTTCCAGCCATGTAGTGAGTAAATGTAACAACATGTTTATCAATCCTGTAAGTCTCTCTAATATCAACTCCTTTCATCTCTTCCAGCTAACACATCCATGCAAAATTAGTAAAGGGTCTTTGGTTCTTTACCATAGCTCTTTTCACCAGTTGTCATCTGAACACAACGTTGTCCAGGCAGTCAAAATTTTAGAAATTTGCATGTTTTGGAAACCTGTAACTTCAGTTTGGTGCGACACAGAAAAGTGAATTGTGGCTTGATAAACAGAAAATTATCTTAGGAGTAAAACAAGCCAAATCATATGGTCATATGCCCTTAACAACAGAAATAGCATTAGTAAATCGAAAGTCATGGGTCAAACGAAGTATTTGGAAGTCACTGACCTTGTCTCTTATATAGTATGATAGTGGCCTATGTCAGATTGGGTTGTGGAGATAATCTGAGATATTTTTGTCACTATGTATGATCGTCTTCCTTCAGATTATTGGGGGGTGTCAGCATTAAACTTGTGTCAAGCACCTATGGTTAAACACAGTCTGTTTAAACTTTCCAATATCTTACCAGCAGTCGATTCTTCTGGTGGTATCTGCATAGCTGCTTTTTTCTCTGAACTCATTTTGTGTTGCTCAAGCTTTCAAACACGTTTACTGATTCAATTTTAAAGTTCGAGCAACCCGCAACAAAACTGGATGTTTTCTGTTTCTTTTTTTTTGTGAATTCCATACACCATTTATACTGCATATTCTTTTTCTTCATCATAATTCAGCTATTTTCTGTCTTTTGTCCATGTCTTCTGAAACATTCGATTACACGTTTTCCTATAAGAATTATTCCTCTCTTATATGCCATTTTTATTAAACTTTTTCTTTTTTTTCGGTGGCTGAACACCTTCTATAAAATACCACATACTGCCTGTCTTATAAGGAGCGAATTGTGTCTCCTTTTGAAATATGAGATGTTACAGTATAGCTGACGAGAATTATTTAAAGTAAGAAAAGGAATGTCACAGTGTCCTTTATATAAGAGAGTCAGAGCAAGAAACACCATTTCAAAACATGTCTTTGCCTTTGCCCCCCCCCGAATTAAATGGCCTCTCCCTGATAAATATTTAACTTCAGCGGTTATTCTGCAGGACCAAAGCAGTGGCTATTGTTAAACACTGTTATAAAATATTAGAGAATCAAAAGATAATGTTAGTTTTAACTTAGAAAAAATTTGTTTCCATCAGACTGTGTTCGTTCTATATAACAGTTCCAAATATGATTTCATTATTAATAGCAAAAGTTTGGTAAATGTTCCTAATTAATCGGACCTCAGTGTATTGTTGAAATTAATAATAAGGCGAAACATTTTCAAATCTTAGATGCCCATGCTCAGAGATTTTAATTCCCAATAAATGTACAGCATTCTGCTTGATATCTCCACGTGTATTCAATTATATGTTCATTCTTCTAAGGGAAAAATATATAATCTATTATCATCATATAAAAAGAAGTTATAAGGAAAGAGGTGTCAATAAAGTTATAGTAAATTGATCAAATTTTTATAATTATTCTGATGCAAGTATAAAATATATAGATTCCCATTTGTGACTGTTGGAGTGTTTGGCTAGCGAGCAACCCTCCCTCCTTAATCAAACAAACGTGCAAACTTTAATTTCTTCGAATAGCTTTTACGGTGTTTTTTTGTGTGGTATACCGTTTTGTAGTTTATTGATGTGGTCGAGTTAATAAAGTGTCATTTTTCATTTAAATTGTTATCAGATTAATTAGGATAAATTAACAAACTTCCGTTGTTAAAGACGGTACCATAGTTGGCACTGTTAAGCGAAATGCACAAATTGGATGGCTTCTTGTTATAGAAACACATCTTTCTGAGGAAGATATTGACTTCATCTTCTCATGCTAATATTTTATGACTAATATTTTGACTGTGTTGACAAATTGTTACTGTTCTGATTCTACAGGACATCTGCTAAGTCTAGTCTTTATTAGGGAATAGCGTAAACAAACGCTGACTTGATAACGGAAACTTACTATCGGACTATTAACATCATGACAGTTTCTAGGCAGACAGGAAATCTACCAGCCTCGGGCTTGCGGACTAACGCTAATTTCGAGCCCTGAAGTATTTCTCATTATTCAGCATAAGAAAAAAAATCTTAAATATCCTTTATTTCCACAACTAATGAGGAATCGCATCTGTTTGCTCATCATGACTGCCAAAAAGAATTGACTCTTGATGTTTCAGTTTTGACTCTTGAAATTTCATTTTGACCCTTGTGATTTTGAGATCAAGGATCAATTGACTTTTCTGTTTTGGAAATCTGTTGAGAACCCAGTGTACTGGTGCAAATGTTACTTGCAAATATCATTAATGCATGGTTTGTCATTTGCATAAAGGGGCAAAAACTATGTTGGGAACAATATTTTAAAGAAAGAAAATGAAATGAATGCCTTTCTGACCTTTACTGGAACTGCATTCATGCTAGATGTCACAAGTCAACACTATAACATTATGTCTGCATTGTGGCAGTTTATAGTGATGTCTAGCACAGGTGCATCATGCTGCAGACATGTAGCATGATGTCCTACCCAGTCACATTATCCTGACACCATGCCTACCAGTCCTAACACTTACCTAATATTGCCAAGTGCCGGCGGACATCAATAAAGATGTGTGTAATCAAATTCTTACAAATTATATCTACTGCTGAAACAAACAATACCAAACGCATACATTCCCTGTATGACCACATCAGTCTGATGTTATATCATTACTAAGTATATAGAAATGTCTCACAACAACAAATGAAACAACATATCGGTACTATAAATTAACACAAGTAGCAACCCCAGTCAGTGCCTATTCCGTACAAGTAAAATGGGTGAAAATCGGCATTAGTGCTAAATTTGCATTAAAATCAATATTGATAATAACATTTTTATGAAATAAACTTTATTTAAAAGGCCTTTGAATTATCTACAAATGCATACAGAATTCATTAATATATACATGTGGCATACATTTAACCATATGGCAATGTAATCATCAATCAGTTAACAAAATTGTCGGCTTTCAGTTAATTGCAATTTCCTGTGTGCGCTAGTTGATACCAGTGTGTTTGTTTTGCAAATGCAGGTCATTAGATCCTCATGAATATTAATGAGAATTGAAACTATGAATGGCGAATGAATAACGTTTCCAATGGTGTTTTAAAAATTTGCATATGATGACCCTGTGCTGAGAAAATAGTCCCTAAAGTCTTGCTAATTTTTTCAACTCATGAACATTATATTTACATTTTCAATATACCATTAGAAAGTACACATTCTAAGCTTTCTTCTGATACCAAATTTAAGTACCTGCATTTAATTTTGAAAGTATGCAATTTACAAGTTGACCTCTATAAGACACATGCACTAGGTCGCCATATTGGATCTACGAGGATAAACATAACTTCAATGTGAATAATCGACGATCACAAGACAAATGCTGTGATATATGTACACTTTTCGAGTGTTCTGTATCGGTAAGTTTTTTCGAGTGTTCTGTATCGGTAAGTAATTATTTTGTATTTATTAAATATTTTTGTGAAATATAGCGTAAATTGTATCATAAATGATCGTCCTGATGTTGACGTATATGTAGATTTAACAGGTTAACTCTTGAATTATTTACGTTTTTTTTCTTCTTCAAAACTTTTAGCTAAATACAAATTAATGTCAAATTGTATGCAAATGATGTTTTAACATTTAAAAACAAAATTGCATATCTGTAAATGAAATTTAAACAAATTACTTGCAAATATAGGTAGAACGAATAGAGAATGAAAACGTGTTTTACAGATCTACATTTCATACCATGATAAAGTACTGCTCAGCAATTTTATATGATGAACCAGAGGAGTCTGCAGTTTTATCAATAAAGCACGACGA
The DNA here is from genome assembly GCA_016746295.1 of Potamilus streckersoni. Taxonomy (NCBI): domain Eukaryota; kingdom Metazoa; phylum Mollusca; class Bivalvia; order Unionida; family Unionidae; genus Potamilus; species Potamilus streckersoni. The sequence goes on from JAEAOA010001337.1 coordinate 394,149, forward strand.
AATTTTTAACAACATGAAATCACCTTTACGTTATTTAATAAATATTTAATAATACTGTAAAGGTAATTTCATGTCAGAAATTTTGTCGTGCTTTATTGATAAAACTGCAGGCTCCTGTGGATGACCTATCTTTTTAAATATATATAGGTTTTTTTTAACTGTTTCTAAAACATTTCTTTTTGTTCATTTTCAGTGCAGAAATAAGAGATTATCCAGGACCTTACTGCCAAAATGCAGGCATCAGTGTTGATACAATATCATCAAAATCTTGTATAATTATTCACAGACAGTCAAATGGAATTGTGATAAAAATTTTCAACTTGTATAAGAAAAATAATCATACATTTGCTGAATTTTGCTGATTCTGGACGTCAGTGGACATTCTCAGAGCATAGAAAATTTGATGAACTGTTTACAATGTATGCCAATGTTTTCTTCTGAATTAAATGATGTATTAACAAATATCTCGTCCAGTATCTCAATTGTCTGGTAGAAGAATTTTTTTTTTTAACACCTTATATTCTTCCTTCTACTGAAATCAAGTGGACCTTGTTTAATTTACTGCAGATATTTGAATTCTACAATCGAAATTCTATAAGACTGCCAAATTTCATGGAGATATCTTGCTTAGATCAAAAGTTATGATAGAAATACTTATTTTATTAAATGTGTCAGGTCCGTGACTCAGAATTAAACACATTTATATAAGGCAAAAATTCACCAAAAAGCCAGTTTTTGCAAGTATTCAAATAGTCATAACTTTTTAACTAATCATCATATTTAAAAGCTTAAAACTGTTCTGAAAAGGGTCTGAATGAGCTCTATATGAATCAACCATTAAAATGCAAATATGTTGACTTTGTAATTTTGACTGGGGTTGCTAACACAAGTGCAAGCGTGACCCCAACCATCCATTCAACTTTTGTCATGCATCTTTTATCACTTCATAATTGCCAAAAGACTGCGAAGCCACACATATCGTACTTTGTTAATAAATCGTTAGGATCATGCAGTGTAACTATAGTCCGCTGCTACATCCCCATTTTGTTTCTATTCCCCTACGGATTTTAATAACTAAAAAGTTGAATGTGATAAAAAGTTCACAGAACTAAGTCAATTGAATCATTGATTTAAAATTCTAACATGACCGTCACCAGAATGGCACTAATACTGGCATCTCCTTGCACCTGTCATGCTTAACAGACTTTCCATACTAACACAGCCCCATATTCCGTACACTACGGGGTAGTTTATTTCCATCCAACAACATAATGATTAATTCATTCTATTCAGAAACTGCCACATAATTCCGTAAATTACCATAACGTTGAGTTTGGAATTATATTCCTTTGCACACATGAACATATTAATGAAAACACTTGTTAAATTCACGTGAAAGGCATCATCTTCTCTTTTCCTTTTCTTGTTTTGACACTGTAAATATCGGAAGCAGATGACATATGTATGTACATCTTTAGTCGCGCATGCAACACTTTGCTGAAAATAGACTTGTCCAGGATCTGGAAATGTCCGTCGATAATATTGAAAACTTCCGTTAAGCAAGAAAAACGCGCAGACAATAACGGTGTTATGGCCATTCTACTCACAGTCTAGTTAAAAAATATAAATCAATGAATGAAATCAAAATGACTAAGTTCTTTGTACTTTTTATCGAAATAAAGATTTCCGTTATTGAAATCGGTACGGGGGTACAAACGAACGGGTTGGCAGGCTCGGACTATAATATACCTTTCTATTTCAATCTATCTTGCTCTCTCATGGAGAAGTGAAACTGAAAGAAGTGATAATAGCTTAACAAAACTTACAAATATTATTAAACTAAACTGGTGTGGGCATTTTAGCCCATCACCCCATTGTTCTAGGGACACTGGCTTGGTCATGCAGCATCTGGTGTTTGGTGATTCACAACATCATCAACCAACATGGCAATCGCCGGTGTGCATTTCTTGTACAGACTAGGGTTTAAAATATACTTACAATATATAACACATTCAGTGTTATTAGGGAATTTCTTGAGCAACCAAAACCTCCACACACCATCTTCTTTATTTATGTCAAAATTAACTTTCCAAATACAGGTTTGCAACTGCAACGAAACCCTTCGGCTGCTACGCAAGATGGAGAAAGTCACGTGATAATGGTTGGACGTGGCCAATTTCTGTACTATCAACCCGATCCAGCGATTTACTTTCACATAAATCCAAAACCAGTGTCCGAGATGTCAACGTGACGCGATCCATTTCAGGGTGAAATAAATTCAGAACTTATTACGTTTAGTACAAATAGTAGCGGCTCAATGAAACTCCATCAACAGCAATAAAAAGAAAAAAAAAAGAAACAAAGGAAAATAAAACCAAACAAAAATGGGGGAAAAAATCGTTATTATTATGTTTTTGTTTTGTTTTGTTTTTTGTTAGAAGACACAAGATTGGATAATAATTGCAGTTATTCATGAAAGTCATAGACAGTGTGAAATATATGTTTAGTTTAACGTACCTGGAGACATGCACAGGGCCCCAAAAGGGAATTCAGATTTTACTCATGATGATAGAAGTCTAAATGTTCGGAGGTTGGAAAATATAAGTTCAAGTCTAATGTAAGTGTTATTTGCTAGTATTTCTTTATGACTAACACTTTCCACCCAAACAGGAACAAAATAAAAACGCAAATATGTTTCAAATTATTAGAAGACGTGAGAGAAATAGTTGTATTAGTAATCTGTGGTGTGGGAGAACCAAAATATGCAGCGTGTGCGGGTAGTATAAACTCCACCAAAATCAAACTTGACAGCAATTTAAACAATATAAACTTTAGAACATACCACTATACTTCTCTCTCTCTCTCTCTCTCTCTCTCTCTCTCTCTCTCTCTCTCTCTCTCTCTCTCTCTCTCTCTCTCTCTCTCTCTCTCTCTCTCTCTCTCTCTCTCTCTCTCTCTCGTTAATTCAAAATTTCAAAATCACTTTTACAACGTCTTTATGTTTTGTCTTACGGAAAACTTATTCAAATAATGTTTCAATATTTGATGTATTACAATAATGTATCATCCATCTTAATATTAATAAAACGTTTTTGTTTTTGTTTATTTTTGTTTTCTTTATTTTTTGTGTTAATTATTTTGTTCGTAAGCTGAAATCCATCAATGGCCTGACTGAATATGAGTTCCTCAGAAACTTTAATTTACTGGTGGATTTACTTTATATGAAAACCAAATTCAAGTTAATCCTAGAATGTTCTTTTGTGAGTTTCACGTGTGTTGTGATTCATTGATCGATTGATTGATTGACTGGTTGATTGATTGATTAAATTGATTGATTGATTGATTGATTGATTGATTGATTGATTGATTGATTGATTGATTGATTGATTGATTGATTGATTGATTGATTGATTGATTGATACTTATCTTATCGTGGGTGGAATGGAATAGGTAATATTGGACACGTTATCGTGAGTGAATAGAAATAGGCAATATAGGACACTTAATCTATCGTGAGTGGATGGAAATAAACATTATAGGACACTTAATCTATCGTGAGGGATTGGAAATAGGTAATATATAGGACACTTAAGTTATCATGAGTGGATGGAAATAGGTAATATAGGACAATTATGTTATCGTGAATGGATGAGAATAGATAATATAGGACACTTATGTTACCGTGAGTGGATGGGAATATTAATATATAACATCTAATCTATCCTGAGTGGATGGGAATACGTAATGCATGACACTTAATCTATCCTGAGTGGATGGGAATATGTAATACAGGATATTTAAGTTATCGTGGAAATGGGTAATATAGAACAGACCAGAACCCTTAAATTTAAAACTTTGTATCTCTATTTTGCAGGGTGAGAATATTAAATAATTCACTGATTAATTTAAACTACTACTTTTTCATGTTTTCGTATATGACTTGCTCATAAAACAAACCATAATATGTGCACGTAATTTCTGGTCACATTCTTTACCACTTCATGGTAAAGAGCGGCAGCAACAATAAAACACGGACACGGAAACACACACACACACACACACACACACACACACACAAACACACAAACAAACACACACACACAAGAGCGCGAAACTTCTTCCTTAACTAATTCACTTTTTGTTATGTGCGCTAGAGCTCTCGTATACATTATAATTTATATATTACCATACTAATATGATATAAAAATAATATTATGGATTATTTGGAGACGACAAAGTGCTATAATTATGGTACTTAAAAATCTTAATTAGAAATTGAATATGGAATTATTCAAATCCACCGGCTGGTCTTATGTAAAACAGCTTGACTGACATCAGAAAAGCTATGAAGAGATCCTTGGGGAATTCGCTGGTTAAATATTATATGTGTATAGTTGGTAGGACCATAAAAAAACATATTTTCACTTGCATATTAAAACAGTGTAAACAAAGATATGAATATGGAAAGATAGGATACATTTAAACTAGGATAAAATGAAAAAAATCAAGACAGGATTGAATGAATGGTAGCTAAAATAGAAAGAATACATCCACTGTCAATAACACATCGGTTTCTAAGTGCAAGCCATAATAAGCATCAAATGTTTTGCAATTCAATTCTTTCCAAATACTTTGTGCCTAATTATACTCGTCATCAATTATATTTTCGTTTTCTAGTTGTGAATAAATTTTAACATTTTGAGATAAAAAAAATGAAAATTTAGACTGCACTTATCATGAGCAGCCCTATGATATTTTCCTATCAAATGACAGTGATCACGTACATTTTTATTATCAGGCGAGTCAAACGTTTTGTTTTTAATGGCAAAGTTTTACTTTTTCATGATCGGATTTTTGTGAGATCTCAGCATTATCATTGGGGCAATTCTTTTTAGGCGATTGAATATATCATCAACTTTGCTAATCAAATTCTTTAGAAGCCAAAAAATTATTATGGTATAATTTTATTGGCTTCGATAAACTTGGATCAATACAACACACTACCTTATATGCTACTCCGCATGAAAGATGATTCAGATTTTTTTCTTGTACTTGATTTGTTAGGATCATTTTCAACGCCAATTACAGATTTGGATTACATTCCAAATCGGCGTAACTAACAATTAGCTTATGATTATGATCAACAAATTTTAGAATTTTATCTTTTTCTTTTGGAATTGTCATTAGCTTGTAGATGCTTTTGTAATTTTTCATCATCTGAGCAACCAGCAATAACAAAAATACTTGTTATTTTTTCTGTTTACTATACTGTTTACCCACAAGTAAGTTAAAGGTTTTAATCCAAACGTAATGGTTTTTATCAAACAATAATTTATCGTCGCCTGTAAAGCCTTTTTTAAAATATATCTCGGGCAGACAATAGCTTTATCATCTAAGCCAATTACGTTAACTGAAATATTGTTTTGTTTTTTTTTTTCTTCAAATTTTGGTATTTGATTTTCGGTAACTAGAAAGTCAATACCGATGAAATTTAATTTTGACACGTGATCAAAATATTTGCTAACACGATCAGCAATTTTTCAGCTGGAAATATCGCAGAAAGAATAGTCCATTGGAAACAATTATCAGTTTTTTACGTTAATACAATTTTTTTTTAGTGTGTGTGTGTGTGAGTGTTAGGTCAATATACCCAGTGCAATCAGCGCTACTACCTGACAATAAGTTATATTTTATCGATTGAAATAAAATTTCGGAAATCATTTAAAACTTCAACCATAACCGGACTGAATACATTCTACTATCTTTTCAAAATTTCTTGGTAGATTTAATTAGCTAACAATGAAAGATTACTTTAAATCAAAACACGCATAGATTTCGCTGATATATAAGGATCAGCAATTTACTCGTCGGTCAACTCTTCCATTACATTAACTTAGAAAGTAATACATGATATTGAACTAACAATTTGATGCTATTTTGTTTTTTATGTGTACGCTTTATAGTTGGCACAATTAAACAAAAGGATTTCTTATAAGAATAATGGCACATAATTTAATGATGACATATAAAATATGGTAAAACCTCATAAAATTAGCGTTAAATGGGAGGGAGATAACAATCGAACTGAACTACTGAAGAAGGATTTTATTTATACGCTATTTTGTGATGGATTCCAGAAAGGAATCGAGTATATCATGTTGACGGTTTGGTTACTGATGATAATATTGCAAACATGTCCTTACAAAATCAATTTCAACCTCATCCCGTGTTTGATCTTTACGAGGCGAATGATAAAGGAATTATTCGAAGAAGGAAAAGGAAAAAGTAATTGGATCTATGCACAGCAGTGGCTATCTTACGGTAGCTATTAGAGGAACATTAATCAAACAAGTTTGTTATTGTAGTCACCAATTTGTTTACTAAGTATTTAACAGCACTATACCATATTTCCTGGTTATTGATCACCTCATAACAATAAAGCCGATAATCGTTTAGAAAATTTAGAACTTGTTACCCAACAGGAAAATACTAAAAAAGGTACAGTTAGTCGTATTAAATTTTCTAGGTCAGTAATATTGTATAATCTCGAAACAGATAAAAAAAAAATAGATTTCCTTCGATAACGGCTGCGGCTGTTTTGTTTGTGCTTTTACTTTACGTCTATATCAGGCGTTTTAGTTTAACATTTCAGGCAGTACTTTGTCATTTGCGACATGTTATACCTGACTGTCACACAAAATTTATTGTTATATTGTCGTTGGATTTGTTTGGATAACTATTAAATTGTAAAACAATTTTTTAGAAAACATAAAGACGTTTTGACACCTGTTTGATAAGCATAATACAATAATATCCACAAACTGTAATTGATTAGATGAGCAATTTATTTTTTAAATATTTTTAACATATTTTTTATAAAATCACTCGGAGGAAGTCCGAACAAATAAAAAAAAAATATTGTCGTAAACAGCAGCCCAACGAGTTCCAAATTCATAGTTAAAGTATTGAATGTTTATGATACACGAACCGCCTGCTGGCACGTTTTCAAGGTCATCTTTGAAAAATAATCCGTGAGATCGGCTTTTCAAGCGGCGACCTTCGTCGCTATAATCGGATTTTATGTTCTCAATTATATTAAAATTACTCAACGCGACAGGCGTTGTCAACGTTGCAGACGTCATCGACGGCGTGTTGTTCCCAGTAAAGTCATTCCAGGTTCGATTCCTAACAGATTTGGAATTAGACTGCCGGCTTACCGCGCTAATTGCTTTGTGAATGAAACCACCATTCCACCTTATTTTGTTGACCGATGGTGTTTTGTCGTTGTTCTCATTTTTAGTTTTTGACGACACAACAAGCGTCCAAGTAACTTTAATATCAGCTATAGGTCCTATAGCTCGTTCGGAATGCTTTGATAGATCGAAGAAAAATATTAGATGTAGCGACCTAAATCCTTCGACGGATATTTGGCTTGCACTATCAGCATCCTGAAAATGTTGTGCTGCTTCCATGAAGTACATATAAACATTTGTAGCATGTTTAGTCCGCTAAAATCTTTGTTATAATCGCGAAAAATCCAAATATTTAAACATGCTATTATTTTAGATCGATTTTACAATTCTTGCTGATGAAGTAGCTAAAGGACAATTAGTTATTACAAGATTAGCGTTATGGATGCCACGAGTTGTTGGAACTCTAATCAATGCTGACCGTGTACAAAAAATATATTTTGAAGAAAGCAAAATTTATCAAACAGTAATTTCTGACACAACGGATTACACGTGGTGTGTTATAACCTCTCCAAATAAACAATTACCGCGACGTTTGCGTACTGTATTTCAACGACAGGCGCGTCGCAGTGATCAAGAAATGGACAGCAACGTATTTAATAAACGAGATGTCAGAAAAATATTTGTTATAATAAATTCTAAACAATATTTTGAGCGAGCAATGGAATGTAACTTTGCTGACAATGAAACAAAAATATGTTACAAATGCTTATATGTACTTCACGTATCTTTAAGCCACTTCATATTTGTAGCAACCGATCTTGAGTAATCATCGTTAAACGAAATTACATTAAGTATTTTACTTGCTGCTGGCAAGTGCTTTGAAATATTTTCCACGGTATGATTAGCTAGTTGGTAACGAGCATTTCTACATAAATTCCAACCTTTGTTAACAAGGGCAATTTCTGCAACAACTGCGATATTACCACCAACTAGTGATAATATTTGACTACGTACTTCTGACTTCGCCTAATGCGGCAATAGAAATACTTGTCTTGTTCCTCTAATGTACTAAAAGTTATAACACCGTTTTTATTCGGTTTGTTTGAGTATTCATCGAGATACTCGATGGATTAGAATTCGTTAACGGTGTCGTCAAAATCAGGTTCCTCTGCGAGATCGACATGAAGTTTAGCAGACATCGTTTTTATTTTATAATAGTCACACATAATTGCAGCGACAAGTCGTCGAAGTCGTCAAAGACGACTAAAAAGCAAGCTGGTGTCATTGACTTTGTTTTTTATTAGCTGATGTACTATTTCTTCACCACGCGGTGATAATAATCTTTTGTTGCAGTTACCATAGCTCGTTGTTTCTTTTCTTGGTGCTATATCCGCTATTATTTGTTTTATTTCTAACTCCGATGGAGTCACGGTACACGCTACAACAGGGTAGCTTTCTTTAGTTTTATCAGCGATCTTTTTCCGACCGCGGTAATAGCTGCAGATGTATCCCCAGTCGCAAAAGATTTGCTGGCGTCAATTGCAATTGGATCTACTTTACGCGCTGTCCCTGCTATATTTTCCGCAATTGTTTCAAATGTGTTTAAAAAAATCCACCGATGAATTTTATTCGATAATTTCTTTTCGTCTCATCTTGTTATTGTTATTAGGCTTAAATAATTATCTTTGACGATTTCGCCAATAACTACGCTATTGTCTTGTTAAATTTAAGTAAAACGTGAAAACGTCATTGTTAATAACTTTTTGTCGTCCAGATTGATCTGTTAATTGCATTGTACTACTCGTTATTTGATTCTCGAGTTTAGTCAGATAGTATACCAATTATCTAGGAGTAATTTGCATCAGAGATCCTGGAGGAACATCTGGTGAAAACTATAGTTCGTTGAACTTGGTTTACTAACGCTGCATAAGATCTTAGTGGAGTGGAAAAATTAATTAACATTGTGTTTACTTTTGTTATGTTAACAGATAAATCTCCATCATATGAAATATTTTGTTCTACAGTACTGCTATATTGTCGATAATTAATTTCTAGCAACGACACAATACTATTCACCGATAAAAAAAATCGATTATCAAATCATTAATCAGTGTTTTTCTGGCTCGTAGTGTATTAGAGTCATGAGTTAGCTCTAAATTGTCTGCGACACCGGATTCGTTAGCGACGCTACATTTTATTATTAGTTCTTTGATCTTTTTGTTGCGATCAGTTTCGTTATACCCCTCTTGTGGTATTGTGACAGATACCCACGAACCAGGATTAAATATAAAGTCGTCGTTGAAGTTTTTTTTTCATTTGCTTATAATGCCATATCATGGCGAAAATTAATACAATTTCATACTTCTTGTTAGGGACAAGCTCTATTGACGGATAATAATAGACGGAAATGTTTGTGATGCTTTTGTTATTTGTGGTGAATCTAACAATAATGTTGTCTACGACATCGTTGTTGTAGACATTATCCTTGATTATATCAATAATGTTAGATTAATTTTACCTGATATTATCGGTGTGTAAAATTTCGTAGACGAATGGTGTTAGTAATCCTCTCGATCTACGATGATCTAATAAATCAACAATTTCATTGTTGATTTCTGGGCTTTCATTACCAGTTCTTTGATGATATCAGTGACATAAGTCGGTCAACTATTTCAGCGTTTGATTTAAATACGTGGACACCGGAATTAATTCTTGTATTTTCTAATCGTTCATCGTCAACAATTTTACCAAAGCACTTATTTTTTCTATGGTCTCCAAAACCTTCCCTGTCAAGCAATATTTTATCAATAACTTTAACGTAAAGATTAATTAAAATGCCATATCGAAAACCGTTATACAAACCAATAATTGTATATATGTCATCTGAGTCTAAAATCTGTCTAATGTTATCGGCGATGTCAACCTGTATTTGATTTAAGATGTCCTTTAGTTTATGATTCTTTAGCATTTCGGATGAAGAAAAAAAAACTTTTATTAGCACCGAAGTTTTCATCAAGCATATCATAATCTTTATCCTTTATTCTATCATATTTTCTTCCAACTCAACTATTTCCCTTTCTTTTAAATGCTCTTTTAATTTAATTCTTTCTTCATCCGTTGTAACTAGTAATTTATTATATGGTTCAGCTTTTTCTTAAAAAAAATTCAGTAGTATCTTCTGTTTCTTCTTAGTGTTTCACCAAGTAAAGGTAATAAACATTTTTACTGTAATGGTTTCATCTCTTCTGGTGACAATGCTGGTTTTTCTAGTTGTTTTTCAAGTAGTGAGACAGTAAATGGCTTAAACATACGTTCGGTGGGCTCCTATGCATTACGTTGGCTTCAACGCACTTTATCTACTTTTTTTTAAAAAGCAGATCGAGTTTCAACAAATTTTGTTAGCATTTCGATTATTTGTTGATGCTTGCCCATAATTTTTTTTATAAGTTTCACAAAATTAATCTATAACAAATTAATCAATACAGCAACAAAACATTTTAACTGGATCATACGTTAATTTATCAATTGAAAAGAAATTATATTTATCTTTTGTTGCTTGATGATGTAATTTAAAAAGTATCATTTGATCTTCTTCATATCCTCGTTATTTAGAAGGATATCGTCAAATACAATTATCTTTGCTCAGAAGACCCAAGGTCATCGACTGGAATTAAATCTTCTGTTTGTTTTATAAAAAAAATAAGTCATCGCCGACTCCAAGTTCATTATCACCTTTATCGTTATATTCACTCAATAACTCATACTTATGATGCAGTGGATTAATTGTGTAGATGTAAATTCTGTCGTAGTTAAATTTACTAAAGATTTAGTAGCATATTTGTTTTACTGGATCATGTATAATGACAATATGGAAGTTCGTAGTTATGCTTGTTCTTGGTTATAGGTTCGGTGTCAATATTTATTATCCTTTATTTTTTCTTTGACGAAAAAGTTTGTTATATATAATTTTAAGTTATATAATTTGCATAATATGAGCTATTTCACGAAATTTGGACCAACGCTCACATGATTCACTTCTGCTGACGAACCAACAATACATCAGCTTTTAAAAAAAACCCGGTGATACAGTAAAATGTAATTTATTGATGTCAAATCAACGAGTACTTGGTTTAGAAGTCGATTATCCACCACCAATGGTCGATCTTACTCAAGCTGTAAGTTACTCGCAAATAAGAACGATAGACAATAACAAACTATTATTAATAGGAGGGATGTTAAACGGTAGCTTGTAAGAAAAAACTAAAAAACCACATACCCGCGAGCACAAAAGAAATTAAATCAAACACAAGTGGTGAGTTATTTACAACAAGCTTGCTGGCAACAATCATAATAAAACCGGTGGTATGGTTACAGGTAATATTAATATGCTAAGTTAAAGAATTATTGGGTTGAAAACCACATATCCACCAGCAAATGTTGATAATATGCAAGCGGTGAGTTATGCCCAACTAAAATATTTTAACGATGACAAAGTTAATAAGGCTGGCGATATAATTACAGGTAACCTTGTAATGAGCAATAACTCAAAAGTAACTGGATTAGCGACGATATTGATGCTATTAGTTATGCTCAATTAATAGCAGCACTCGCTCCATATTTAAGACAATCCGGCGGACCAAAGTCAGCAATACAAATATGAGAAACAACAAAATAACGACAGCATAAGTTCCAATTAACCCTAATGATCTAACAAATAAAGCGTATGTTGATTGTTTATCTATTGGTGTAAAACGAACCAAAAACAATGTTGGGTATATTCTAACACTTTTTAAAGCAATTGATAACCGATCTGTGTTTTATATAAGCGTATCAAAACATTATCCTGAAAATTATCCTCATCACGTTTTCTCTGACAGACAAGACTGCACTACTAATTGGGAAAATAATTTTTTTTGGATTAAAATCAAATGTCTCGTTGCAGTTGCTATTTTGGGAATTTAATTGGCGCGGCCGATTAAACTGTAGTGTTGAGCGAATTTATAATTGGCGATTGGAAAGATCAAACGATGATATTAACAAAGCAATATTGTACAGTGCAGCAGGCACGTATATTTCAATAACACAATACTTTTTAATTCCAACTGCGATTACTGTTAGCAAGTATTTTTATTTTCGAATTTATGTTGTCGAGGCTGAAAGTCTGTTTCCTGTATTGACAGCGTTTGAAACATACACACTCAATGATCAAATTTAATATAATGTTGTATAATAATGTCTGATCCAGCAATTATAACCGTTGTAAGAGAATTTTAAGATTAAATTTTTAATGTAAAAAAATTGTTTCTTCATCAATTGTTGGCAACATACCGCAAGCGGAAAACAAAGTAAAAAGAATGAAATATCTTTACATTGAGTCGGCAAACATTTCATTGCCTTCAGAAGCTGGAGAAAAAGAATTGTCCGCGTTATGCATATGCCCACAACTAATAAAAGCCATATAAAACTTTGATATTTCAAGCTGATACTGTCATTCTGTCTAGAAGAGCAAAACAAGTTGAAATCCTTATTAAAAATATTGCTCGAGCTTGATTTGGAAGATATAGATTTGATAATGCTCTCAGATGTAATAAAAGCACGAATAAAAGACAATCATAATCGTCTTAACAGACTAGCGGAATAAGAAAAAAATAATGAAATTAAAAAGAAACTAAAATTTGCATAATAGCTTTTTGTAAAAGGAAATTTTTAAGGATTTCGGTATGCACTACCACCACAAAAAAACCTATTTAAATTCGCTAGTATATCAGCTGATACGGAGTTATTGATCAAAGCGTACTTAAACGCAGTTGTACCAATGTTATGTTACTCTTTTGGTTTTGATACGATTTTTATTTTGATTATTATTAACAATTCTCTAGCGATAATATATAAAATCTTGACAAGGATTTCAATGACGTTGAACAAGAAAAGATTTTCCAAGAATTCGAATCAACAAATTTTGTAGAATTATTTTTTTACTATGACATTACTGAAGAAGTTGATGTTCAATTTTCAACGCTCTAGACTTTGTGAAATTATAACACTGAAGTTGAGAAAATATTTACGCGACCAGATGAAAAATCATTGTTCAAAGAAAATTCTATTACTAAACTTTTCAAAATTAGTGTACAAGAAATCCAAATATAAATTTTTAAAAGATCGTATTAGCATATGCAATTATCAGATATCTTGTTCTAAAACAAAATATTACGTTATTTCAAATTAGCTAGGTACTCGGGTTTATTGATAAAACATAAGGAGAGTACAAACATTTTTTAAATAAAACAAATTTGTATAAATGTACAGTAAAACACATTTAATTCCTAAAATTGGTTAATGAAAAAAGGTATTAACTGATAAATTGTATAAGGATACTTTGTTAGATGTTTATGAAAAGTATATAAATTTTATAGCTGATCCAAACAATAATCAGTTTCATTAGTTTCTTGATTCAATTGTTTGTACTATAACTTTTGCTATCGTGTAAAATTTTTAAATATTGTATAATAAAAAATAAATAATTGATTTCAATCATATGTCATATGAAATTCCAAAACAAGATGTGGAAATAATGCAATGTTACAAATTTTATCATAAAAACCATTGGTATATAAAACAATGTTACAAATACTATAGGAAAATACGTCGACTAATTTCATATTTACCACTGCTAATGACTAGCTCTGGTATATTTTCAAGTGAAGCATCATTAAGCCCATTTTTGCTAATAATATCCGATGTTGGTGTTTCTCCTGCAACAGCGTGTAATAAAGGTGGCGATCTACAGTTTCGTATTTAGCATAGGGTTAAAATTTTAAAGAAAAAGAGTTTCTCCGGGTTTCCTCACTAGTTATACTGGCTATTTAAAAGAGACTTTGTATATCTTAGGTACTGTTCAAAGAACCTGTAATTCCCTTTATTTTGATGTATGATTGATGGGTGTAATATGGGTTAGAGAGTATACAGCTTGGCCTTACTCCAGATGTACACCTTTCATAAAGGTGCTAGCTCTACTTGCTCATTTTCACTTCTCGAACTTCAGAGGTAAATTGTAAAAAAAAAGAGCCGATAACTTTTTTTTCACATTTTATGTATTTGGTAATTCATTCATTGCACTTTTAGAAGCTGGTATTGTGTAGTTTGGCAAAATTCATTTTCCATATTTTAATAGCTGCCAAGAAGAGTGTACTTTAGACAAATTCAGGTTGATTTTTGGAGCACAAGGGAGCAGTCATTTTAGTTAGCAGTGTCCTGAGATCATTTAAAATTTCCAAATGTACAATATCCAAAGAAATTTCAGTCACATTACATGAAAGTAATATATAGGTATGCCAACATTCTCTCCACTGTGCATGTTTAAAATGCAAACAACTTCACTTTACATACATCACTCTTTCAAAAGTACATAATAACTGGTGAGCTTTACCAAAGATGAGCTTCGACTTGACACTTTACAAAATGCAATTATCACCTATAAAAGATTACTAGATGATATACGATCTTAGTTGCGAGGTGTAAAATATGATATTCACGATTTAATATGCGAGTCTCGTATTATTGATAGTATTTTGACAGATATTCTACCAATGATGGTTAACAGGTACGAAAAAGATTATCATAAAAAATATGATGATGATAGGATATCAAATTTTATCTAAACGTAAAGTGTAAATCACTTCAAATAAAATGAACTCCACTACCGACACATTAGGTGCCGCTGATGGGGTGGTCTAAAAATGTATTTTCGTACTTGTTTGGATGACGGGGTCGAAGTGGGTGTTTCTTTGTCAAAATCAATAAGGGAAAGGGGATCTTGAACCAAAAATCTCCTTCCTATCTACTACTATTATTTCATTTTTGTGGTTTTCAAATGCAAGTATGAATTAATAAAATTTTATGTTCATGTTTACTGTTTTTCTGTTTAGCCGATTCTTCTAAAATTTCATTGTAGACTGACCGTGACAGGTTCGCGAGATCTTTTAGTTGCGCCGTTAAACATTGTGAAACAGAAATTTATGAACTTTTCCACATCCAATACGTAATTTAGTAATTCTTCATACTTCACGTTTTTGGTAATGTTTACGTTTTTGGTAATGTTCACGTCTAGAATGACGCAGCTTATCTCTCTGTTTTCATCTTTGCATTTGTAAAGCAACTTCCTTCATGAATCAATGCAATACACATTTATTAAAACGTGGGAGAGATAAATCAATGTTTGTATCTTACTGGATGTTGTTTTGTAAATTGTAATTACCTTTGATCACACTTCAAAGCATTCAAAACGTATAAGCAAATGCACTTTTTTTTCTGACAATGAAACTATTGCTGTTATATTTGATTCATTGAATATTTGCATGACTTCTTCAAAAACTGATAAGTTGATCACAGTGTAATTGTTACTGTATATTTTATTTAATTTATGTTCCTCAACGAATTCCAAAATTATTTTCTGTTTTGCTTTTGATAAGCTAGTTGCCATTTGTTCAGCTTAATTAAAATTATTAATTATATTGTGACAGCATGATAGTGTTTCATTGAGAATGTATTGAAAACAACGGCTCTGCTGAGAAAGTGGACTCGCATTTTATTTTAAATTTTTGTTTTCCATTTTTTTTTTTTTTTAAAGCCAGTTGTACATTAGGTGGCTCCGTGATCGCTTGTGCGTATTGGAGGTATAATGCGATAACAGCGATCATTATAGAGCAGTAGTTTTAATAACTCAGTGAAACTTTTTTTTTAAATTATTGTAATTGTTGTATGTTTCTATGACCCACTCCTTAGATATAAAAAAAAAAATTAAAATCTATCAAGTGGCATTATTACTTACTGATAAACCGCCATCTACTAACTGGACATCAGGAAAGAAATTTTTTTAAAGAATGTATCATTTGCTTAGTTGAACATTTCACAAGAAACAAATAGCTATTTATATTCTAGTGTTGAAACTGGAGTACATATGAAGTGAATCTATGTTTCGCAAACATTAAAGGAAATTGCCTTCATGTTGTATATTACGGCATGGTTGCAACGAACACGGAAATTTATAGTGTTGTTTAGACCCGGTGTATATTTCCGAACATATCAATGCGGGCTATTAGTGTTTAAATTTTATAAACATTCAGGTTAATAACATATATTCTATTAAATAAGAAAAATGTAACTTCTGCTTTTTGTTTGTCTTGTTTCTCGTTATTGTTTCTCTTGCAATATTTGCAAGCTTCAGATATTTCCGTGTTTTCTATGAGTTATTGTTGTCGGAGTCGTATATTTATACTTACGAGCAAACTTCCGCGTAGATTAATCAGAAGTGATGTTGTGGCTTTTGTTAATCAAAACTGTAGATAGTTCTGGTAGTGTATAGCTTAATTTCATGGCTGATATTGTTTAGATAGTATTTTTTATCATGTTAATTTATTATGAGAAACGTGAGTATAACTTTTGCAGCTTACGAACCCCTTGAAGAGTTTCAGCCTACTGGCGGGTTAATCTTGACTTGGGCGCACCTGCCTGCTGCGTGCCTAATTTTTAATATTAAGAGTGCATCACTTGAAGAATCTTTTAGACGTTAGAAAGCAAAAGAACTACCTGGAAGGATTACAATGGTTGGAAATTGGTGTAGGACAGACTTAGCTCATCACCCATGCTAATCACTCGATCGGCCATTGCATGTACAGTTTGCATTACGTCGGATTTTCTGCCTCCTGCTTAGTGCTTTTGAAAAAATCTTACTGGTGCTGGCACAAATATTGGTCTACCGTTATAACAAGGACAATGCAGCAAGTACCCATATAATTATCTTTCTTTTTCAAAGGAGGTAATGCATTACTTCTGATTATCCTTTCCAATAGCAGGTCAATAATTGCATATGAAATTTTGAAAGTTGTTTAATTAAGACATTGATGAGTTATTCTCATAAATGTTTTAATTTTTAATACATATTCACTGGATGAGGAAATTTAAAATTTTCCAGAATGTAAAATTGTTTGTGAAAAACATCTGCTTATTTTAATATTGGTACTTTTTTGGGATGCAAGAAAATTCCAACAATTTGGTCTTCATTACACAAGTATTTTTTTAATGAAACATTTCTTTTATGGGATATGTTTCTTGAAAAGATATAAAAGAGTGCACATAACTTTGTCCTTTCATCAATTTATAATTATAAATCAGAACAGTTCATTTTGAGTAAATAAAAACTCATCTGCATCAACATTTTGCAGTGTCCAGGTTTATTTCTATTGAAAGTGTTACATGTAGGCTCGTACAAATGTGACGAAAGAAAAGAATGAAGCCAACAAGTTTTGTATATTTTAAGAAAATAATTTATTTCTCTAGAAAATAATGAAAATTGGAAATGGGACTTAATGGTTTGTGAATATAATCCAAAATTTAATCCTAAGATTAAAATATATAAGTCCTATCACTAATCAGTTCTGATTGAATCTGTGTTCAAATCTAGATGAAATTCCAATATAGAAGGGATGACGTCAGATGTCTGTACTGGGTAAGAGATACCTAATTGAATCACAATTCATATTTCCGTATAAAATTCAAGAATACATTACCACTGAATTTAAAAAAAGCACACCTGTTTAGTTTTCAAGAGAATAAATTATTAAATTCAAAAAGTAGATGAATTTCAAAAACAATTTGAATTTTATAAACAATTTGACTTAATTGAAACACCATGTACCTTCAAGGTGTATACATGCGACCAATTTTGATACCAATTGACTGTTTTAAACTTTGATTTTTAGATCACATCGTAGCTCATGTGATAGATGATGTGACTGCTAATTTGAACATTGCAATAACAAAAATGATAATATGCATGTATGCCTTAAAAAATTTAACATATTTTACTATAAAATTCAAATAAAAGAAGTTGTTTACAAATTAGAACTATCATGCAATCAGAAACTGATCCTGGCACCAGCCAATCGTTTTAACTCTATGTTTACAAATTCTATGATTCATAGTGTGCTAAAAAAAAGTGCTAATGTAATGCCTTTTATATGTTCTATACAAAATGAATTTACAGTGGAAAATACTGAATCTTGTGAAATTAATCATTACAATACAATGTAATGAAACAAAATTAAGAGAATAAAGAATTTAAAACTAACACAAGCAATTTAATTACATATGTGTACAAAAGTTTGAGCAAAATGAAGAGGTGTAACTTATATAACTGTTCAAATGAGGTAACTTGCAAAACTACATCAATCTGTTGTGTAAAAAATGGCAGCCATGTTAGTAAAGAAATTACCATTCGGTTTTAAACAGGATGCAGTTGTTGGAGACCCCTTGGCATGAATTATAACATTATAAACAGATGAATTAATTTTGTGCCTTTTGCTTCCGTAATGATGTTGGTGTGGTGTAGGTAAACATTGTAGGTTAAAAAAATGAAACAAAGCCCTCAAAATTTGCTATAGTTGTAAAACATTCAGTTATCACTGTTTGTACTTACCAAAGAAGTCTCTTCTATTTAGTTGGATCAATAACACATCAGAAATAATGCGTGAACATCGCTGATTAGCTTGACCGAAAAAGGATAAGAAACGAGGCTTTCTGGACAATAAAAAAATCCCTGATTATTCAAATCTGTGAATCTCCTTAACCCTTTCATCACTATGTAACTCTGTAGGCATAGAGTCCTCAACACTAAGTAACTTTGGAGTTGTAAAGCAAAATGACTTGTGGACTTTGAAACATCATAACTTTGCCAATGTTAAAGATATCTGGCTGGATTAGGTGTCAAAATCAAGGTTAAAAATCAAATTTTATGACTAATTCAATAAAATGTGCATATCTATTACAACTGTTAAAATGCAGGTACAAACAGGTAACACAACAGGTAAAATACAAGTAATTATTTTATTACCTCTTAGAAAACTTAGAAAGTTATCAAAACTTGTTCAATTGACCCTAGATGTACTAGTGAATAATCACAGTAGCAACACAAGTCTTTCTTTCATGGTGTACATAATATATAAGATTCTATCAAATGAACCAAAATGATCTCCAAGGTGAGATTTGTCCACACACCTATATCACCTCTGCCATGCTTGATCGTCGCATTGAAGTTCGTTAAACGAACAATTTTTCCAAAAACTTTATCTGAATAGAATATTTGAAAATATTCCGAAGCTTTCCATGGAGCCATCTAACAATTTGGTGTGCCCAATTCTGTCAGAAAACTGAAACAAATCTCTGGTTATCCGGCTTCGTCCAGACAAAACCATGTGGAATGTACGATTCCTCTAGTTCAAAACCTTTGAAGTCCTCTTTATCGTCATCACTGACACCCACAAGTGCATTCCATTGTCTCTTCATACGTCTTCTCTTATTTTCATCCAAATTTATCAGGTCAAAATTTTTCAAATTCTCAGATAACTCTCCATTGACGTTTTTTCAAACGTCATTTTGGATACAAATTTCAGCATTCGGAAAACACGTTAAAAGTTCCTACTTTGTTTGATATTTCTAGTTGTATACAAGCTAAACTCATGAGATCATCCAAATATAACATCTACATTACAAGATGGAAGTTATTAGAGGTACCCCGAAAGTTATTTAGTCGGGTACTATAATGTTAAAGAAGAACACTGCCCCAGAACGAAAAGTCTGTCCATAGTGTTTACGGACTTACTCCCCCCTGACCAGTTTTACGGTCCGCCGTGATGAAAGGGTTAATTATTCTTTAACATTAATAAATATTTCATGTTAGCAGTCTGATTACAAAGGTGATGCCATCAGACAAAGTGGGTGACAAAGTCACATAACAAATGTAAACATCACCTTCATAAGTTAGGAAAGTAAAAATGAATGAATACTGTAATTGTGGTTAGACATGATTGACAGTTTATCACTTTTGAGATGCTCCCTCACTGGCTATTGCATGTAGATAACAGTTCTACTGACAAGCTCCTGCACATTCACATTTTAATAGCTGACCACCATTAGCCCTCAATCAAGTAAGTTATCACAAACTGATTTCCGCAAGTGACATTTTGATAATGAAAAAATAAGTTTCTGTTCAGAAATTGAAAACATTATGTAAATAGTATTTTGTGATTTCAGAATAGATTTGGTGAAATGCTTTTTCTAATTTAGACCTTGCTCAAAATTTTAACTGCATTGTTTGCATTGTTTTTTTTATAAATCAGTTTGAAGCCATTGTGAACACGTAATGGTGGACATCACAACATCTAGGAAGTACCACATCATCAGATTTTTAGTTTTATAAATCATTAATTATTTTTAAAAAAAATATTAGGTACATCAAAAGCAAAGTATAAATATTATGTTACATAAGATTTAGTCACAAAAATATAACAGTGTAGGTTAGAAATATATTGTTAAGTTTGTGGAATCTTTCTGAGACCTGCAGCAAGATTAAGGTTTTCTGACATTACTCATTTTTGTGTAAATACAACAAAAGAAGCAGTGAAGAAAATACTATTGAACCAATGCATAATGTTGCTACAAGTATGTCAACAAATAATAAAACCACAAATTTGCAATCATATTAGTGAATTGTTGTAATAAAGCTAAAAAATGACTGGTCATATTAAAGAAATCCTTTTTTCTGGGTTGATTTGGTTGGAAAGTAGGGTCTCAATCATTTATCAATTTAAATATTAAAGTGTGTTGTCTCAGAATAGTTAAAATAATGTTTTATTGACTTGAATGCGGTGTGAAGACACTTGTGCATTAACTCGAATGTACATGTTACAGGGGTTGTTTCAAGGCAGTTTAGAATCTCTTTGATTGCCAAACATTCAGTGTAGTGATGTTGGTAAACTTGGAAGTATTCACAATATGTTTAGCATCCGCCAAAGTGGCAGAAATTAGATGACGAGTGTGCAAATACGATCAAGAAAATTTGACTGCAAAAATTACCAATATTGCAGACAAAATGAAAGAAAAAATAGCTAAAGTATGGCCCAGGAGGGATTTTATGTGCTTTTAGATCTGAGTATCTGGAGAAGTACAAAAGTGGGTGTGGTATTTCTTTCCTGAGCTTTCTTGGTGAAATACAGTTGATTTAGTTTTAGTTAATGTTAATGAAAAAAAATCTTGAATAATAAACTAAACAGGCTTCAGTTTGATTTGATCATGATCGACAAAGTTTAAGAAGTATCAATTAAAAAAAACGTATTTTGGTAATCCATTGGATCAGTGAGAAACAATCAAAATTTCAACCCCTGGTGTTGAGAAAATTTTGCACTTTGCCTGCAGACCCTCTTATATGGTTGTTACTATGGTTACTGGATTAAATAAAGGTAGCTGTGTTTATCTTTGCTTTTGCAATGCAGTCATTTGTAGCAGTGTCAAAACATATTGCCCCTTAGAGGTAGTTGGTTGTTGTCTGCAGGTGTTCAGGAAAAAATAAGTGGTTGTTTATGGCAGGTTTTACTCTACCCCATTTATGCAACTTTTATTGATTTGTTTTCATTTCAGATATGCTTGATGTCCTATAAGCACACTGCATCCCTGTAGCCAAAGATAAGCATGATGGTTGACTTGATCTCAGTCAAGAAGAGCTTTTCCACAGTGGTGGAGGACGTCCCACCATGGATTTTCTCTCATTTCATGATGTGGCTGGACTTGAAAGTTGCTGAATACAAAGTTTATGGCTACATGCTCATGGGTATTTACCATCATGTTTACTTGTTTCCCTCAACAGGCTGAGAATTAGTTTTATTATTTTCCTGTAGCAGGCTGAGAATGAGTTTTATTTTTTCCTTGTAGCAGATGGAGAATTAGTTTTATTTTTCCCTTGTAGCAGATTGAGAATTAATTTTATTGTTCCTTTGTAGCAGACTGAATTAAGTTATTTTTCTCTTGCATATGACTGAGAATTAATTTCAATATTTCCTTGTTGACTGAGAATTAGTTTTACTGTACCTTGTAGCAGACTGAGAATTATTTTTAATAGTCCCTTGTGGCAGACTGAGAATTATTTTTAATAGTCCCTTGTGGCAGACTGAGAATTAGTTTGAATAGTCCCTTGTGGCAGACTGAGAATTATTTTTAATAGTTCCTTGTGGCAGACTGAGAATTAGTTTGAATAGTCCCTTGTGGCAGACTGAGAATTATTTTTAATAGTTTATTGTGGCAGACTGAGAATTAGTTTGAATAGTCCCTTGTGGCAGACTGAGAATTATTTTTAATAGTTCCTTGTGGCAGACTGAGAATTAGTTTGAATAGTCCCTTGTGGCAGACTGAGAATTATTTTTAATAGTTCCTTGTGGCAGACTGAGAATTAGTTTGAATAGACCCTTGTGGCAGACTGAGAATTATTTTTAATAGTCCCTTGTGGCAGACTGAGAATTATTTTTAATAGTCCCTTGTGGCAGACTGAGAATTTTTTTTAATAGTTTCTTGTGGCAGACTCAGAGTTAGTTGTAATATTATGTTACCAATGATGTTCAGTAGATGTTTCTTTTTCTTTGTGCATTCAAAATCTTGGACCCTGAAATTGTATGTTGATACGTCAGTCATACTCAGACTAGGTCACTGTGATGTAATTTTCACACTGCAGTGACTTTAGTATATTAGTTATCCTAAATATTTATACATTGTTTAAAACTACACATTAAAATTGATGTAAGACTACCTCACTATAAAGTTCAATATAAGATGGTACCTGTTTTTATAAGGTAAGTATGGTCATTGATACCATTTTATTAAGTGGTAGTGAAATTACAAGTGTAATGTATATTTTCATTGGGACCATTTACTGCTATGATCCCAGTGTGCTATGATTTCAGTCTGCCTTGCATTAGAACCTTATGATAAGCCAGTGGTAATATGCTTTTATATTTTTACTATCCATTAGAATCGATTCTGTTAAATAGATATTTTGTAACATTATTTCCAATCATTTGAATGACACCGACTTGGTTATGTTGTCAAGATTATTCATCATAATTACCTATGTACTTAACTATTTTGTGATGTACATGACCTGCTGCCAGAAATTACATGGTGTCCATGGATTTCCTGCCATAATGAAGCACCTGATCCTAGTCAAATATTTAATTTGTGTTGCCCTGTCAGAATTATTAATTAGGCTCCATATTGGATGCCTTTATGAAATATAGGTGACACACATGTATTGAATATACTAGACTCTTTTGAAACCATTCATTTTTTTCAAGTTCTGTAATCAACATAAAGATGCTTCATTATTTTCATGCCATTACATTACTGTTGTACAAACGGTTTCTATGTCTTTTTATGTTATGAATATGATTCAGAAACGAAGTTTTGTATGATTTTGACATGCAGGTCGGTGCTAAACATCAGTCTGATTAAAATATGGAAACACTTAAGTAAATAATACCACACTGGCTGAATGTATATATGGTTATAACGATATAGTTTTTCACAGAATGATTTCTTATATCTTTTTGGTCCTGAATTCAAAATGGTGACAGTCTTTTATTAGATGTGGTTGCCATGAATGCCAATTTGAAAATCTTGTTTAAGATTATATGAGATGGTTACATCACTTAGCACTTAAAATGCAATGATTTTATCTTAAATTCCTTGAAATTCTTTTTGGACAATATAGCATCATTCCCTTCAATGCATTATTGTTTAATTTTTATGTTTATAATATGATTCTTGAAAACATCTTTTGACACTACCACTCACTTACCTTGATTCTATAAAAAAAAAAATAATGATTAAAACATCCCATGGTACTCTAATGTAGTTTGCTCGATGCACAGCATTGTTTTTTAACTATGTGAAAGAGATTAACTGTTTTTAATGTACATTTTTCATCTAAGAGCAAGAAAAATTCACTTGTCAACTCATTTTGTTACCATCAGCAAAATTATAGGATTCATATATCGCTTATGCAACAATTTATATTTTATTGTTTCAGATGAAGAGTCGAAGAAAACAGGACATTCTTCAAGGAAAAGAAATGATTTTGTCCGATTTGTTTCTGACACTGGTCCACATCAGTCTAATAGGGCAGAAGGAACAAGACAACGATTGTCAGATGCTCCTGATGACAGTACCAACATTTCCACTTCAAAGTCACAAACTTCTTCAGTTCAACATGGTGCCACAACGTCAGCCTTTTCATCCCCACTTAAAAGAACTAGTAACATCACTCAGGAAACTAGATTTGGTCAGAAAACTTCAAGTCAGTCAGAAACAAAGACCTCTGATCAATCAGAAACTAATAGAAATAACATTACAACACTTGACTTCTCTGATATGAAGATTGACCCACAAACAGATACACAAGTTAGTCAGTCGGATTGGTCAGAGAGTGTAGTACCATTAGATCCTAGTGTGTACAAATCAGACCAGTCAGAGCTGCATCAGAGGACTGGGTCTTTTTCACAGCATGAAACAAAGTTTGATCAAGATATTAAAGATGTCAATGTTCAACACGATATTAGTGTATTTTCAGACTCAGTGCCATCACAGAATGAGAGTGACATTCCGTTGAAACAACCTCGAGTGGAGGCATCCAGTGCAATAGCAGCAGATCACCAAAGTAACAGAAATATTAGAAATAATCCAGAAACTAGCACAGCACAAAGGAGTTTTGGACAGGGGAGTAGTTACAACGTTGGTGCTCCCATTTTACATTCTCCATCCAAAGACAATGGTATATTTTCAGCTAGTCACAGTGTAGGCTCCAATTCTGGTCAGCAGCCAAGAAGTGGCTATACCTCAGCAAGTGGGGAAACATCATTCATGGTTTGTGATGCCAGGACTATGCATCCAATATGGCACAGTCAAGCAAATGAAACCATGTCCACTACTGGTCAGTTTGGAGACCGTCATCCTCTTAAGTGCGAACAGTTCAGTCAAGGAAGTAGCAGTAGTGGCTATCAAACACAGAAATCTCAGGTTCATTCAGGTAATTCCACAGGAAATTCTCCAGTAGGTGATATTTCATCACTGCAAACTCTGATAAAAATTGAAATAGATAGTGATGAAAGTCAAGAGCCTTGTATGATGATGGTGTCACAGTCTGCAGACAAGACTGGTTCTCAATCATTTTATCATCCTGGAACAGAACTGGCAGGACAGGCATTTTCTTCAGGAACCAGTCACACACAAAACCAGACACTGTATTTGGAGCCAATATCTGGCACAACTTCTGATGAGGGAATAAACCAGCTTATAGGGGAAGGTATGTCCTTTTTATCTGTCCTTTGCATGTCAAGACATGGATATCATTATTTCACAGCACTTGTGTTGGCAACAATGCAAAGATTCTCTGTTAAAAGTTGGTGAAAGTTATTTAAGTCTTACTTTAGTGGCTTTATCCAACTGAAAAAGTTTTGTTATAATATTACTATTTAAAGTTTATGCCCAGATATTCAAGGTCTTCTGCAGAGGAGACAAAAACTTTGTGGTTAGCTTTCTGGACTTAAATCAGATTGGCCTTGATTCAGATTCTATTTTGGGATAAGTCTTTGTGGCAACTATGAGATGTCATCTAGTACGGCACTTTATTCTGAATGTCTTGGCACTAAATAATAAGATTGTTTTTAAACACCAAGCCTTTCTCGCTCGTGTTAGCAGAAAGTTTGTCATGAGGATGCCATATGCAGACATGACAGTCTTCCGCACAGACCTTTTGCAGTTGTGGATATATAGTGCCAGAAACAAGTCAGAACAAGTCTAGTAGGGACTGAAAATTCCAGCAATTGTTGTGACTGGTTCATCGTTGCATAACTGCATAATGCCAATCAAGGTGTATACATGAGTAAATGCTAATTGATTACTTCATTGTTGTAATCTGGCAAGTTTATGCTAAATGCAGAACTTTTTTTCAGATATTATAATAAATGCAGCTGAGTTGGCTTTTGAGTTTTTGATTAAAAAAAATTATCTTTTGCACATTTGAGAAAAAAATTAAAGATCAACTAAGAATAATTTTGGCAAAAACTCGTAGGTAATTATGCTTTTTTTTGTAATGGACTTTTTAATTACTATTATTTTTTAAGATTTTTCAAAGAAGACTTTTGTGAAATTTTTTGAGATTCAAATAAACACACAAGCATTGATTCAATTTAATATGATTTTTTTTAATTTTTTTATATTTGAAGTGTAGTAATTGCAACTGTGTGAAAAATATTGTAAAAATGGTCAATTTTGGCACACAGAAATTGGAATCCAGGCTTGTGGAATTTGAGTCTGGCCTTTTAACTTTTTAAGTCACCAACCCTAGGCCTGTGACTAAAAACAATGCCTTTGAGCAGGGCCATATTTAATTTTTTATTTGTTGTTGTTGTAGGGTTTAACACTATTTTTTAGCACTAGGGCTGTCATCGGATATAGAAAAACCCGGGTATTGAAACATAAATGTGGGTACCTCCCCAAAAAATTAAAAAAATATCGCCACACTCGCCAACCACTTCAAACAAGTGTGACAGCTCTGGCTATAATTAGAAACCAGATCTTTGCTTAATAAAAATAAACAATACATCAGACAGTCTGTTTAGATTAATAAAATTCATTGGCGTTAAGCATTATATACCAAGGTTAAAACATTTGTTCTACAGGTAATAAACCTCTTTGTAGATGATAACTATTGAATGTGGGTGCAAAATGATTGGTACATTGCGTGTTCTTTTAATGAAATCCAGATGGATACCTTTAATTTCATAACAAACATGTCAAAGAAATCCCACAATTTATATTATGAACAATCATCACCTAGACACTTTGAAATCTTTGTAATGCCTCAAAGTAATATTTTCTTGTTGTTTATCTTGTCGACTAGCTCTGAAAATTTCGAAAGTTAGCCATCATACATAAACCGATATTTCTATTTTCGATACTACTACGTTTTTGCCATAACTATTTTAAGAATTATAATTAAAAAAAATAACACTTATGTGACTTCGTGGTCACGTTGTATAACTGGGGCATGCATGCGGGGGTAATTCAAAACTGCAGTCAAAAGCAGATGAATAAACGTGGTCTGTTCTAACAAGGACTTATACTTTAAAAAATGCAAGTGTTCTAAAGCTTTTAATGCGGATGATCACAGTGATCATTAAAAGTTGGATTATACCTACCATCTCTGTACAAAGGTCATTCTAAAAAAATTTATTAATTAACAGTGTGCGGTCAGACAATTACTAGCTACGTCGGTGTGGACGAATCAGACCGAGTAGTACACGGTTAGCCTCTATCGCTTCTTTGAAAAATGTTGCAGTCCCAGCATTAATGGGATCAGACCACTAATTAATATCCCATTTAAAAGTAATAAGTTCTAAATTAGATTGGCCTACACACCACAAACAGTTCAATTCATTAGAGTTTGAGAAGATATTGTTTCAGTCTTGGTTCTTTGCAGCATGTTTATGGGCCTTATGTTGGTATATATGTGGGCTTCCTGGTCTGTACCTAATAACCTACCCTCACACCAAAAGTCTATATGCTGTCTTGTCAGTAGTAAGTAGATTACAGGATATCAAAATGAAAATAAATATTTTGTTGTCAACTGAATTACATAGATCGACATTTGTGAAATTAATGTGAAAAAATTAACCCATTTAAAAGCTATTAAACATATCTCAGAAGATTTGGTATTCTGTTTTATTATTCTCACAGAGTAGACTGGTTCCCAGGCTATAAACTAAGTAATGTCATATATACAACTTAATACTTATTTTTCCAAGGCAATAATTTGGATGAGTGTATATACTTCATTGGATTGCTAATGTTATACCAATATATACTTCATTGGATTGCTAATGTTATACCAATATATACTTCATTGGATTGCTAATGTTATACCAATATATACTTCATTGGATTGCTAATGTTATACCAATATATACTTCATTGGATTGCTAATGTTATACCAATATATACTTCATTGGATTGCTAATGTTATACCAATATATACTTCATTGGATTGCTAATGTTATACCAATATATACTTCATTGGATTGCTAATGTTCATTGATTGTGCAATATAAGATATTTTAATAACAGAATTACAGATTAAAGCAGATGATAACTGATAAATGTGATTGAGATGTTACAGCAATAATTTTCAGTGCTTTTTTTGTTGTTATTCCTAAATTTTTAGTGTGCAGTTTGAAGGAATGGAGAAAGAAAGTAAACTTCATTTTCTATATTAATTTATTTAATTAACCTAATTTCCTTTTAAATCAATCAGTATTTGAAGAAGAAACAGATGATCATATTTCATTTTCTTTTTAATCAACACACCACACAATAAAGGATTTTCCATGTCTCAAGAAAACCAAAAACCACATAGATTACTTTACAGAGGAACCAAACCAGATTGGTAAAAGACACACCATTAAGCAGGCCTTATTAGTCTTTTAGATCACAGTGATCATGTGGCACCTTTAGTTAATTAGCAGGTGTTGTAATCACCTTGTCTGCTGGGATCTAATGTGTGGCTTTAAAGATCCCATTAAAATCATTTGAGCTTCAGCATGTTTGGCCCATGTTTTGTTGTTTTTGTTTGTTTGTTTGTGTTTTTTGTTTAATGCAATATTTCAGTACAAAAATACATGTGAAATTGTATTGTGTGAAGTTCACATTTTTTTACTTTACAATATCCTATAAATATCATTACCTAAATATGTCATCTGGTACAAAGTCCAAAAATTCATCCTCATTGTATGATCAAGTTCTGAAATCCTCTGTCACTGTTTAATAAATTTTTCCTGGTCCTGTCAGTCATCATTGTCTGTCTTGCTTTACTTGGCCTCACATATGAGGGTGCTTATTTAGAGACTTAGTTTGAGTCTTGTAACACTGATGTACAGTTTGTGAAATCTGTTCAAGGTTGCAACTAAATAGGTCATTTGTGCAGTCAGATGAAATAACCACCCTCTGTTACTTGTCACTGTATCTCAATTGTGGCTGAATCAAAGAGCTGAATCATGGATTAGATCAATTATTTACTTGAAGAGGCACTAGAAAAGTTTGCATTTTTGGCCAAATCAAAAGGATTTATGACTTGAAAACAAAGTGAGTGCTGCTTTTACAAGCACCAGCAGAAAAAGTTTAAACCAGGCACCCTTGACTCATTTTATTACTCAGGTTATTATCATTAGTAGCTGGATCCATTGGCGTCTTTATTAATGGCCAAAGCGTGTAAGGAAGGTCAAAGATGTAAATTTTAAAAAAGTTTAAGACAGCTTCACATTTTCTACATATACCTGCAAGTGAAATGATAGCCACAATAAGTGTGCTTCCCACTATAATTTTATAGTTCAGGCCACTGTGTCAATATTTTCGCTTCCATCGGACTATAAGTTGTTCTTAACTAAAAATGTTGACAGTTTGGATTTCAAAATGAAACCCATTGTTGTCATCTTGAACCTGTGTCACTACTTTCTGATGAAGGTAATGGTTATACTGCATTTTTGACATCCAATGGCATTTTCGACATCCAAGGGCATTCTTGACATCCAGGGGCATTTTTACATCAGGGACATTCTTGATATCCAGGGGCATTTTTGATTCTCAGAATTGCAGCCCAGGGTTAAACATTAATGTTGATTTCATCCTTCAAAATGGCTGCCTCTATGTCCATCCGAGTGTAGAAAGGACGCAGGCCTTGGTTTTGGATGAATAAAAATCCAAACATTTTTTTTCTCCAATTCATTTTTTTTTCACAACCAAAGTGAAATGAAAACATTTTTTTCCCCATGTTTATTACATTTTTCTATCCAAAATTGTTTTGATTTTACAGCTGCGAAAATACTATTATAAGGAAAACAAAAGATCAAAATTATTATAAAACTAATTTTATTTAACTGTATAAAAGCAATTGTAGACATGTGCCTTAATTCTTGTTTTACAATTCAACCATGAGTTTATTCATGGTTTGAAATTTAATTTCAAGTTTAACCTTGAGGTTTATATGGTCTTGGTTGTTGCACAGTGTATTTTGGTCATGTGACTTTTCAAGGAGTACAGCAAAAACTACATTGTAAATAGCTCTAACCAAAAGGAGCACCTAAGTTTTATTAAAGTAATTATTAAAGGTAAAAATGAAATGGTAAAAAATAGTAAATGAATTTTGTTTTGAAATAAAGAGGTTGTTCATCAATAATGTCAGTGACGACTATGTTGTGACACCATCAAAAGAGGGTGGACCCAAGGAGCCAAGTAGTCTCAGAACTTACCTTCACTGACCACTGCCATCTTACCTGTCAGCTTGGCCAGTGTTATTATCTGAGGTAGAAATAAAACTTGCCATGTCTTCACTTGTGTCATTGGTTCATCTGAAGGGATTTCCAGTTTTTTGTCCACCAGATATAATGGCCCATATGTATAGCCTTTCATGTGCTTAAAAATGACGTTAAACCTAAACAACCCAACCAGCCATGGTGTGAAGATGCCTGTGCATTTATTCTCATGTATAGGGGTTGTGTCCAAATTTTTTTTTCAAATGTGTTTGTTTTCTGGTGAAGTTTTCAAAATAAAAATACTTAGTTTGAAGTGGTAATTGATGAAATTTTAACTTATTATTGATTACAATATTGTAATTTAGGTCATTTAAAATTAATTTACAGTACACTTTTTGCTTTGCTCCTTTGAAGTTGAATGGCCAAAATACACCTTGAGTAGGAATTGCATATAAGCTTTAATTTGTAACTGCCTTCAACAGTTTTCATGTATTTAACCATCCTTTTGTGATATCATCTATGCCAGGTTCTCAGATTTTCCTAGCAGACCATCAGGAGTCTGGTCCAATTTTACCCTCAGCAATCATTAAATGGTCTTCCAAGACCTCATCAATTATTAAATGGTCTGCCAAGATTCTCAGCAATCATTAAATGGTCTGCCAAGATCCTCAGCAATCATTAAATGGTCTGCCAAGATCCTCAGCAATCATTAAAATTTATATGGTCTTCCAAGACCTCATCAATCATTAAATGGTCTGCTAAGACCTCAGCAATCATTAAATGGTCTGGCAAGATCCTCAGCAATCATTAAATGGTCTGCCAAGACCTCAGCAATCATTAAATGGTCTGCCAAGACATCATCAATCATTAAATGGTCTGCCAAGATCCTTAGCAATCATTAAAATTTATATGGTCTTCCAAGACCTCATCAATCATTAAATGGTCTGCTAAGACCTCAGCAATCATTAAATGGTCTGCCAAGACCTCATCAATCATTAAATGGTCTGCCAAGACCTCAGCAATCATTAAATGGTCTGCCAAGACATCATCAATCATTAAATGGTCTGCCAAGACCTCAGCAATCATTAAATGGTCTGCCAAGATCATCAGCAATCATTAAATGGTCAGCCAGTACCCTCAGCAATCATTAAATGGTCTTCCAAGACCTGCAGCAATCATTAAATGGTCTGCCAAGACCTGCAGCAATCATTAAATGGTCTGCCAAGACATCATCAATCATTAAATGGTCTGCCAAGACCTCAGCAATCATTAAATGGTCTGCCAAGACATCATCAATCATTAAATGGTCTGCCAAGACCTCAGCAATCATTAAATGGTCTGCCAAGATCATCAGCAATCATTAAATGGTCAGCCAGTACCCTCAGCAATCATTAAATGGTCTTCCAAGACCTGCAACAATCATTAAATGGTCTGCCAAGACCTGCAGCAATCATTAAATGGTCTGCCAAGATCCTCAGCAATCATTAAATGGTCTGTCAAGACCTCAGCAATCATTAAATAGTCTGCCAAGATCCCCAGCAATCATTAAATGGTCTGCCAAGACCTCAGCAATCATTAACCCTTTCATCATTATGGACCGGTCTATGGCAGTGTTTTTCCTTTACATTATAGTACCCGACTAAATAACTTTCGGGGTACCTCTAATAACTTCCATCTTGTAATGTTGATGTTAGTTTTGGATGATCTCATGAGTTTAGCTTGTATACAACTAGAAATATCAAACAAAGTAGGAACTTTTAAAGTGATTTCCGAATGCTGAAATTTGTATCCAAAATGGCGGAGTTTGAACAAATTTCAGAGGAGGTTATTGGAGGATTTTAATAATTTTGACCTGGTAAATTTGGATGAAAATGAGCGAAGACGTCTGGAGAGACAATGAATGCACTTGTGGGTGACAGCGATGACGATGAAGAAAGCTTTGAAGGTTTTAAACCAGAGGAATTGTACGCTCCACATGATTTTGTTTGGACAAAGCCAGAAAACCAAAGAAATTTGTTTCGGTTTTCTGACAGTTGGGGACACCTGAGTGTTAGATGGCTGCAGGAAAGCTTTGGATTATTTTCAAATATTCTATTCAGATGAAGTTTTTGGAAAAATTGTCCATTTAATGAACTTCAATGCAACAATCAAACATGGCAGAGGCGATATAGGTGTGTGGACAAATCTCACCTTGGAGATCATTTTGGTTCATTTTATAGAATTTTATATATTATGGACACCATGAAAGAAAGACTTGTGTTGCTACTGTGATTATTCACTAGTACATCTAGGGTCATTGAACACGTTTTGAGAACTTTCTAAGTTTCTAAGAGGTAATAAAATAATTACTTGTATTTTACCTGTTGTGTTTCCTGTTTGCACCTGCATTCATTTTAACACTTGTAATAGATATGCACAATCCATATATCCTTACTGCAGGTTATCGTAGCTGTCTGGTTTATCCACTGATAATTGTTAAGATTACACTTATTAATAGTAGTAACATGGAGAAGTGGCAATATTGATGTACAATACAATTCGTGGAAAATGGTTTGATAGCATTTGTGGCTTCCCTTAGCAAGATGTTGAGCTTGTTAACTTACATAATTAGTGGCTATTACACAACAATTGTAAAGTTTATAAATCTTAACAGCTGCAATGTGTTATTGTTCAGATCAAGTCTGGTACATATCTAAGGCATTTTTCACACTTAGAGTAAAAAAAAAAAAATTAAAAATAATAGGGTACCACACTGCAACTAATTAATCACGTGACAATCGCTGCCTTTAAAAATATAGGGTATCTTGTTTAAATGCAAAAAAGAAATTGTTTCATCAGTCTCGTAGTTGCAACATTGACGATTATAACGATTATAACGTAAGGTATGATCACCCGATCAGCATTGGCTAAAAATAGAAACATGGTACTAGACAAAGACCGAAAAATCATGTGACAACACAACTTGTCGATTCTTTACGAAGAAAGCATTTCGTCCGATCCATAAATGTGTCATCTGCATAATTAAATCACATACAGTTAGCAACATTGGAATAACTCATTACCAAACAATAACATGTCATCACGTAAATGAAGATGATTATTTCAGAAAACGTCGATTATTATAGTCTACGATATCGGGTAAGGTGGGGGAGGAAGACTGGTCAAACAAATTTAGGTAGAAAAGACTCGAATAAAACAATTTTATGTTGAAAAGACTCGAATAAATAACATTGTAACCATAACATTGTAACCGATAAGTTATTTAGCAGCAGTGGGAAAATGGAGCAAATGGAAAGATAATTGCATATGTACCAAGATTCAAATGACGTTTTTGAATGGTTCTGCAATGTGCATGACAACACCTGCTCGCATATCACGCTTATGCCAAGAATAAGAACTATTAATGCATATTCAGTTGAAATAAGTCAACCATTATAGCACAAGAACCGTTCAATATTTAATGTTGCTTTTAAACGAAGATATTAAATGCTTTGAAAAATGAAGCTTTCTTACTACGTACATATACTTCTCACAAAAAATTTAGTCCCCCTCTGGAAAGGCTACCTGCCTTATAAGGCCACTTTCCCCGGTGCAGAAGGGGTGGCCATATAAGAGGGGGACTACTGTACACCAAATACCAGTAAGTGTATACACAAAATACCAGTAAGTGTATATGTACATAAAATACCAGTAAGTGTATACACAAAATACCAGTATGTGTATACACAAAATACCAGTAAATGTATACACAAAATCAGTATACTCTTGCACTCCTATCTATACCCAATAACTGCAGTACATATTATGAAAAGATGATATCATATCTCAAACCACCCAACATTACAATACAGGCTTGGGGGCTTATTTATCACTGTAATGTCAACCTACCTTATGTTCTCCCTTGTAAGTCTAGTCAAACTGCATATAACAAAGATCCTGAACAGCCATAACCTAATGTGCCTGCAGATCATGTTCTGCTATTACTCCTAAGAAACTGCACAGACCCAGATGTTCCGGCACTTTAAGCTATGGCAAATTTGGGTCCATGCAGTTTGCATTTTGATTCCTTTTATAAATGAGTATATACAGTATTTTCAGACAAATGTAACATTGCAGTTTTCACCATTGTATCCTATAAATTTATGGGAACAGAACATTTTAAAGGGACAATGGAAAAATATTAGCCATGTACATTCACTAATGGTGGATAGAGTCAAGATCTGGGGCACAATGGACTAAACATCATGGAAAACTCTTGAGCCTGCTTACAATGTCTAACACTTCTGATGATAATACATAAACTGTTTGACAGTATCATCCAGAGTGAAACCTTACCAAGATTAAACTACATGCTGCAAACCAGTCTGATAAAAATCAAATCTCCACTGTCCTACATGAAGATCTTAAGCAACCACTTATGGGTCATGTTTTGGTGACCCATGCTATTACCATAATTGCTAATGTTATCAGCCAATCAGATGAATAAATGTATGCCAAATGATTTGATTCACTTAAAAAAAAAATGTTCAAAAGCTGCATTTCCATTGGCTAATTGGCTGCAAATCTTCATGTTTGACATTTGAGATCGAATTATAATTAGATTATACTATGAACATAATTAAGGGAAAAAGAAGGAAATTATGAGTATTGCCATGTACTTGTCAGAAGCAGTCTAATGAAAATACATTTACTTTACATTTTTCTGATTTTTAATTTCTACATAAACACACACACATGCATACATACACACACACCTAGTGTAAGTTTTTGTCCAGGATGGCATCCTTAAAACAAAGTTATAGCTCCTAACATTAAAGCTTCCTGTCCCAGTAATGATTCCTTGTATGTATATATGTATATATATATGTGTGTATATATATATATATATATATATATATATATATATATATATATATATATATATATATTGTTAAATATTTATATTATAATAAATGAATGAAAAAATAAGGAAGTTGATAGCATCATTCTAAGTGCTTGAAATTCTTTCATTTTGTTTGCAGTTATAAAGAATTAAAGATTACAATTTGTCTTCTACATAAATTTATTTTAGTAGCTTAATTCCATTTTAGATCATTTTTCAAGATACTATAATACACATACTATTAATTTTTTCTGTTTTTCAGCAGCAGTCACTTTTTTCTTAAACTAAATTTAAACAATTTCTCTAGCAGGTTTAGTCCTAAAATCTTAAACTTCTGAACCTTTGGTTGTCATTCATTATTTTTATAATTATTATTATTATTATGACTTTATTTAAAGAGGGTAACTCAGTTAGCTAAGAACTAATTTACCTTGAGGCCCTCATTCAAAGGAATTTTCATATTTTTGCTGCATCTCTGAAGCCACTGTATATACTGGGTTTGGAAAGAGGAAATAGAGTGGGCATTTCTAATCTCAACTGGAATACTATTCCAGAGCAAAGTTCCAGAGTATTGGAAACTTTTTTTTAAATAATTCCTTATTTGGTTTGGGAATTTTGTAATGTTTGGTTGACATTGATCGCATGTGGGGAGTATTTACAGGTAGCCTATACTTGAATAGTGATTGTAAATATTCCGGAGCACTATTATTGGCTATCCTGTACATTAATTTGGCTTTTCTTAAACAGATTCGGTCTTCAATAGGTAGTATTTTTGACTTACCAGCTAAATTTTCCTTGCTTTCTTTTTGGATTGATATTAACTCAAAAGCTCTTTTTTGGAGATGTGCCAGCTTTGATAAGTTTTTATCATTTGAATTACCCCATACTGTATTACAGTAG
This sequence comes from Potamilus streckersoni, assembly GCA_016746295.1. Lineage (NCBI taxonomy): Eukaryota > Metazoa > Mollusca > Bivalvia > Unionida > Unionidae > Potamilus > Potamilus streckersoni. The sequence goes on from JAEAOA010001337.1 coordinate 430,304, forward strand.
TCTACATAGGGTTGTATGTAACTGTTATAAAATAGTTTTCTGTGCTTTTCTGGGAGAAAGTGTCTTATCCTACTGAGAAGCCATAAACTTGAATTGACTTTTTTACTGATATGTTTAATATGTTCAGTCCATGATAGGTTATTATCTTCCAAAACACCAAATAGACTATCATGACAGACCATTTGCAACCTTTTATCCTTCCATGTCAAACATAGTTCATCACTATCAAGTTTTGTTCTTTGGTTCCGTGTTGAGATAAGTAATATTTTAGTTTTACCAGTAATTACCACCATACCATTGCATGTGCACCAGTTGTCCAGTTTGTTTAAGGCATTCTGTAATGAAATTTCAAGTTCTTGCTGTGTGTTTTGGATGTCTGACAATGTTGTGTCATCTGCATAGAGATCTGTAGATGATACTGAGTCCTTTAGTACAAGTGTTAGGTCATTAATAAATAAAATAAACAGTAATGGACCCAGAATTGAGCCTTGTGGTACAGTGGAACCCCGCTATAACGCGATGATTGGGGTCCATAAAATTGGATCATGTTAAAAGCGGGTTTAATGCCGGGTTTACAATATTTAACTTTTTTCTGAGAACATATACATGTACGTGTATACATGTACAATGATCAAAAGTCTGCTTATCATCAGATGAATATTAACTGGATTGCATTAATTAAGATATATTCAAAATAATCGATGGCTAAGATATTTAGGGGGTTATTACTGTGCATTAAAAACATTTACTAATTTTTATTTGTTTGAACGATAATACAGATTGACCGATAATGCCAGACTATCGCTATATCATAAAAAAATTATCAACACTGTATGCTACCGTGCCGTCGTGGCATACAGTTCATCCAAAATGGATATAATTTCATTGAAAATTGTACAGATTTAAATATTCAATAATTTTGTAATAGTCTGAATTCATCGTGTAAAATATAGGATGAACAAACTATTGAAACCATTTACTTGCCGTCTGATATCGTACGGTCATTGCATGCAGCTTTTCCCGGGTCTACATACAGTGTCTGTACAAATTTCATACCGCCAAAATTTTATCATATGCGACAACTGCAAGAATAATTAACAATTAAAGCATGATTTCAGCGTTCAAATAACTTTTATTTCAGATTTTGTGAACATCAAAAGAAGCATGTGAAAACTGCTAAATTAATCGTTGCCCAAAGTGCAAAGCCAGTGTGGTCTCAAATTTAAATTTCATCATTTCTTGAAAAATATATTCAATGACGTTTGCTTCTTTGCGAACTGTTGGGTTCTAGCAAAGTCAAGAGTGTTTCTTGATTGAATGACTTTGACGCTGTCAACATCTTGTGTTTCCAGACACCTTAAACTTGCTTCTAAATATACTACTGCTTCAGACACTTTTGGGGGGGGGAGTTGGTGTGCCCTCGTCATCATTATCATTATCGTCACTGGTTTCAGGTTTTGATTGTGCAGCTTCATTCTTCCTCCTGACATTTGTAAAAATTTCGTCATCTGATATGTGTTCATATATAGGCAGATGTCATCTACTGAATACAAGTTAAGGATATCATGATGTCTGTGCTGTATTTTTTTGGAGTGCTTCTTTTGCTAAACGTACATCGTCTTCAAGCTGAGTTTTTTATTTGCCCTTCTTTAGTTGATCTAGGGCATACAGTTTCTCTTTAGCAGAAAACGACTTGCGTTTTTGAACCTGCTTTTCCATAACAGTAAAAAAAAATTTATATATAAGCAAACAACGTACACAGATAAAGCTTGATAACTAAGTAATGAAGGCCTGCAATGGTTATGAATCACTTTTTATTTAAAACAAAATTAAGCCGAATGAAGGTACAATTTCAAGCCCTTTTAATTTACAGATAATAAAGTGGATATTATTTACTTTGAACTGTTTTGTTATTTGACCACAATGCCAAGCACAGTAAACATGTCGTCGGCTTTCGTCCTTTGATATTTATTAAATTATGGGACTCTTGTATCAACCATCGCTTGGTCTGCGGCTTGGCTGTGATTGCAGCTAAATAAGAAGCTATTGTTTGAGCAACGACTGTCTACAGAATTCACAGAAGACAATCACAAAGACAATTTACTGTCTTTACTCAGGGATCCATAATAAGTAACACTTCTGATAATGTTTACTTTGGCTTAACAATTCAAAAACCTACTGAAACCAGTTTTCTCTTCTAGAGTGGAATACGGAGCTTCACCACAACCTGTTCAAATTGATAAATTTCAGAAGCCAAGCATTGTACACTATTTCTCGTACGTTATATATATCGTATTATTTTAAAATTCATACACGATCACTTCTCCAAAATCACTTAAAGAACCTGGATAAATTGTTAAGTTTCGATCGTTTATTATTAAAAGCAATACGCAAATTCTTCCACCAAATTATAATAAACGTTTTACACACTATTTCTCGTACATTAAACAAATATTTTCACAGTCCCATAAAAATACACGTAAATTAATTTCAGATTTCAGGAACCAAGCCACGATAATATTATTTTAAAAGTCACAACTAATCTCATGCCCAAAATGAAGTTAATTTCTTGTGGGTTTTTTTTTTTTTTTTTTTTTCCTCTAAAAATTTTTTTCATGATGTGTGAATGAATATACAAAATTTCGGGAGCCATGCTACGATCACGTTATATCCGAATTCGCGTTAATGCGGGGCGCGTTATAGCGGGGTTCCACTGTACTCCACATCTAATTGTTCCAGGTTCAGACAGAACATTATTTATATAAACATGTTGTGTTCTCTCACTTAAGTATGAAGTAAACAATCTAACTGTGCTTTCATCAGGGTTCCTGCAGGTCATGGAATCCTAGAAAAGTTTTGGAATTAAAAAAATAAATTTCAAGGGCCTTGAAAAGTTATGGAATTTGTCAAAATCTTGCAAAGTTTTGGAAAAGTCATGGAATTTTTGACAATGGAGTTGAAGAAATTTATTTCTTCAAATTTCATAGAGCACCAAGAACTGTTAAATAAAATGATAAAATTACAATCAATAAATGGTTTCAATTTATATAACAAGAGTAAGTTCCCATAATGGAAGCATCACATGATTTCCGGTGTAGTTCACTAAATAAAAAAAGCAACTGGAAAGTAATGTGTTTTGTTAATATTGTAAATAGGAACATGTACAAAGACTACATAGGATTGTTTCCTTTTTTCTTTTGAATACAAATTAAATTGAACATTGGATTATGACATGAATTACTACATAAAGTCAAAGTGTGCTAGCCCAGGTAAATTTAAAAAGTACATATTAAAAATATTTGTTTTTAACTTATTTGTTATTTTGGATTGAAAGATGTCATTATGTTCATTTACTTGACAATGCAAGATAGTGTGGTCCTTGAGTTTTATGAAATGGCCCTGGAAAAGTTTTGGAAAAGTCATAGAATTTGTTTTTGTTAAGTCTGCAGGAACCCTGTTTCATCACATTGGTAGATTTTCAGTTTCTTCAAAAGGATTTCATGATCTACCAAGTCAAAAGCTTCCCTAAAATCTACAAATACAGAACCTATTATTCTACCTTGATCAAGTGCTTGAAGCCATTTATTCAGTTAGGGCAGTCTCACATGAGTGTTTCTGTCTAAAGCCTGATTGATTAGGGTATAACAGAAAGTGTTTGATATGTTTAAATAGATAGGAATGAATCATGGACATGCTTTTGATCAATTTTGACAAACTTGGTAGTATTGAGATTGGCAGGTAGTTATCAGCCTCATCCTTAGGACCAGATTTGTGAATAGGAGTTACTTTTGCAGTTTTCCATATTTTGGGAACAGATGAGGATGCAATACTTAAATTGATTATGAATGTTAAGCTATCTACAATAGCAGAGGCAGAAGATTTAATGAGTCGAGGACCAATCTGTTCAAATCCTGTAGCTTTCTTAGTATCAAGTTCACTGAGATATTTCTTAACAAAGTTTTTTGAGACTGGTGAAATAGAGAAACATACCTCCTTAGAGATTTTGCTGCTGCAGAACTTTTTCAGTTCATTAAAGTTGTTTTCAATCACTGGTTCTTTTAACTTTGTGGTAATGTTGGTGAAAAAATCATTGAAAACATTTGCAACATCATTGTCATCAGTGACTATGGTGTTATTTACCAGAAGTGAGTGGATTTTATTTATATGATCTTTGTGTGTTTCTCCAGTGAGTTCATTGAAGACTTTCCAAATGCAGTTTTTGTTGCTCTTTTTGTTTTCAAGCAATGATTGATAATAATTTTCTTTAGCTTTTTTACTCATACTTGTTATTTTATTTCTCCATACTTTATATTGTGCATTGTTTCCCATAGCCTTGAATTGGTCTCTTGTTTTCAGAGCATCAAGGATTTCAGTTGCAAGCCAATTAGGTTGGATTTCATTCTTTACTCTTATGTACTTTCAGTGGTGTATGTTTAGAGACTACATCCATAAATAAGTCAGTCCACATCCTCAGAGCTTCATTTATGTCATCCAAATTTTGGATCATATTCCATGGAACTTTATATAGGTCATTGAGAAATTGTTCTTCATTAAAATTTTTGAATGATCTGTAAGTGATAGTTTTGTGTGTATTTTTCTTATTTCTCTTGCATTTAACCTTCCTTGTCTTGTCTTGACCGGCTTCATAAGATCTCCATCAGATGAGGGCAGGACAAAAAAAAAAAAGGGCTTTCTCTGAATTCACAGAATGAGACTATTCTGCAGATGCCATCCTCATTATTCATGACTGTACATTTTCTTTCCCAGCAGTTAATCATCCTTCAGAAAGAGATATGCAGTCAACATCTACAGCACACGATGACAGCTATGGTCAATTGACACCAATATATGACAGTTTGGGTGTTCGAATTGGGTATCGGAGAAAGCTCCACAAGGATCCTGTCACTGGCAAATATTCCTGTCTCCAGTGTGGGGCACAGTTTGCTAACCAGTAAGTACATGTTATAAATTTTTTGTTTGTTTTTATCTTTCCTATAAGACTGGCAAGAAGGCAACATTTCCAATCTTGACCATTTAGTCCATCAGGGATGATTCAAGGAAAATAGTTTAGAAATTGAGGTGGGGGGTCTGTGTAAAAATTAGACTCATGAAATTAAATTTTACTTGCCCAGCAATGATATTTAGTAGTCTAAATGTTACCTGATAACTTGGCAGTTGTGTCTTTTTCCATGGTGGTGGCATTTTACATTATATTGGTGTACAGAAATTTGTGAGCTAAATAGACTGGGTTATATCCTTTCAGGGTATAGAATTGAGATTTCATATTCTTTAGTTTTGTTTCTGATTTCTTGACTGGCTCCATAAGATCTCCATCAGATGAAGGCAGGGCAAAAAAAAAAAAATAGGCTTTCTCTGAAATCCCAAAACATGGAAAAATAATCTCATTGACTGTTACAACTTTAACAGTTTCTGTAACTTTTTGATCCATGGTTTCAGTGCCAGGTTTATTTTTTCAAAGTGGTATTCAATGTGTTGTTTAAGCTTGAACAATTGCTTAAAGTACATAATCGTAAATTTTCAGATAGGAAGAATTGTTTGTGTCTACAAAGTTTGACGAAATAATAATAATAATAATAATAATAATAATAATGATGATGAGGACTTTATATAGCGCCTAATCTTTAGAAGCTCTAAGTGCTTTACAACATTTGACAATGCTTAAAAAGAATAAGAAAGCACATATAATGAAATGATTACGAAAACAAAAACAAACACATAAATAAGAAACAGAAAAAATATGCTGTAAATTTTTAAGGTAACGATACGGTCAAGGATACATTATTAGGTCATTATGACTGTTCTTGCAGTTGAAAAAAATGGGTTTTAAGGGTGCTCTTGAATGAGATTGCTATTTTTTCTTTGTGTCTAAGTGCAGTGGGCAATTCGTTCCACGTTGCTGGGACCTGGTATGCAAAAGAACATTGTCCATATAATTTCAATTTCATAGTGGGAATATTGAGAATGCGAGTGTCAGAAGAGGATCATAAGCATCTTGCAGGTGTATACACATGGGTGATGTCAGATAGGTATGTTAGACTGGAGCCCATCAGTGAAACGTAGCACAGAGAACAAATTTTGTGTTTAATTCTGGATCATATGGATAGCCAGTGTATGGTACAGAACATCGAAAAGGCGTGCTCTTATTGTGGTACTCTAAGGATGATCTGAGCAGCAGTGTTTTGAACTTTTTGAAGTTTCTGAAGTAGATATTGAGATGAGCCTGACATAATTGAATTACAACAGTCCAGTCTTGAAAGTACTAAGGAACACACAAGTGTTTTAGTGGCATCAACTGACAGATACTTGCGAATGGAGCTGATGTGTCTCAGCTCAAGATATGCAGCCCGGCATACGTTCATGACATGTTGATGCAATGAAAGAGTACTGTCAAGAGTGACACTGAGCTTTCGTACTGACTGCTTGAATTTAATGTTGGTGTTGCTGATATTTATTGTCTGAGGTAAAGGATGTGAATGAGAAAGTCTTTGTGTTGTAATCAGGATGGCTTCAGTTTTATCATCATTAATCTGCAGCTTGTTACATGTCATCAATGATTTCACATCAGAAATGCACCTCTCTATGTCTTGGATGGTAGCTTCAACTTCAGCTGGACGGCTAGATTTGTATATTTGAGTGTCATCAGCATGCAATTGGTGAGACACTGGATGATGATCTATGACACTTGAGAGTAGCTAAGTGTACAAAATGAAGAGAACAGGTCCAAGAACAGACCTCTGTGGAACACCACAGCATAGATCAACTGTGTTGGAGTGTTTTCCATTGTGGACACAATTTGTGTCTTGTTGACCAAGTAAGTCTTGAACCATAGTAAGGCCGTATCATGAATGCCAAATGCATGCTGGAGACGGTGAAGTAATATATCATGGTCTATAGTGTCAAATGCTGCAGACAAGTCAAGGAGAGTGAGGACTGTAGTCTTTCCACCATCCAAAGCAGAGAGAAGGTCATTGACTACTTTCAGGAGAGCAGTTTCAGTACTGTGGTGAGGGCAATATGCAGACTGTACATTGCTAAAAAGACTGTTTGAATTCAGATGAGATACAAGTTGTGATAGAACAACTTTTTCTGAGATTTTTGACATGAATGGGAGATTAGAAACTGGGTGGTAGTTCTTTAGATCATTATGGTCAAGTGTTGGTTTCTTTAGCAGAGGTTTTACAATGGCAGTTTTGTAAAATGATAGGAATTCCCCAGATGAGAGAGACGTGTTTATAACATCGGTTAGTGAAGGCAATATTGGATCCAAGCACTCTAGTGGCAGTGACGTTGGAAATGGATCCAATTCACATAACTTTGGTGCACTTTTCATCACGATTGTACATACTAAATCCATAGACAGGTTCAAATGCTGCTAATGTTTGCCGCTGAAATTCTGTATTTCAACTGTATGGTGATGACCAGTCAACTGAAATTGTGTTGTCAAGTTTATCTCTGATGGTTTGTACTTTGTCATGGAAGAAATTTTTGCAAACAGGTCCAGAAGCTCAACTCGAGAAGGTAGCTGGAAGTTTTGTACATTTGTTCCTTGACAGTAGCTTGTTAGTAATCTCAAATTGTTCTTTGCAGCTGGAACTTTCCATGATCTTAGTACTATAGTGGGCCTATTTCACTGCATGGACTGTTTGTGACATTCTTCTTATCGACATCATAAATCTGCTTATGAATAGTGAGTCTGGTGGAAAGCCAAAGTCTCTCAGCCTTACGACGGTCTCTTTTAGCAGTGCGAAGCTGGTCCCTAACACTGCTTTACCATGGAGAACACTTCTGAATTGCTACTTTGCACTTGGTTGCTGGGGCGTGTTTGTCAAGCAATGAACTCAGGCAGTTATCAAGTTGTTCTGCTGTAGTAGGTAAGCTAGTTGTTAGGTTTGCTTGGATGTGAATCATCAGGTTGGTTGTGTTTATCATACGAAGGTTTCTCTTAGTAGCGAATAAAGGTGGCGGGTTAGGGACTGATGGCATATAATGCAGAGGTGATCTGATGAAAGTTTGTGGCACACCAGAGAGGATTGAAGAATGTTATCATCAGGTCTGTAAAGAATCCAATCTAAAATGTGACCACGTTTATGGGTGGGTTGGCTAACTGACTGTTTCAGGTTGAAAATGTGAATAGAATCTAGGAGTTTCGATGTGCATGGGTTTTCAGGACAGTCACAGTGAAAGTTGAAATCTCCAAGAATAATTAGGTTGCCATCTATCAAATTTCCATACTCCAGGAGATTCGGAAACTGCTCCAAAAAGAGAAATTCTGTCAACTTGTTTTTCTACTAGGAGGAGGGCGGTAGAGGCAGAAATAAATGGACTGATTTTTGTTCTACTGAACATGTGAAAATCTACTACTTTCTGGAAAACCCTGATTTTATTCTTGAAAATCCTGTTTCAAAATTCATCAAGCTTAACATGTTAAAAATTATTAGACAATATTGTGCATTCACTATTTCTGGATTTTATAGCTGCTACAAATGATAAAGTTAAGGACCCAATGAACAATGATCCTTCCATGGATACAGTGGGACACTTTCCTGAACCAGTGATTTTAATTACCAGTGAATCTCATTCTTTGCAGAACAATGAAAATTTATACCTGGGAAAAGGAGTGAATTCACTGTATAAACTTTCAGGATGAAAATTGCAACAAGCTGTTAAATTTAAAGAAAAAAATTAATACTGCTGATGCCAGTCTGAAGTAATCTTGAAGATTTACAATGAATACACATGACTATGTGAGATTTACAATGAATACACATGACTGAGATTTACAATGAATACACATGACTGTGAGATTTACAATGAATACACATGACTATGTGAGATTTACAATAAATACACATGACTGAGATTTACAATGAATACACATGACTATGTGAGATTTACAATGAATACACATGACTGAGATTCACAATGAATACACATGACTATGTGAGATTTACAGTGAATATATAATTGTGAGTATGATTTACAGTGACTACAGATGACTAAGTGTTATTTATAACAAATATACATGAGTGATTTACAGTGAATACATGTGAATGTAAGTGATATACAGTGAATAGTGAATACACCTGACTGCAAGTGTAATTTACAGTGAATACACCCAACTGTAAGTGTGATTTACAGTGAATACACCTAACTGTAAGTGATTTACAGTGAATAACCCTGACTGTAATTTACAGTGAATACACCAGACTTAAGTGTAATTTACAGTGAATACACCTAACTATAAGTGTAATTTACAGTGAATACACCCGACTTAAGTGTAATTTACAGTGAATACACCTGACTGCAAGTGTAGTTTACAGTGAAAACATCCGACTGCAAGTGTGATTTACAGTGAGTACACCCGACTGTAAGTGTAATTTACAGTGAATACACCCGACTGTAAGTGTGATTTAGTTCTGACATTGAGCTTCATCTTAACCACATTTCCAGATAAAATTAATAGTCAGTGAAGAACTTTGACCAAAACCTTATTATCAGGTAACTGAAAATTCATTCATTAAGTATGCATTTAATTTTTGTTCTTAAATATATATTTTGATCAAACTATTTTGACACAGTAATGTTCTAGGCAAAGAATAAAAGTAATTTGGTTTACCACACTAAACCATGAATTATGACCTTGTTTTATTTAATTTTTAAATTTTTCAGTCTTGCCTTGATGCTTCATCTTTTGGTTTTAATAAAAAAAATAAAATAAATAGCTCCTGCTTGTCAATTTTTATTGTTTTAAAACTGTTGTGGAAATGAACAGCAAGAATTTTTTGGAAGAAAATTTTATTTAGTGGACATATACTCATCCCAAGGCAAACTTTTACCCATCCAAAACAAGAAGACCATTTTTTTTTTTCACAGCCCTTTTTCTCAAAATACATTTTTGGTCCTATTAAGAGAGTCATGGACTCTCAGCTATGTGAAAATCTATTTTGGACTCCTCAGTTGTATATTCTCACGTTACAGTAACCATACAATGCTGACCAACTGACCATCAGTTTCTTACCAATTTTGTCTCTCTATGGTAATGCAAGTTTTCCAACATATACAGATACCAAACTTTGTTTATGGCTTATACACCAGATATTCATAGTCAAAATTTACACCATCAGCAGTTACTGAACATTGTAGATATCTTGTACTTGGGAACATTGTAGATATCTTGTACTTGGGCTCTGGAAGAACCTTATTGATTTTGGTGTTAAAAGGTTATTGCATGGTAACATTAGTTCTCCATCTGCTGTTTTCGCCATACTTTGTGGATGGGTTGCAATAAACAAGAACCCTTTTGATTTTCCTGTTAAAAGGTTATTGCACAGTAAGTTTAGTTCTCCATCATTTATGGTCACCAAGCTTTGTAAATGGCTTGCAGTAAACAAAGACTATATTGATGGATAGTGTGACTGCATAGTAATTCCTGATCACATGCCTTGGCTTCCACTTGGGACAGAGAAGTCTATTGATTTAGGGGTCCAACAATCAATGGTCAAGGTCACTGACTGAAAAAAAGAATGTGGTTTCTGCTCCAAAAGATTAAGCAGTCTACATAGATGATTATTCAACATGGGGTGTAATGTTCTGTTGACTGAGCCCTTGTTGAAAAGTGTTCCATACAATTGTAGATATCATTTGGGCTAATGATAGTACTTTCAAAGATCCTAGGAATTGTCATCTTTTTTTTTTGTTTATGATACAGTAGAGCTCATGCCTTTTTTTTTGTTGTTTCTCTGCCCATTTAAATTTGGCACTTATCTCACTCCATGTTTATCTCATATTGAATACGTTCTTGTGATACTTTATGGTCCACCATCAACAATTTCACAGGCTTGTGTTGTGCACCTCCATGATTGACAAACCAGTCTGAAATACCAAACAAAATATTATATTCTTATTATATGTGTAACCAATTAAAATTATTTTAGGCTAGTTTTGTTTTTCCAATGCAAGTGTTTTTCTGTTTCTATGCATTGCTTGAAGCTAACCTTACTCTTACTGCAGATTTCAACTCTATGTGCGTTCCTAAAGTTAAGACACTATAATCTGCCAATTGTAAATCATGACCATAGGAAAGTGGAAACTTCTAGGAATGTAATGTTTTATAAGAATTTCAAGTAACTTCTACTCGACTCAGTTTTAAGTTAATCATGTTCTTGCAATGGGAGGTAATCTGAGATAGGCACATTTAAATTCCAATTGGCACCATGATGCTGTTTAAAAGAAATAAAACACAATTTAAGCTGAAATGTGAATCATGTGCTTAACCCTGAAATGGAAACCATGTGCTTAGCCCAGAAATGTGAATCATGTGCTTAACCCTGAAATGGAAATCATGTGCTCAGCCCAGAAATGTGAATCATGTGCATAGCCCTAAAATGTGAATCGTTCTTAGCCCTGAATGTCAGCAATAGCATGTGTTTGCATGGCTGTGTAATACACAAAGAGATAATTTAGATTCTTGTGCAGTATTTTGTGTTGTTCAGTGACCTTGCTTCAATTGGTATTTAACAGAAATCAAGGCTTGAATATATTATTAGCACTTATAAAATACTGTCTTAGCATCAATACAAGATATCAGTTTCATTCTGGCATCAGTAAGATATAATTTATATCACTCAAGTCATCTGACTTGTACTGTCATATTTAACAGCTGAATTCAAAGGTATCATTCAAGTCAGCTGACTTGTACTGTCATATTTAAGTCCCAAATTAATAGGTATCATTTATATTACTCAAGTCATCTGACTTGTACTGTCATATTTAACAGTCCCAAATTAATAGGTCTCATTTATATCACTCAAGTCATTTGACTTGTACTGTCATATTTAAGTCCCAAATTAATAGGTATCATTTATATCATTCAAGTCATCTGACTTGTACTATTATATTTAACAGCCCCAAATTAATAGGTGTCATTTACATCACTCAAGTCATCTGACTTGTACTGTCATATTTAAATTAATGGTGGAAGTTTGATAATTGTTCACAATAAATCTTATTAAATTTATTGCTGAAATGAACAATAAATTGGGTATTAGTTTTATGATCATTAAATTGGGTATTGATTTTATAATCAATCAGTTGAGTATTGAATTAATGATCAATCAATTGAGTATTGATTTTATGATCAATCGAGTATTATTTTATGATCAATCAGTTGGGTATTGATATTATGATCAATTGAGTATTGGTTTATAATCACTCAATTGGATTTTATGAACAATCAATTAGCTATTGATTTTATTATCAATCAGTTGGGTATTGATTTTATGATCAATAAACATTTTTATTGCTTTTATAATCAGTCAGTTGGGTATTGGTTTTGATTCAAAGAAGAATCTGTTAGTTTTTATGTGCTTTTTTGTCTGTATGTTTGTGGGGTTTTTTACATATGCTTGTTTATGTTTGTGTTTGTTTTTTTGTGTATGTGTGTTTTTTGTGTGATGATCACATTTACAAATAAAGATGTTCCGAGAATTTTAAAAAATTTTTTCTTATAGAGTAGTAGAAGTAAGACATTCCTTGTCGTATTTTCATGTTATGGTCTAAAATTAGATGTTATTAGTGCTAGACCTAAATATCCCAGATATTGCTGTCTGTCTCTCTTCTGCATAAAGTAATTCTTAGGTGTACTCTGGCCTCTTGTGGAATGGATATAAATAGGTTTACAACATCCTGGAAACCATGGTGAAGAATCATGTGGATAACTGAGTTGAAACTGTTGCAAAGTTTGGAAAATAAAGTATGCAGATGATCATGCTTGGAGAAAAAAAATATGATTCACATTATCAATTTAATGTTGCTAAGCTTAGAGAAAATAATGACCAAGTTGCAATGTGTGAAGATAACTATGCATATGATCAGACTGATGTTGCTAAGCTTGGAGAAAAATAAGCAAATGTTCAGTTGATTTTGTTAAGCATTATGTGAATAATTTAGCTGAAGAATGTTGACAGATGTTGAGACAAAATGATGAATAATTGACTTAAAGAATGTGCCAGGTGTGGAGTTGTCTCAGACATGTAAGAGTGTATAAAAAAAGTTTTATTTACTGTGGTGGGGTGAATGATGACACCAGTTATAGTGCAGACATGTCAGTGCAGCAGGACCTGTTCTCAAAGACCACCTCTTCTGCCAATAAAATAGGGCTTCATAAGGTAGTAGGTCTTTCATAACAGATCAGAATAAAATACAATTGATTGCATTGATAATGTGGTCTCAACATAAGTGGTCTTTCAGGAGAGGTTTTAGTGTATTTCCATTTTGATATGCTAATCTCCATGAAAGCCAGCAAAAAGTACCTAAACCTTTTTTACTCTTGGTTTGAAATCAGTTTTTCTTTCATTCCTTCAGTTTATCTGTAGTCAGTCTTAATTAATTTCTGTTCAAATTTTGATCAAATTACAGCTTTCATATAGTACATATTTTTTCTAACAATAATTTTCACATGAAATGATAGGCTTGTGTAAATAACTACTGGCAGTTCATCTTGTTACTACAGTATCATTGATAATAACAATTCATATTTCGTGTTTGAATTATATTGTATAATACAGCCACTTGTTTGGAGGGGTCACTGGGCTTTAATTCTTAAAAGAAATTCGGGAAATAACAAAAAATGTAATATACCCACTGTTGCTACAACCTATACTTTGATTTCCTTGCTTGCCCTCATCTGCAGGGCAAGATGATTTTTACAAGCCCTGGACTTCTGCTTATTTGATCCATTGTTGTTCAGTTACTTATCTTTCATTGCTTTTGCCATTACAAACTCAGAACAGTCACAGTTGTTAACAGAAAATTAACATTTTTTTTCCAGTCTTTCTAACTACAGTATAAAAGTTAATGCTTGTAATTGCCACATGAAAACTCTTGGAAGATTTTGGGCTCAAAACTTTTATCCCTAATTTCAGGGGGAATGGACAAGCTCCAACATGTGGCTGTAACAGATACAACCATCAGTATACCCAGCATAATTTAGAATGTGCCATAGCTGAGGTTAAGGCAGGAAACTTGAGCATACGAAAAGCCAGCCAAGTTTTTGGTGTTCCCAAATCTACGATTCATAACTGGATTACTCGAGAGGCAAAAAAGGGAACTGACTTAGTACAGTCCCTACAAGCCCACTACAAAGTGTCATCCTCCTAATTGGAGGAGGGACATTTTATCACTTTATGTTGCTGTAACATTCTTAGATAGTGCCAATTTACTGTAAATTGTTGTATTTTTGGCTTTGAGGAATGTGTTGTTTTCAAGTCTGGCATGCAGTTTAGTCTGTTGCTAGTTTGTATTTATAATAATAGGAACTTTTCTATATTTAGTTCTATTATCCTTTTGGCTGTGTAAATGGATGGAAGTCAGATTTTAATCTCAAAAGGAAATGACTAGGCTAATATTGACTTATTCCTGATAGGTTTACAATTTCAGTGTATTCAAACAATCATTTCATTAGAAAGTGCAGATACAATTGTGATTGCAAAAAAAATTTATTTGAAATGTATTGTGAATTTTTCTAATCAGTGCTCCGTTAAGAGATAAAAAGATAAAGGACACAACATTTAACTTCAGATTATATATAATTAAGGGATATTTGTATATGTGATTGTATATGTATAAAGAAACATGGTTGTCAATTTGTCGCAATTTATGTTCATTCCTTCGATCCTGTTTTATGTATCATGATACCCAGTCCGTTATTCTAAATTCTTTGATTAGACTTTATATTTTCTGGTGAATAGTTGCAGTTTAGTTCATCATATAAAGTTGTTTTGATGCGTCTAATGCCAGAGTGTTGCACCTTGAGTGATGATCATAGTTTGATCATAGATCAGTCTAATGCCAGTGTTGCACCTTGAGTGATGATCATAGTTTTTAGAAAATAATGGAAATTAGTGGACAGTAAAGTTGACTGTGAGCAAGATCTGGAATGCAAAATTCCACAGAGTAGCTCATTTCAGATGAACTAGATATTCAAACTTGCCGGTGTTTTCCTCATTTACTTGAATGCTTAATACAGCATTTATTACAAATTCATATCTAAAGATAAGATGACAAGACGGTGCAGTCTACAAAGTTAAGGTGTCAGAACTGTTAGAGCAGATAAAATTGTATGATTTTGTTAGCACACCCTGTACATTAAGTATTATCAAATATTTTCTTTTGTCCTTTTAAAATGTGGGTTTTTTTGCCCAAATTTGGAGCATGTGATATTCAGTGTCCGTGTTCTTGGGATCCTTGCTGCATACACATGCAAGTAACAGAATCATGGATAATGTCAATAACATTTGCAGTCTGGCTAAATTTGTGAATATATTGTGTGACTGTTCTTTACACATGCATACATATAATAATAAATGCAACACTGACAGTACAGTATCTCTTTTATGATAAGAACAGAGCTCAAATTTAACACAAATTTCTTTGTAGCCAGAAGGACTAGTATGCTGAGAAATTTACTAGTCCTGCCAAATCTTTACTAGTCCTGTCCAAAAAAGAATATCACACTTGTATAGAGACTATAATTATTAGTCATAAGTAGCATTACCATATAAAATTCAGAAGTATATAATTATAAATCAAATCCTGCTTCACATCATCAGTCAATTCACATTTCTTGTTTCTCAACATAACGTTCTTTTCTTCATAATATTGTAATTCCCTGTCTTTTGTCAGTGTCTTCTGAAACATTTGATTAAGCTTTTTCCTATCATAAGAATTATTCCTCTCTTTTATGTCATTTTCATTCAATGTTTGCTTTTTCCAGTGGCTGAACACCTATAAAACGCCATATTTTGCCTGTCTTATAAGGAGGGAATTGTGCCTCGTTTTTAAATATGAGATGTTACTGCATAGCTGACATTAATTATTTTAAGACAAAAAGGAATGGCACAGTGTCTTTCGTATAAGAAAGAGCAAGAAACATGTTTCAAAACATGTGCCTGTGTCTCTCCACTATTAAGTGGTCTCACCCTAATAAAGACTTGACTTAAGCAGATGTTCTGCATGATCAAAGCAGTGGCTATTGTAAACACTGTTATAAAATATTAGCATCAGAATATAATGTTAGTTTTAGCTTGGAAAAGGTGTGTTACCATAAAACGATGTTATCTGACTCGGCATGTTGTATTTTACAGCTCCAATTACGGTCTCATCATCAATAACATAAGTTTGGTAAATGTTCCTAATTAATCAGACCTCAATGTATTCTTGAAATTAATAAAAAGGTAGAAAAGTTTCAAATCTTAGTTGTCCATGCTCAGAGTTTTTAATTCCCAAAAAATTGTATGGCATTCTGCTTCGCTATATCCATGTGTATTCAATTGTTTGTTCATTCTTGTAATGAAAAAGTATAAAAACTACCATAATCATACAATATGCCAGAAAACATAATTGTAATAATTGATCAAATTCTTATTATTTTGATGCAAATGTAAAATATCCTGTGTGTGTGACTGTTGGAGCGTTTGGCTAGCGAGAAAAAAAATGAGGAAAAATCTCTTCAACAAACAAACATGTTAACTAATTTCTTTGGTGGCCAAGTGGTCTACATTGATCTCTGTTACGGATCACTGCCATCTCACCTCTGTCTGCTTGGGTTCGTTGCTTCGAGTCTAAGATTCATCGAATGTGGATATGTGAGAAAGCTTGCCAGTAGCTTCTGGTTGGTCCGTGGTTCTTTCCACAGATTTCGAAGTTTCTTTATCCACCATTAATACTGGCAGCCATGTATAGCGTACGTATCGTGTGCTGAAAAATGGCATTAAACCCCAGAACAACAACTAATTCTTTGAATAGTTTTTGCTGTGTTCTTTTGTATGTATGGTATACTGCTTTGTTGCTTGTGACTGCAGTCAGTGAATAAAGTATGATACCATGTCATTTTGCATTTAATTCGTCATCAGATTAATAAGGATCAATCACTAAACTTCCTTTGTTAATGACGGGAGGATGATTGGCACTGTTCAGCAAAATGCACAAAATCAGTTGGCTTTTTGTTATAGGAACACACCTTTCAGAGGCAGAAACTGATATCATCTACTCATGCTAATATTTTATAATATTTTATGACTTTTTACAATGGTTACTTGCTTTGATTCTACAGCACATCTGCTGAAGTCAAATCTCTATTAGGGACTGGCGCAAACAAATGTTCACTGTTGATAGCGGAAACTTACTAGACCATCAGACTATTAACAGTATGAAAGTTACTAGTCCGACAGGAAATCTACTAGCCTCGGGCTAGCGGACTACCGCTAATTTCGCTAATTTTGAGCCCTGTAAGATTATGGTCAACCTTATCAAGTTGTCAAAAAGTGGAGTTTATTCTTTGTGTTGAATGTATCTTTAACAAATACTGTATTTGCAAAAACATAAAAATGAGATATAGGATTATCATATGCCCCCCCATGTCTTTCCTATTGCTCAGGTTTTAAAATTAGGTGTCCAAATATTTTTTTAAAAACATTTTATATATTTTAAATGTGATTTTTGGTTGATTTTTACCATTGAGGAAACAAAATGCTATGGTTGATGTTGAGAAATGGGGATAGTTAGCTGACTGAAAACACATTTATTTCTTGGCCACAGATAAATGCATTATTTTGAATCAGGATGTTGTATGACACAAGTGATTGTAGTGGGTGATCTTCAACTGTCCTAATGACATTGACAGTGGATAAATTGATGATGACCTGTCCCCCCCCGCACTTATTATAGTTGTAGTGCAAATGCAATGGTTGCTATTCCCAATGTTTTAGTTTCAGTATTTTTAATGTGACAGTTTTTGTCACTATTTTATGTCTGTTTATTTTTGAACATGTGTTTTAATTGGCACCATGTAATGAGTGATTGTTCTGACATGGTATTTACCATCTAAAAATCACACAGTTTCATCCAGGGCAAAACTCTTGTTCAATACATTTGTCTGAAAGGAGATGGACCTGTTAGACCAGTGGTGTTAATGATTTTGTTATTAACAATTTCTCAGTTTTCTGAATTTGTCAAGTTTTTGTTTAAATGTCATTCTAGCCATTATCCACAATTTTGTTTTCTGGGCAAACTAAAGAAACACATTTAAGGTCTTTCACTGAAATTTGGTACACATATGTGGTGTTAATACAACAGTTGCTATTAACTTGAGTTTCAGTATTTTTAACAAATTAATTTGTATTTGTTTTTTTATCATCATCCACCATTCACACTTTCATTTCTGGAGGAAAACTTGTGATGTCAAACATTACCCATGATTGTAAATATATGTCATGATGCCTATCACTTGCCAATATATGTTGCACAAGTGTATTAAAAATAATTTTCTATATCACTTACAAGTCATGATTCCTATCACTTACAAGTCATGATTCCTATCACTAATATACATTGTAAATAGAAGTCATAATGTCAAACATTACCCATGATTGTAAATATATGCCATGATGCCTATCACTTGCCAATATATGTTGCACAAGTGTATTAAAAATAATTTTCTATATCACTTACAAGTCATGATTCCTATCACTTACAAGTCATGATTCCTATCACTTACTAATATACATTGTAAATAGAAGTCATGATTCATGTCAAAATATACATGGAAAAGACAAGTCACTATCCATGTCACTAATATACATGTACATGGACAATACAAGTCATGTTCCATATCACTAATATACATGGAAAATACAAGCCATGATCCATGTCACTAATATACAATGAAAATACAAGTCATGATCCATGTCACTTGTCAATATCACTTTGTAAATAAAAGTCATGATGCCTGTTGCCTTCTAACTTGCATTCTAAATAGATTCTATATCATTTTCTGTATCACTTACAAGTCATGATTCCTATCACTTACTAATATACATTGTAAATAGAAGTCATGATGTAAATTACTTCCTAATGTACATTTTGAATACAAGTCATGATCCATGTCACTAATATACATAGAAAATACAAGTCATGATCCATGTCACTAATATACATGGACAATACAAGTCATGATCCATGTCACTAATACACATGGAAAATACAAGTCATGATCCATGTCACTAATATACATGGAAAATAAGTCATAATCCATGTCACCAATATACATGGAAAATGCAAGTCATGATCCATGTCGCTAATATACATGGAAAATACAAGTTATGATCCATGTCACTAATATACATGGAAAATACAAGTCACTATCCATGTCACTAATATACATGGAAAATACAAATCATGATACATGTCACTAATATACATGGAAAATACAAGTCATAATCCATGTCACTAATATACAATGAAAATACAAGTCATGATCCATGTCACTAATATACAATGAAAATACAAGTCATAATCCATGTCACTAATATACAATGAAAATACAAGTCATAATCCTTGTCACTAATATACAATGAAAACACAAGTCATAATCCATGTCACTAATATACAATGAAAATACAAGTCATTATCCATATCACTAATATAAAATGAAAATACAAGTCATTATCCATGTCACTAATATAAAATGAAAATACAAATCATAATCCATGTCCCTAATATACAATGAAAATACTAGTCATGATTCATGTCAAAATATACATGGAAAATACAAGTCACTATCCATGTCACTAATATACATGTACATGGACAATACAAGTCATGTTCCATGTCACTAATATACATGGAAAATACAAGCCATGATCCATGTCACTAATATACATGGACAATACAAGTCATGATCCATGTCACTAATATACATGGAAAATACAAGCCATGATCCATGTCACTAATATACATGGACAATACAAGTCATGATCCATGTCCCTAATATACATGGAAAATACAAGCCATGATCCATGTCACTAATATACATGGAAAATACAAGTCATGATCCATGTCACTAATATACAATGAAAATGCAAGTCATGATCCATGTCACTAATATACAATGAAAATGCAAGTCATGATCCATGTCACTAATATACATGGAAAATACAAGCCATGATCCATGTCACTAATATACATGGAAAATACAAGTCATGATCCATGTCACTTGTCAATATCACTTTGTAAATAAAAGTCCTGATGCCTGTTACCTTCTAACATGGATTCTAAATAGAAACTTACTATAAATAAAATCTTTTTGACAAATCATTCTGTCTTACAGCAGACATTTGACAATTAGTGGATATAGATGAGTCTGTCTTTGTGTCTTTTATCCAACTTTGTACATGTAACACAGAGCAGCCAGGGTGATATGTAAAAGTCAAAGATATTTTAACACTGCATTATCTTTTGTCACCACTCTTAATTTGATGCCAATTAGGATTATTTTTTTTAAAAAACTGTCCTTACTTTGAATGTCTTGAATAACTTGACATCTTTTAAGTTTGAAAGAAACATTAACACAATGAGTCATGGTTGAGTGAAAATAATAATTTATACATACCAAATCTTTGGACAGAGTATTTTAGGAAATCTTTCATTAACACTGATGCACTTTTGTACAGTAGTTCATAGCATATTAAATAAGTACCTACCATATATATTTGCTAACAAGTTGACCTTTTGCAAAAAGAATTTTTTTATGCACAGTAGGGTCATCTTATTAACAAGATAAAACAAAAAAAATAATTTTAAAGTCTGACCTTACCATAATGACTGTAAATCTTGGGACACTATTAGTGTTAGGACACCCTTAATTATTCTCGAAAGTCATATCTTTAGGACCTCTAATGTTGGGACATGAAATTACGCCTGTTGTTTCATGTCTTCAGTGGGTTTTTTTATTTATCATTTGATGTATTTTATCAGTCATAATGAAGCATAAAAATGACTTCTTAATTGTTAAGGAACTTGCATTGTGAATTATTAGATGGAAATATTAAAGCTACCATAATCAGAAAATTCAATAAATTTATTTAAGTTTCCTCAGTTTTCTTTGCAACTGGTTACAATGTGATTGAATGACAACAAGAAACAATATTATTTGTTTCAGTGCTAGTATTTATTAAGCATATTTATACATATGTTGTCACTACATGTACATTGAAGGTGTTTTGTTGTGCTGAATGAAGTACATACCTCTGATTCTGATCGTAGACACCACTGCACTTAATTTAAAGATCTCCAAAATATGACAAACACATTTCAGAAATAATTCTTTGAAAATAATTGTCAGTCGCAGTCCTTGTCTCGGGGTTCAAATGCATAAACTGGCTTGGATTGCTGATGGAAACAAAAAGAAAAATCTGCCAATTAAAAATGAAGTTGATGCCAATATAACCAGCTTGCCAGCTTATGGGAAATTATTTTATTAAGCCAAAACAAAAATAGATCATTGATGATCTTAGTCCACACCACTCCCTCGATAACTCTCGCCCGGATAACTTGCAAACCCACTTATAACGTGGTGTCTGGCATGGCTCCTGATTTTAAGAAAATATATTTTAAAATGTGCTGAATGTGAAAACAATATTGATAATATTTGGTTAATTGAACCTTGCTATACACCGTATTTTATGTAAATTTTCGTTCATGAACAAAAATTATTAACCATTAATTTTTGTAAAAATAAAATGGGAATACGGTATTTTTGATCTTTTTTGCAAGCATAAATCTTCATTGTGGAAATGTTATGCCCAATACTTTAACAAATTATTTCAAATAATACAAAGTGATATGTACGGAAAATTACAATGCATTTAAATAATTATTATTGTGATAACTGGATTGTGTATGAAAAATGAAAGGGTATGAAAAAATACATTTAATACGATAGCTCATTTTATCATCAGAAATGGTGATTATTGCCCATAAAGGTAGAATCCATATTGTGAAATTGGCAAGTTATAATAAGATATCACATATTACGTTTGGGGGGGTTTTGGAGATAAATAGTTGTCAATGCACTAAAAATAATCAGTCATGAAACAGCTATCAACAAAAAATTCTTGTAAATGTTAACAGGTTGAAACAGAGAATGACATAAGCAACAATTAAATATCTTGCTATATGAAATTCATGTTCTCATCCGTTAATTTCACTTCAATGTAATTATAGGTTACTGCATTTGTATAGAAAAATATGAACGAGTTTTTGGGATAGCTATACTGCACGACCTTGGGAGTGCAGTATAGCCATCCGAAAAAACGAGTTCATATTTTCCCATTCAAATGAAGTAACCTTTTTATTATATGCTCATTTTTGTTTCATTACCAAAGACTTAAAAATAAAATTCAGAACAAAATATATTTAATAATAAAATTTATTATTTTATTATTAAAATAAATAAGTTGACAATCGTAAATTCTCCTTCAATACACAATAATAGTATTTATGCGCATATAGCTCTGCCCATCGACCTTTTGACTTCATAGCGTACCACGAGCTCACTCATTTAAAAAAGAAATCCCATTTTGGTCTATCTGAAATTGAAATTTAAAGTCATATTATGAATGATTTCGCCATTGAACAAAGTTTCCAGCTGGTCAGGAATTGAGAGATTTTGTTTCTCTGTCAATACAGCCAAATTCTGATTATCTCCGTCTGTGTGTTTTCCGCACGATGTACGTGTGATTTTAGGGACTGGCAATGACAACAATCTGCATAACTGTTTCTGTTCTGCCATGGATAGTTTAGAATCGTAAACTAGAAAAATATGAAAGTTTTTAAACATAAATTCTTAAGAAGATGCTTGTTTCAATATTGTTTATTTTTTGTGAACAACAGATTCATTTGTTGCGGAGTTCCGTACAGTCTACTATGGAATGTGATTTCGATTTCAACAATGTAGTCTGGATTCTATAGGCCTATATATTATAGTACACAGATGTGTAACAGTATTTGGAAATACGTAATTCTTATTAGCAGAAAGAGTCCACAAAGTACAAAGTACATTTTGAGGAGATTAAAGAGGCAAAAAGGCAAGTAGATTTATTCTCATTACTATTACCAGTTATAGATGACATATTTTTTATGCCCAGTTACTTGCATTATCTTTGTTGGAGGGACCCCAGCTTTTGACAGGTTTGTCACAGTAGTCTTCCTTACAGAATGATTGGTAATTCTTCCCTGGATTTGTGTCCTTTCGGCTGCTCGTTTCATCAGAGTTCCAAGCTGATTAAACCCCATTGGTCTCGGATAATACCAGCAATTTTTAACATTTGCATCGCTAATATGTTTTATTTATTCAATAATCTAATGCACCTGACATAAAAACCAGTTTTCTTATATTTGGCAATGTTGATTAATGCATTTCATTGTGAAAATGGTTTGGTATGTGCAGATTATACAATTCATTACATATTTTCCCCATATTTTTTGTTTTATGTTATGTAATTATATTTTCATTCATTCTTTGCATTGTGTAAAAAAAATGTCACTCCTTTTTTCTTTGTTTATATTTCATACAGCCTTCGCTGAATATTTCTGTTATCACGTTCAGTCGCCAGCTTCATTGAAAATTTCTTCTGTGAATCTATGAATTCATCCACATTCTCAACTTTGGCATCTCTACTTTCAAATGGTTCAAACAGTTGGTTTACTTTATCCACCGACAAACACAATAATCTAAAGTACTGGCGTCTGCATCCATTGTTTGTTTACTATAGAAAGTAGTTCTTCATTCACGTGCATCAGTCACGTGGGAGTGCAATATGAAGGTGTTCAACATCGCCAGATATTGAACGATTCTGACAATGTAAAGTTAACGGAGATAAAAGATGAGCATATAATAAACACTTTTATCACACCATATTCTTTTCTATGAAAAGAGTTGATTGGCCATCACATCGAAACCAGTTAGTACTTCTATGTGAACCTAATTACCGGCTTTGTTTTGATCAACAACTTGGGTAACTGTTTGTTACATGAAAAAAATCAAGTAAAAGTTACCTATGTTGTTTTATCACTTCGAATATATCTTTTGTTTCAAATCAAGCAAGGGAAGTACAATTAAAATAAAATTAAAAGGCATGCCAATGGCAGCACAAGTTCTTGTGGTCATTACCATTCTCAAAATTCATTTTTCATTTTATCTGACCAATCAAAAATGGTTTCATATTTTTATGTACTTAACATCACTAAAATATATAACAGTAATGTATCCTAATCATTTGTAAATGTGACCATGGAGAGCAAAGGAAGTAAGTGAAAGGTGTACTCAGTGACAGAAAAGCCGTGTATCATAGATAGGGTTCATAATGGCAAAGCAAGATCCAAGATTTTTAATGAACTAAACAATTGCTGAGTCGACATTTAGAGGCTGGCTTAAAGATAACAAAAACTTCAGGATTATTTATGTGGTATTGATTCAGATAATGAGATCAAATGAAAATGAGCACAAACAGCAAATGATACTAATTTAGATACACAGCAATGTGAACAACACACAGAGGCAGCAGAGAAATCAAAGAGTAAAACAGAATAAATGAACAGATATTTTCAAAATGTGAAGCGATATTTGTGAAACATGTCACAAACTTCAAGCATTATCGTGTTCTAATTTACGCTATTTTAAATTTGTAGACCCATTAAATTCATGTTGGTAATGGCTAACTCTTGAACAAAAAAATTTCATTTTACTTCTACTGCAATCAAATCTACCCATCGTTTCGATTGACATTGTTTCTTCGAAACGTGTGTTGTTCTTTTGTATCAAAATTCTACTTTGGATCAAACAATAAAACTATAATTTATCTAATTCAACACAAAAAATTGTGACATAGTACACAATGTGCGAAGTCATACATGTGTTAAGCAAACGGAAACCATGTGGAATAATGTTTTGATGATCTCCACAATATACTGTAAGTTATCCTGAAATTAATGTTACTCTGTGAGGAAAAAAGTAAACAAAGTACACTGTTATGTAGAGATATTTATTCACAGTTAATCATAGCATGATTATTGAGTATTCAACACCAACATGCCAACATACCCCTCCTTTTGCATCTATGTCAATACCTTTATTAGTTTTGTTGTTTGTTATAAGTCACATATATGAATGTGTTAAACATGATTCTTTTGTGAGACTGAGAATCACTCTACAGTTTTTAAAGAGCACTAACTTACTGCTTACTCAGCATTTTCTCACTTGTTGAACGTATTTTATGTGTTCTGGTCCTCAGTGATAAACGTCTTACCTTGGTGTTGACATCCCACCTATAGTTTCCCTAAATATTATATCAACAATGTAGCTACAAAATTGTAAAGTATCAACACTTCCTATTTTGATTGATATGCTCTGTAATGCCAACACTATGTCTTTCACAATATCAGCGGCATTGTAAGCTTAACCATCCCACTTTAATTACAGCTTTTATATTGCATCTTGTTAAAATATTTAACATACACATAACAAATTCATCTACTATAATGTGCTAGCCATTTCATTTTGGAACATTGAATTGTTGGTCCCTATTTGATAATAAAATTGCACTATACCAAGGTATGTATTGTATATTCAGAAATACCATGGTACAATATATTTTGTGGTGCTCAGCTCTGTTAGTTGTTGTGATGGTAGGATGTGAACATGTATCAACTTGGTTATGTATCTGGCATTCTAGCCAATGTACCATCAAGCTCCTGCCTCAGTTACATGCTTTTGTACCCTTTTGGTCATTGTCTGGCATTTTAATCACTGTACCATAATCAGCCTTTCTGCCTCAGTTACATGCTTCTGTACTCATTTGGTTGTTTTCTGGCATTTTAGTCACTGTACTATCATCAACCTTCTGCCTCAGTTACATGCTTCTCTACTCATTTGGTTTTCTGGCATTTTAATCACTGTACCATCGTCAGCCTCCTGCCTCAGCTACATGCTTCTTGCGGTTCGCACAGAAGTCCATTAGGCCTATTCCACATCTGTAAGCCCACAGGGCAACAGGCCTATTCCATATCTCTAATCCCACAGGGCAAAACAGGCCTTTTCCACATCTCTAAGCCCACAGGGCAAAACAGGCCTATTCCACATCTCTAAGCCCACAGAGCAAAACAGGCCTATTCCACATCTCTAATCCCACAGGGCAAAACAGGCCTATTCCACATCTCTAATCCCACAGTTTGCATAAGACTTATTCCACATCTCTAAGCCCACAGGTGCATTAGAGCTATTCAACTTCTTAGATTCTGTAGTGTGCGTAAGGCCTGTTCACCATCTCAGAATCCATAGGGTGCATAAGGCCTACTCCACATCTTTAAGCCCACAGGGTGCATTGGCTCTATTCTACATTTCACAATCCACAGAGTGAATCGTACCTTTTCCACATCTCTGAGCTTGCAGGATGCATCAGGCCTATCCCACATCTCAGATTCCATAGAATGCATCAGGCCTATCCCACATCTGAGATTCCACAGGATGCATCAGGCCTATCCCACATCTGAGATTCCACAGGATGCATCAGGCCTATCCCACGTCTCAGATTCCACAGAATGCATCAGGCCTATTTCACATCTTACAGTTCACAGAGTGAACCTGCCCAACTTCACATCTCTGAGCCCACAGGGCACATTAAACCTATTCTACATCTCACAATCCACTGAGTCAATCAAACCTTTTTTATGTCTCTGAGCTCACAGAGAACAATAGGCTGACTCCACATCTCTGAGCCCACAGGGAGCATGAGACCTTGTTCCTCAGGCCAATTCCACATCTCTGAGAACACAGGGCATATCACTCCTACTGCACTACTCAGAGATTTCAATGGCATTACACTGAGGAAATACTTATTGTAAATAGTCAAACTTTAATCTGAAATGAGTGTATACACAAGACACTATATATATATATATATATATATATATATATATATATATATATATATATATATATATATATATATATATATATATATATAACAACAGAAGTAACAACAACAATTAGCTGCTTTAATAGTGGTGATGATTATTGTAGTTGATTGATCATGTATAATGTATATTCATTTTTTGTTGTCAATACAGCAACACCTTCTAAGCAAGCCTTGTTGCAGGAAGTTGATTGGAATTTAGACTCTTCAAAACATTTGAATTCAAACGTCACAAACTTACAAATATAGACATGTAACAATATTAGATCCATAGCCTTAAAATTTCAGGTGCTTTGCAATACCTCAACACTTGAAATACAGACACCTCATGATATTTGGCCCCAAACCTCGAAACTTATATTATAGAAACTTCAGGATATTGTACCCTGAATCTCAAAACTATAAAAATACAGACATCCCATTACATTTGATCCCAAATATCAAAGCTAAATACATACCAACATTCCATTATATTTGATCCCAAATCTCAAAACATAAACTATAGAAACTTCAAGATATTTGACCCCCGACCTTAAAAATATACACTTGATATTTTGTCCCAAGCCTCAGAACTTAAAGGTGTTGGCACTTCATGTTATTTGGCACCAAACCTGAAAATTTTTGACAATAAGCACTTAAAGACCTTTGGCTCCAAATCCCCAAACTTGAGAATGGAGACCTTCAACCCTAGTCTTGATCTGTTAAACAACACTTGTACCTAAACTGGTTAAAGTCAGTAACATGGATAAACATTTCATTATAAAAAATATTAGCAATATTCAGCCCCCTGCTGCATGCTTTTCATTTGGTCCATCTGTCTGTACAGCCATATGTCCCTCAAGGTATACATGAAATTAGGATGGTATATTTGTATGCTTATGTGGATGATTTGATTTCCATTGCAGTAATTTCAAGTTTTTCTGTACATGGTCATTAAAACTATTTTTCAAACTTTTTGTTTAAATGATCTTGAACTGTTTTGATTTTGGTACAAGTTACCTGATTAAATAAAAAAAACCCATTTGCAATGTAGAATGAACTCCTGTATATTTTTTATTTGTAAGTAGAAAGCCTGTTTAAAGTTTTAGGCCTTACATCAATTTAAACAAAAATTCTTTACAGAATTTTAAAGGTTTGTTTTAAAGCAGAAACAAATTTTTTAGTAAATGGGGACCTTGCAAGACTCTCTGGTGCCCCTTTCCTCAGAGTTTTAAGGTTGTATCTCAATTTATTTTACTTCATTTCAGGACGAATTTTGTCTGGTGTACTAAATGTTGGCGGGAAAAGCAAGTTACAGACCATGACAAACCATCCCCTAAAAAGAGTCGAAAAAATTACTGTGTGTACAATTTGCAAAAAGCCGTTAGTGCTGTTCAGGAAGGGACTATGACTTTTAGACAAGCTAGTGCCTACTTTTTTGTGCCTAAATCTACCATATATGACAAGATTTCAAACAAAAACAGAAAACAATAGACTTATTTTTCCCAGACCAGAAAATTTTTATTTGATGTGAGGCTTTGACACATTTACGGTGTACCATATTTCTGAGTTTAATATCATTTGTAGACATTATACAGGTTATAGGAGGAGGACCATTTCAGTTTCTGTCTGATTTTTTTTATGCTTGTTTACACCTATAAATACTTAGATGAACTGTGTTTAAAGGATTAGATCTTTCCAGCCAGACTTCTCATTTTCTTGCTCATTCATTGAATATTCCCTACATTATATATTTAATTTTCTTAACACTTGTATTATATAGCAATTTAATGCTTCTTGGATAATACTGGATTTGATAGTTTTTTCTTTTGTTATTTAATGTCACTTTTAACACAGTATTCACTATATTATACAAAGGAAATTGGAGATACATGTAAGTGCTTTTCCCAAGGACATGCCACAACAGCCTGCCCAGGTTGCTCTACCAGCTAAGCTAATGTGGCTCTCTGCATTTGATACAGATTCAGTCTGTGACTCTGTATTACACTTTTGGACTGGGACTATTTGGTGTTTTCTTCACTTTGGTATAATTTGAAACAGATTCAGTCTGTGACTCAGTATTACACTTTTGGACTGGGACTATTTGGTGTTTTCTTCACTTTGGTATAATTTAATACAGATTCAGTCTTTGTGTATTACACTTTTGGACTGGGACTATTGGTGTTTTTTTTCTCGCTTTGGTGTAATTTGATACAGAGAATAAAGCTCATGTAGATAGCCGAGTTTTGAATGTCATTCACACTGTTGCAAAAAGATATTCACATTATCTAAAAGGAAGAGTATTTAATAAACACAAAAACTACCTGTTCTTGGTAGGCATGGCAAAGAACTAGATAGGTATGGTTCATAAATGTCTTGGATTGATGACCATCTTTTTCAGGGGAGAATCGTGAGGCCCAAGTTCACCTTGCCCTAAGGCCAGGCATGATTTGTTTGTTTTGTATCCATATGCCATCTGTATGTATCCATATGCCATCTGTATGTATCCATATGCCATATGTATGTATCCATATGCAATTTGTTCTCTTCCCAGACTTGGTACAAAAGATCTGTAGTTGCACAGTGGCATACTAAATAGTGCCTGGAGATTGTGGTGTAAATGGCACCCATTATGTGATATCTGTTTAGGTCCTTTGTTGTTTATTTTTCTAATTAAGCACTAACTGCATAGACTCAGATCTGCTGGCATATTATGCAGTGTTGGATTTGGGTCTGTGCAGTTGGATCTGAACTTTAAGCAGATATATACATTGCCTAGACTCTTGAAAACCATTCTTGCTCATGTTACACAGTAAAATCATCTTGCCTAGGAGAAGACCTTCAGACAAATGCTTTTGTGTTTGTATAAGCATTGTTATGCACTGTTTATTGAAAAATTATCATGTAATCAGACACCTATTTGTCAATAAATATGCCCAGCTAATCTTGATCAAATTTTATTCTATAATTAATTTGTGTTTTGATCTTATGATCTCATTATGATAAATAAATTAACTCTTTTTTTGTGGGGGAGTAATAATTTTAATGGATTTAAATTTTGTTATAAACCATGAAATTCAAAGACCCACAAACAATGATATTTCTGTGAATAAAAGTACTACTATGATATATGTAACTTTTCTCCAAAGCAAGAAATTTTGTTCTCAAAAATAAAAACAGTTCAGTCTGCTGAATCCTGACATAGGTACATTAATTTGCTACAAAGATGGTACATTAATTTGCTCTAAAGATGGTACATATTAATTTGCTGTAAAGATTGTATATTAATTTGTTATAAAGATGGTACAATAATTTGCTATAAAGATTGTACATTAATTTGCTATAAAGATGGTACATTAATTTACAATAAAGATGGTATATTAATATGCAATAAAGACAGTATATTAATTTGCAGTTAGGTGGAACATTAATTAATAATAACCATGATACATTATTATTTACAATAAAGACTACATACCATAAAGATATGTTGTGGTATGAAAAGTTAGCTTATACAGTAAGAACAATCTGTTGTGATATGAAAAGTTAGCTTTATACAGTAAGGACAATATGTTGTGGTATGAAAAGTTAGTATATTCAATGTGCTTTGTTAGTCATTGATTACCAAATAATCCAAGTCTGCCCATGTAAAGTCAGTAGTCATTGACTACTAAATAATTCAAGGTATTAGTCACTTAGTCACTGACTACAGAACAATCCAGATCAGGGCATCCATGTATCAAGTTGTTAATCATTGACTACTAAATAATTCAAGGCATTAGTCACTGACTACAGAACAATCCAGATCAGGGCATCCATGTATCAAGTTGTTAGTCATTGACTACTAAATAATTCAAGGTATTAGTCACTGACTACAGAACAATCCAGATCAGGGCATCCATGTATCAAGTTGTTAATCATTGACTACTAAATAATTCAAGGTATTAGTTACTGACTACAGAATAATCCAGATCAGGGCATCCATGTATCAAGTTGTTAGTCATTGACTACTAAATAATTCCAGGTATTAGTCACTGACTACAGAATAATCCAGATCAGGGCATCCATGAATCAAGTTGTTAGTCATTGACTACTAAATAATTCCAGGTATTAGTCACTGACTACAGAATAATCCAGATCAGGGCATCCATGTATCAAGTTGTTAGTCATTGACTACTAAATAATTCAAGGCATTAGTCACTGACTACAGAAAAATCCAGATCAGGGCATCCATGTATCAAGTTGTTAGTCATTGACTACTAAATAATTCAAGTAGGCCCATGTAGAAATATCTGATTCACAAAGTAACACAGATTTAAAATTTTTATCACTTAGACATCAGTGACCTATTTAAACAATATTTGATTCCCAAAGTAACACAAATTTAAAATTTTTATCACAGACATCAGTGGCCTAGTTAAACAGATTCACAATAAGACTCACATACTGCTTTGTAGGTAGGATATCAGTTTTTTTTAAAATTATTTTTGATGTACATTATGATTTTAAGTAATTCACTGTAATGTACCTGGATATAAAGCAACCACTTGTAAGGTGGGTGCTGTCATAGATCCAATTTCAGTACTTAATAATAGTATTATGTATGAAATACTTCAATATAAGGAAGTTCTTTTTATGAAATAGGTATTGTCATTGATCCCATTTCATTGTTAAGTGAGTGTGTGTGTGTGTGTGTGTGTGAGAGAGAGAGAGAGAGAGATTTGGATTTTTAGTAGTTTGGTACAGTGCACAGAGGGATTAGTGGATATACCTATACTGAATGTGTGATTAAATTTGACAGCTTGGCAAATTACACAAGAGATGGGTGGATAAGCTACATTGTGTTTGGATTAAATTTTACATAGCTTGGCAAATTACTTGAGAGATGGATGGATAAGCATACATTGTGAGTGTCAAATGAGAGATGGGTGGATAAGCATGAATTGTGGGCTGTGTGGATTAAATTTGACTAGCTTGGCAAATTACATGAGAGATGGATTAGCATACATTGTGTGTGTGGTTAAATTTGACATAGATTGTCAAATGAGAGATGGGTGGATAAGCATACATTGTGTGTGTATGATTAAATTTGACAATTTGATGTAGCTTGTCCAATGAGAGATAGAAGGATAAGCTTACATTGTGGTGTATGATTAAAGTGGCTTGATAAATTAGGTGAGAGAGATTGTTGGATTAGCTTATAGTGTGTAGGATTAAAGTTGTCATAAAAGGTCAATATACAAGGCTACATTTTTGCTTCATCTGAGGGCTTTTACTTTTTGAAAGAGTGTCATTTATGTAAAGAGTGGTTTTTTAAGAGTGGTTTATGTAAGAATGTGGTTAATGTAAGAGTTTAAATTTGTATTCTAAAGATTATACATGTTTTGACTTTAATTTTATTCTGAAGTTTATTAACATCTTTCCTTAATGTGCATAATTACTTTTCATCATATTTCGCAAAGTTGCACCTTTGCCAGTTTTGTTAACCTACTTTAGTTTGGCACTGTATACACACAGACACACACACACACACACTCTGCTAGGTATCCATGTTGCTAGCTTTAATACTGTCAAAATTGAACCATTGTTGCCTCTAATTACCTAATCCTTTGAAACTTAAAACAAATTTCTTGACTAAATTATATATTTGTATGGAATAAAATGAGTTGTAAGATAAAAAGATAAAAGATAATATTATTGTATATATTATATGTTGAGTCCCATAAATCCAGAGCAAGCTGCCATCATGTGCACCAGCAGATCAGGTCTGTGTTGTTTGTGTGTGATACAGATTTTGGTTTACTGAGAATACAATAATAATTTGAATAACCAGTGATCCATTTTCATGGGTAATCATTTTTATGATAAATGTTATTTTCTTTGGTATGGTATTTTCAGTTCATCAATAGATGAGGGAGTCATATAGTTTGTATAATCAATATTCCCTGGGTCTTTATATATGTTATTTTTTAGCAACTACAAAATTCTCAAAACTAGTTTTGCAAAAAAAAGTATTCATAAAATCATTAAAAAATATATTGGAATAAAATGATTTGTATTATCCAGTTCTGAAATGAAGAATTTGTAAATAACTAAGTACAAAAAAAAAACATTTTGTGCAAAACTGGATTTATCTTCTTTGAAACATTAGATTTTGATGGAGGAAAAATCATTTTGTTTATCAAAATCTGAACATTTCATTGATAAGGCTTATTCTAAGATTGCTACTAACATAATATTGGGATTCTAATAGTGACACTGACATACAAAGTCAGCATTCAGATAGTAATACTAACATACCAAGTTAGCATTCAGATTGTGATACTGACATACCATGTCAGCATTCAGATTGTGATACTGACATACCACATACCAAGTCAGCATTCAGATTGTGATACTCACATACTATGTCAGCATTCAGATAGCGATTCTGACAATTCAGGTAGTGATACTGACATGCTATGTAAGCATTCAGATTGTGATACTGACATACCAAGTCAGCATTCAGATTGTGATACTCACATACTATGTCAGCATTCAGATAGCGATTCTGACAATTCAGGTAGTGATACTGACATGCTATGTAAGCATTCAGATTGTGATACTGACATACCAAGTCAGCATTCAGATTGTGATACTGACATACTATGTCAGCATTCAGATAGCGATTCTGACAATTCAGGTAGTGATACTGACATGCTATGTAAGCATTCAGATTGTGATACTGACATACCAAGTCAGCATTCAGATTGTGATACTCACATACTATGTCAGCATTCAGATAGCGATTCTGACAATTCAGGTAGTGATACTGACATGCTATGTAAGCATTCAGATTGTGATACTGACATACCAAGTCAGCATTCAGATTGTGATACTGACATACTATGTCAGCATTCAGATAGCGATTCTGATAACTCAGGTAATGATACTGATATACCAAGTCAGCATTCAGATTGTGATACTGACATACTATGTCAGCATTCAGATAGCAATTCTGACAATTCAGGTAGTGATACTGACATACTATGTCAGCATTCAGATAGTGATTCTGACAATTCAGCTAGTGATACAGACATACTATGTCAGCATTCAGATAGTGATTAGGACAATTCAGCTAGTGATACAGACATACTATGTCAGCATTCAGATTGTGATACTGACATACTGTCAGCATTCAGATAGGAATTCGGACAACTCAGGTAGTGATACTGACATACTATGTCAGCATTCAGATAGCAATTCTGACAATTCAGGTAGTGATACTGACATACCAAGTCAGCATTCAGATTGTGATACTGACATACTATGTCAGCATTCAGATAGCGATTCTGACAATTCAGGTAGTGATACTGACATACTATGTCAGCATTCAGATAGTGATTCTGACAATTCAGCTAGTGATACAGACATACTATGTCAGCATTCAGATAGTGATTAGGACAATTCAGCTAGTGATACAGACATACTATGTCAGCATTCAGATTGTGATACTGACATACTGTCAGCATTCAGATAGGAATTCGGACAACTCAGGTAGTGATACTGACATACTATGTCAGCATTCAGATAGCAATTCTGACAATTCAGGTAGTGATACTGACATACCAAGTCAGCATTCAGATTGTGATACTGACATACTATGTCAGCATTCAGATAGCGATTCTGACAATTCAGGTAGTGATACTGACATACTATGTCAGCATTCAGATTGTGATTCTGACAATTCAGCTAGTGATACAGACATACTATGTCAGCATTCAGATTGTGATACTGACATACTGTCAGCATTCAGATAGCGATTCGGACAACTCAGGTAGTGATACTGACATACCAAGTCATCATTCAAATAGCGATACTAACAATTCAGGTAGTGATACTGACATACCAAGTCAGCATTCAAATAGCGATACTAACAATTCAGGTAGTGATACTGACATACCAAGTCAGCATTCAGATTGTGATACTGACATACCAAGTCAGCATTCAGATTGTGATACTGACATACTATGTCAGCATTCAGATAGCGATTCTGACAATTCAGGTAGTGATACTGACATGCTATGTAAGCATTCAGATTGTGATTCTGACAATTCAGCTAGTGATACAGACATACTATGTCAGCATTCAGATTGTGATACTGACATACTGTCAGCATTCAGATAGCGATTCGGACAACTCAGGTAGTGATACTGACATACCAAGTCAGCATTCAAATAGCGATACTGACAATTCAGGTAGTGATACTGACATACCAAGTCAGCATTCAGATTGTGATACTGACATACCAAGTCAGCATTCAGATTGTGATACTGACATACTATGTCAGCATTCAGATAGCGATTCTGACAATTCAGATAGTGACACTGACATCATGTGAGCCAATTTGGTACATAAATATATCAAAGTATTTTGTACAGTATTGGTACCAAAAAATGCAAGGTTTTTAATTGATCTTCAGTATAAAAATTTAAACTTATTAAATTTTAAAAAAATGAATGAAGATCATTTGGATCATTGTCGATCAACACAAGCTATTCCAATATGAAGGGCATCAGTAATTAATACTTTAGAAGGGAACAATATAGACAGCAGTAAGACTCGTCTATTCAAAACATTTTTAAAAACTGAATAAATGGGACAAGGGATCCAGGCATAATATCATAGCAGAAAGTAAAATTGTTGATCTCCACCATTATCCATGTCATCACTGGACTATAATTATAATAATAAATTTCATTACTGTTATTGCATCTGTCTTGGCAACAAGAAAATACCTGCCAAAGGGTTGAATTAACTGATATATCTGTGGTTTTTCATGTTATAAATGTGTCAGTCCTGTAATCTTTATACCAAAGCATTATGTTTATATTGTTTGGAATGCATTCTATTATCCAGTAAATTGCTTAGTTGTTAAGTTCCATATCAAGTGATCTGCTTTCTGCATCTATTAATCTCTTTTTAGATCTATTAATCTCTCCATAATGTACACTGTTCATGTTTTGAACTTGAGCATATAATCAAAATGTTTTAATAAAAATAAAGAATAATATTTAAGAAATTGTTCAAAAGTTAGAGTTCATTCTTAATTAGAATGACCAAGAGTGAATGACATCCAATGAGAATTATCAGTCAAAGTATAGCAAACCCCCTAAGCTATAAATAATAAATTTCTCAGTGGCAAGCAGGATATTTAATTTGTCATTGAAAATGATAAGTCATCAATAGTAAAAGCATGTGCCTGTGACCTCATAAGATTTCCAAGGAGTTCATGATCTTATCTTAGCAAAATCTAAGCTAATTATATCAGTTTCCTCAGAGTGTTTATTTGTTCCGTTAGCTTTCATTTCTGCACATAAAAAATTCCCTTGAACTTTAAAATAAAATTGGCTTCTGACAATAGGTGGGGGAGGGTGGGCGGGGGTCATACCGCAGGAATTTGCTCCTTTCTTATCCCATCTCAGTTTTAAGATAGTTTTATTTCATTTATTTCAGGGTGGAATGTACCCGATGTAAGCATACATGTTGGGAGGACTTTGATAAGCCATCTTCTAAAACAAGTCGAAAACAGTATTGTCTAGACAATTTGCAAAAGGCTGTTAGCGCCGTTAGGCAAGGAATCATGAGTACAAGACAAGCTAGTGCTTTCTTTTCTGTCCCTAAATCTACAATACATTACAAAGTCTCACAGAGTAACAGAAATAAATAGGCATTAATTATTCTTTAATTGTACTTAAATACATTAAGAAACGGATCCCATTGTTTCCTGAGAAGAATCTATTGTTCATTGGGTCTTTAAATGTTTTTCTATTTTAGCAACTGTAAATCCCAGAAAATTGGGGCGAGAAAAATGGAAAATTTATTGCCTGGAGGAGAAATTTAACTCTTGAGTATGTGTCATACCGTTAGCAGATTTACCACCATGCAAACAGGGACAACAGTTTTGCAGTTAAGTCCAGTTGGTGGTTTTACAAATGAAATAGTAATGGTGATTCACCTGTACAGTTAAATGGACACTTAAGTTGTATTCAGAATGGGATTGATTCTGCAGTTGGTATACAGATGGCAGCTTAATAAGGTGACTGGTGTAGAGTTAGACTACATTTGTGAGATACCGTTCAGTCAATTCTATTGTGGGATTCTGGTAACATAATATCTAAGTTAAAGTATTTTTCTTTAACCAAATGTGAGAAATATTCAGATGTTGACATTAAAGAAACTGAACCGACTTTGGTATTCCTCAGCTCCCATCATGTTTCAACCAAAGTAAATGTATGTCAAATGAATATCATGAATAGACCTATCCAGTTGTTACACTGCAGTTATACAAATAGCATGTCCATTCTCTCAGAACTGAAACACTAAAAATTCTACACTACTGCCTTTCTTACTGGGCTTCAGTAGGAAGTGGGTTAAAGGGTTACATTAAATACTTCTTTCTGGCCTAAGTATGAAATAAGTTAAAGTTACATTTAATACTTTTGACTGGGCTTCAGCATGAAATGTGTTAAAGCTACATTAATTACGCCTTAATGAGCTTCAATATCAAATGGAATATACAAAAAAATTGGTGTATTTTATTCAACAGTGCATGTTGCAGCAATGACTGCAATGTTTCCTGGTTTGTCTTTGAAGACATTTTTACTTAAAAAAGACCCACTTTTATAGGATTTTTTCAATAATTCAGTGTTTTAAATAAATATGTATCAGCCACGCTTTGGACATTGCATTGTGTATAGTAAATTATTCCTTCACAGACTAGTTCTGATTTGTAATTATTCCTTCACAGACTAGTTGTGATTTGTAATTATTCCTTCACAGACTAGTTGTGATTTGTAATTATTCCTTCACAGACTAGTTGTGATTTTTTAATTATTCCTTCACAGACTAGTTGTGATCTGTAATTATTCCTTCACAGACGAGTTGTGATTTGTAATTATTCCTTCACAGACTAGTTGTGATTTGTAATTATTCCTTCACAGACTAGTTGTGAATTGTAATTATTCCTTCACGGGCTAGTTGTGATTTGTAATTATTCCTTCACAGACGAGTTGTGATTTGTAATTATTCCTTCACAGACTAGTTGTGATTTGTAATTATTCCTTCACAGACTAGTTGTGATTTGTAATTATTCCTTCACAGACTAGTTGTGATTTGTAATTATTCCTTCATGTTTTGTTTATTATGCCTCCTAATGTAAGCCAAATTGCCTGTTTAAATAAATAAAATGATCTTTCTCTTTTCCACAGTTTTAAAAAAAATCTATTTATTTACATAGTGGATCCCTAATTATGAATATGAAAAATTTTACATGACCCTAATTTGAGATATGGAATTGTGTACATTACCAAATGAGGCTGGCCCCTAAAAATTCAAGAAGCTAGTTATTTTGTCTTGCTTTAAAAACAAGAATGAAAGACAATTTTGGACAAATAAAGAAACATGTGTGTCTGGTTACCCAACTGATACCAATTTTAATTGCTGACTCCACCTTTTATTTTAAAAAAAAAAATTGAAGAAAAAATAAACAGAAGTTCAAGAGGAAAAAAGTAATAAATATAGGAATATAAATATGATTAAAATTCAGGATCCAAATTAAACTTTTATCTATTTTATGTTTCATTTAAATCTATCCAAATCCACCTCTACCCCCAAAAAAGCAATAACAAAAGGTTTTGTAGCCACCTACCTCTCTAGTTTTTTTTTATCAATGTAATGAAAACCACGAATTTTTTTTACCTTATGTAAGAATTGATATACCACAGAATTGATACTAATTAGAATTATGAAAAATGATTATTGTTTGAGGAGGCATTGCCACCTACGAAATAGACTACATGTACAATATTGTTTAAGGAGGCATTGGATCAATGTACAATATTGACATGTATTGAATGGATTGCATGTTCAATATCTACATGTATGAAATGGACTACATGTACAACATTGTTTAGTCATGAATACATTATTGTAGATACACCTCTTCCTTACTGTACCAACCATTGTTATAACACATTTTCAGATGTTGCATACCCATTGTTATAACACATTTTTAGAGGTTGCATACCCATTGTTATAACACATTTTCAGAGGTTGCATACCCATTGTTATTACACATTTTCAGATGTTAAATGATATGAATGAGGTTTCTCATGACCAAATTTATAACACACTTTGTGAATTGATTTATCAAATATATGACCATGGAGTTGAAAGACAACAGCATTTAACTTGTATCTTTTTGTCTATTTGTGATAGTTGA
Source organism: Potamilus streckersoni (assembly GCA_016746295.1). NCBI lineage: Eukaryota > Metazoa > Mollusca > Bivalvia > Unionida > Unionidae > Potamilus > Potamilus streckersoni. The sequence goes on from JAEAOA010001337.1 coordinate 469,373, forward strand.
TCAGCTCACTCTACCATGATTCATTGCATATGCCATTCTGTTTTGGCATGTGTTTTATTCATGACACTTTTCTCTGACTAGTCTTAAGCTGAGAATATAACTTATCAACCATTTTGGAAACAAACCCAGCTCTCAAAAACTACCGTGTGGTGGCTTTATTTCACAATCAATTTTACCATACTATAGATGGGCAGTTTTGTTGTGTGGTGTGAATTTATGTGGATTTCATGTGTTTTAATTCATGTGGATTTAATGTGGTGCCAATTAATGTGGTACCAGTTAATGTGGATTTTATGTGCCAATTCTTGTGGATTTCATATGGTGTCAATCCATGTGGTACCAGTTACAGTGTGGATTTCATGTACAAATTCATGTGGATTTTAAGTGGTTCCATTTAATGTTGATTTCATACATGCTACTAACCTCAGATTTCAGAACCCACATTATTTTCAATTTCATTGTATTTGCAAGTTAAAACTTTATACAACTATGTTACTGGTAACATTTTGTGTGATTTCACAAATTTTTTCATATCAGGTGCGATCTTAGCTTGTGAAATTTTTGTTATACAGAATAAAACACAAGTAAAAGGTCATGAACATAAGTATAAATTGCATGATTAAGGAATAACAGGTCATTGGAAGAAATTATGTGGTCCCCATGAAATAAAAAAGTTTGTTTAATGAGAATTTTGGGCCCCAAATGCAGGGTTGCTTGCTGTGCAACTGTACAGGTTACATAATATTCTTATGTATTAAAATTCTGGTTTCTTTTATTTTGTATTTTGATTTTATGAGCATGTTCAGTAATGTGATTTTTGAGCATTAAAAATGTATAATAATGTTGGACTATGTTCATCTTTCATGATTTTACAAATATTTTTTTTCATTTGTCATTATTTGTGCAAATTCAATATTTTGAACTGGTTTTATGATACCAAACTTAGGAAGCTATGGCAACATAGCAGTCACCTACCAGGTGGGAAATATATCTTTACCTTGATAAAGTTAGAAAATTGCAGACAGACTTAGCAGTTACCTGTCAGCTGTTTATATACCTTTATTATAATGAAGTTATAAAAATATGCAGACCTAGTTGTCATTTGCCAGGCATCAAATAAACTTTTCTTTTGATGAAGACAAAACTATTTTTTATGATGAAGACAAAACTGCATACATGGATGTCGCCTGCCATGTGTCCAGTATATTTTTTATGATGAAGACAAAACTATATATAGATGTCACTTGCCAGATGTCCAATATACTTTTTATGATAAAGACAAAACTCTGCATACATTGATGTCATCAGCCAGAAGTCATATATATATATATATATATATATATATATATATATATATATATATATATATATATATATATATATATATATATATATATATATATGAAGTTAGAAAATTGTGGCAATCAGGAATAGACCAGCTGCTCAGTATATTTTTATTGTCAAGAATATGGAAAATGGTGCTGACATAACTGTTATGGCTAGGTTGCTAACCTACCTTAATCATGATTATGAAGTTAGATAACTGTGCAGAGATAGCTGTCACCCTATGGCCAATATACCTTCATTATTGCTATGAAGTTAGATAACTGTGCAGAGATAGCTGTCACCTGCCAGATGACCAGTATACAAGATTAAGACAGACATACATTGGGGATAATCGTTGTAGTCTTGTCTTTGACTCTTAGCAGATCACAGTGGCTGTCAATCAGCTATCCCTTACCAGGTATTCCTTTGTCCCTCAGACAAATCCTCTTACCAAGATAGGTGGGTATAATTAGATGGCTGCATTTTTCACTCCAATAATTGCAATTATAAAAGTAGATTCTTTAGGGCTCCATGATCTGTTATGCTTTTGACTATATGTCATAAGAATGTATATTTTTCAAAATTCATGAACTCAGTAGTGTTTGTTTTCTATCTGTCTGTCCATATGCATATTTGGTTGCATTTAGTGTGCATATTATATCATATACCTAGATCTGACTTCTGCACATTTTGTTTCATCAATTCTATTTTGAATAGAGTTGTGGCCCTTGACAATTAACTTTATATCTTGACATGGTGTGTTACTTGTTACCAGCAAAGCACTGAAGCCCATGCATCTAATTGGGTCTCATATGGTAGATGAATAGCCTGTTATGTGTAGATGTGCTCATAGGTCAGTAACATATTTTGATGCAGTTTGATATTAAATTAAATCTCCTGTCTTAGATGAGTGTCATACTAACCTTGCATTTTCACGAACTAAGGATCAACCAGGGACATCAGGTGTTGAAAGCAAGTGTGTGAATTGATTTTTAATATCTCATGATTTAAATGATCAATGATCAATCTTTCCCAAGTGAGATTCATATATAACAACCAGTGTATGAGCATTGTTATTATTACAGAATCTAGAAAAGGAACTTTTCTTTTAATATTCAAGAATTTACCTTAAGCAAGAGTTTTATGGGTTCAGAAATGATCTCTTCTATTTTTTCTAAGCATTCAGTTCTGATATTTTGGTGTAACCTATCTTACACAATCAAATTTGCCATACCAGCAGGAAGTGGGTTTGTCATATGACACAGCATTTTCATGGTATTTGTCAATATTGAAACTATGATATATGCAAACTCTTTCACCATGAGGAAACAATATAGGTGTCACATTGAGGTAGATATAGGCATTAAACTTCATTATCCTTGGCATGAACTTGGAATGTCTCAAATGACATGCAGCATGGACATTATTTGCAGCATGGACATTATTTGCATTGATTTGTGAACACATTTGCTGCAGAATAAAACTTGTATAATCAAGTTTTGGTTTAAATAGTCAGATTCAAATAGTCATATTCGAAATAGTCAAATTAATATGGTCATATTTTGGTTGAAAGAGTCAAATTAATATAGTCGCATTGTGGTAAAAATACACAAATTAATATCGTCACATTGTGGTTGAAATAGTCAAATTCAAATAGTCTCATTCTGGCTGAAATAGTCAAATTCATATAGTCTCATTCTGGCTGAAATAGTCAAATTCATATAGTCACATTTTGGGTGACAGTCAAATTCATATAGTCTTATTCTGGCTGAAATAGTCAAATTCATATAGTCTCATTCTGGCTGAAATAGTCAAATTCATATAGTCTCATTCTGGCTGAAATAGTCAAATTCATATAGTCTCATTCTGGCTGAAATAGTCAAATTCATATAGTCACATTCTGGCTGAAATAGTCAAATTCATATAGTCTCATTCTGGCTGAAATAGTCAAATTCATATAGTCTCATTCTGGCTGAAATAGTCAAATTCATATAGTCACATTTTGGGTGACATAGTCAAATTCATATAGTCTCATTCTGACTGAAATAGTCAAATTCATATAGTCTCATTCTGGCTGAAATAGTCAAATTCATATAGTCTCATTCTGGCTGAAATAGTCAAATTCATATAGTCTCATTCTGGCTGAAATAGTAAAATATATATAGTCACATTTTGGGTGACAATCAAATTCATATAGTCTCATTCTGGCTGAAATAGTCAAATTCATATAGTCACATTCTGGCTGAAATAGTCAAATTCATATAGTCACATTCTGGCTGAAATAGTCAAATTCATATAGTCTCTTTCTGGCTGAAATAGTCAAATTCATATTGTCACATTCTGGCTGAAATAGTCAAATTCATATAGTCTCATTCTGGCTGAAATAGTCAAATTCATATAGTCTCATTCTGGCTGAAATAGTCAAATTCATATAGTCTCATTCTGGCTGAAATAGTCAAATTCATATAGTCTCATTCTGGCTGAAATAGTCAAATTCATATAGTCTCATTCTGGCTGAAATAGTCAAATTCATATAGTCACATTCTGGCTGAAATAATCAAATTCATATAGTCTCATTCTGGCTGAAATAGTCAAATTCATATAGTCTCATTCTGGCTGAAATAGTCAAATTCATATAGTCTCATTCTGGCTGAAATAGTCAAATTCATATAGTCTCATTCTGGCTGAAATAGTCAAATTCATATAGTCACATTCTGGCTGAAATAGTCAAATTCATATAGTCTCATTCTGGCTGAAATAGTCAAATTCATATAGTCTCATTCTGGCTGAAATAGTCAAATTCATATAGTCACATTCTGGCTGAAATAGTCAAATTCATATAGTCTCATTCTGACTGAAATAGTCAAATTCATATAGTCTCTTTCTGGCTGAAATAGTCAAATTCATATAGTCTCATTCTGGCTGAAATAGTCAAATTCATATAGTCACATTTTGGGTGACAGTCAAATTCATATAGTCTCATTGTTGTTGACATGGTCTAATTCAGATAATCATATTAGTCAAATAGCCTGTAATTATCTGAAAACCTCCAGCCAATCAAACGCTGGTAGGCATATGTATACCACAAAATGGCGTACATTCTTGTTTAGAGGTATCAGATTAAAACTAATTAAGAAATGCCCACTACTTGTATCGTCAGAGGTTGCAAAAGTAATACAATCCGGTTCATTATGAAGGACAAAACTATAATTTTCATGTTTCAGGTTATTACCACCACATAAGAAATGTTTAGTTATTTTGTAAGAGAGCAAGGAGAGACGTGCCCTCCCTTGTAGTTCTTATATAGTACATGTATGACGCTACATTAAAACGATACGAGCCCCTGTGAGCAAGTGGATCTAATTTAATGATTTATGTTTAAATGTAAATAATCCACAGACTTCCACAAACAAATGTGATAAACTCATATTAAACACATCTCATTTTAGTGACCTTTTGGATACATATAATTAGTTTGAACAACTTGCTCTTTGATTGTCAGGATTAAATTTTTAACATCGACACGGTTCCATGTCAAGATGTAAAAAGCTCATAGCTACTCTCTTGTATGGCTTTAAAATCCGCCATGGTATCCAGAAAATAAGACAGGATGGTTCCAATATTAAATTTAGTCAATATCTGTGGCATCATAGCCATTGAATATGCATTTTTCAACTCGATAAACGAAGCTGAAGTAGTTGGAACAATTGATGCTAATGCTGAGGCATACGCCATGTTTTGACTACCAGCTATTGATTGGATATTGCAGTCATCAGACTGCCCGCCATGTGATCAAAATTCTGAGCAAATTACGAAGTTTGCTGAAGTCTCCATTCTATGCTGATGCGTCCGACTTGTTTTGACCACTAGTCTGGCCCCCTGCTTAGAATGCTCCCTTCGATGCACTCCGATGTACTATACTAGGGAGCATACTAAGCAGGGGACCAGACTATTTGCCTACCAGTTATCGATTAGATATTGCGGTCAGTTGACCACCGCCACGTGATCAAAATTCCGAGCAAATTACGAAGTTCGCCGAAGTCTCCATGAAATGGTCTATTCAAATGGACACATTATGGTTTAAAAAAAGTCAAATTCAAATATTCATACTGTGGCTAAATAGTCAAATTTATATAGTTTCATTGTGGTTGAAATAGTCAAATTTAAATAGTGTCATTGTGGTTGAAATAGTTAAATTCAAATAGTGTCATTGTGGTTGAAATAGTCAAATTCAGATAGTGTCATTGTAGTTGAAAAAAAATGAAATTCAGATATGTAGTCAAATTCAGATAGTGTCGTTGTAGTTGAAAAAATCAAATTCAGATATGTAGTCAAATTCAGATAGTGTTGTTGTAGTTGACAAAATCAAATTCAGATATGTAGTCAAATTCAGATAGTGTCATTGTAGTTGACAAAATCAAATTCAGATATGTAGTCAAATTCAGATAGTGTCATTGTAGTTGAAAAAATCAAATTCAGATATGTAGTCAAATTCAGATAGTGTCATTGTGGTTGAAAAAATCAAATTCAGATATGTAGTCAAATTCAGATAGTGTCATTGTAGTTGAAAAAATCAAATTCAGATATGTAGTCAAATTCAGATAGTGTCATTGTGGTTGACAAAATCAAATTCAGATATGTAGTCAAATTCAGATAGTGTCATTGTGGTTGACAAAATCAAATTCAGATATGTAGTCAAATTCAGATAGTGTCTTTGTAGTTGACAAAATCAAATTCAGATATGTAGTCAAATTCAGATAGTGTCATTGTGGTTGACAAAATCAAATTCAGATATGTAGTCAAATTCAGATAGTGTCTTTGTAGTTGACAAAATCAAATTCAGATATGTAGTCAAATTCAGATAGTGTCTTTGTAGTTGACAAAATCAAATTCAGATATGTAGTCAAATTCAGATAGTGTCATTGTGGTTGATAAAATCAAATTCAGATATGTAGTCAAATTCAGATAGTCACATCGTGGTAGAAATATCAAGGATTTGCATAATATTCTTGTTCTTTTCTCCTCCTTCATTTAACCATTCTTTCTTATATATTCTAAACCATCATATGTTAGGCTGGGTGTGTATTCAGCCAGACAATTAAGTATTGACAAGTAGGTAGAATGACCATTTAATTCTCATACAAGTAGGTTGCCTTGAATTTCTGTACAAGTAGGTGGCCATGAACAAGTAAGTAGCTATGAATTTCTGTACAAGTAAACTGCCATAAATTCCTGTACAAGTATGTCATCATGACCGTTTAATTCCTGTACTAGTAGGTGGCCATGAATTCCTTTACAAGTTAAGTAACCATGAATTCCTCTACAAGTTATGTAACCATGAATTCCTCTACAAGTTATGTAACCATGAATTCCTCTACAAGTTATGTAACCATGAATTCCTCTACAAGTTATGTAACCATGAATTCCTCTACAAGTTAAGTAACCATGAATTCCTTTACAAGTTATGTAAGCATGAATTCCTTTACAAGTAGGTGGCCATGAATTCCTGAACAAATAAGTAGCTACGAATTTCTGTACAAGTAAACTGCCTTAAATTCCTGTACAAGTATGTCATCATGACCGTTTAATTCCTGTACTAGTAGGCGGCCATGAATTCCTCTACAAGTTAAGTAACCATGAATTCCTCTACAAGTTAAGTAACCATGAATTCCTTTACAAGTTGGCAGCCTTGAATTCCTCTACAAGTTATGTAACCATAAATTCCTGTACAAGTAGGGGGCCATGAATTCCTCTACAAGTTATGTAACCATGAATTCCTCTACAAGTTAAGTAACCATGAATTCTTCTACAAGTAGGTGGCCATGAATTCCTCTACAAGTTAAGTAACCATGAATTCCTCTACAAGTTATGTAACCATGAATTCCTGTACAAGTAGATGGCCATGGCCATTTAATTCCTGTACAAGTATTTTACTAATAAGCTAATTCCAGTCAGTACCCAGTTATTTTTTAGACTCAAAAGGTGTTTTCTGATTTTGGGCTTGGACAAATTGTGTGCATTACCCAAATAAACTATGTTGAACAATTGAGAAGAAGTTATCTACTGTAGTATTCGCATATACCCCCATACAATTTAAAAATAGAAAGCATCAAGCATATAACAAATGCACTGATTTAAAATTTCTAACCTGATTATGGCCACAGGATCATTAACACTATTGACTTGTTTGTGTTTCATTGCAAATAGAAGCTCCCGATGTAAACAAGTAAACAAACTGCTCTCTGTCCATATCTAGTTTTTAAAATTGTCTATTTCAGGAAAAACTGTTGTCTGTGTCCAATATTTGCAGTGTCTAGTTATAATATTTCTACAACAAATTGAAGAAATAAATAGAAGGAACTCTTGTGTACATTATTATTATTATTATTATTATTATTATTATTATTATTATTATTATTATTATTATTATTATTATTATTATTATTATTATTATTATTATTATTATGACTTTATTTAAAGAGGGTAACTCAATTAGCTAAGAACTAATCTACCTTGAGGCCCTCATTCAAAGGAATTTAATTGTTTTTGCTGCATCTCTGAAGCCATTATATATACTGGGTTTGGAAAGAGGAAATAAGAGTGGGCATTTTCTAATCTCAACTGAAAAATTATTCCAGAGCAAAGTTCCAGAGTATTAGAAACTTTTTTAAATAATTCCTTATTTGGTTTGGGAATTTTGTAATGTTTGGTAGACATTGATCGCAGGTGGGGAGTATTTCCAGGTAGCCTATACTTGAATAGTGATTGTAAATATTCAGGAGCATTATTATTGGCTATCCTGTACATTAATTTGGCTTTTCTTAAACAGATTGGACTTTAATAGGTAGTATATTTAACTTACCAACTAAATTTCCTTGCTTTCTTTCTGGATTGATATTAACTCAAAAGCTCTTTTTTGGAGATTTGCCAGCTTTGCTAAGTTTTTATCATTTGAATTACCCCATACTGTATTACAGTAGTCTACATAGGGTTGTATGTAACTATTATAAAATAGTTTTCTGTGCTTTTCTGGAAGAAATTGTCTTATCCTACTGTGAAGCCATAAACTTGAATTGACTTTTTTACTGATATGTTTGATATATTCAGTCCATGATAGGTTATTATCTACCAAAACACCAAGTAGACTATCATGACAGACCATTTGCAATCTTTTATCCTTCCATGTCAGACATAGTTCATCGCTATCAAGTTTTGTTCTTTTGTTCCTGTTGAGATAAGTAATATTTTAGTTTTACCAATATTAACCACCATGCCATTGCATGTGTACCAGTATTCTAGTTTGTTTAAGGCATTCTGTAAAGAAATTTCTAGTTCTTGTTTTGTGTTTTGGATATCTGACAATGTTGTGTCATCTGCATAGAGATCTGTAGATGACACTGAGTCCTTTAGTACAAGTGGTAGGTCATTAATAAATAAAATAAACAGTAATGGACCCAGAATTGAGCCTTGTGGTACTCCACATCTAATTGTTTCAGGTTCAGACAGAACATTATTAATATAAACATGTTGTGTTCTCTCACTTAAGTATGAAGTAAACCATCTAACTGTGCTTTCATCACATTGGTAGATTTTCAGTTTCTTCAAAAGGATTTCATGATCTACCATGTCAAAAGCTTTCCTGAAATCTACAAATACAGAACCTATTATTCTACCTTGATCAAGTGCTTGAAGCCATTTATCAGTTAGAGAGATCAAGGCAGTCTCACATGAGTGTTTCTGTCTAAAGCCTGATTGATTAGGGTATAACAGAAAGTGTTTGGTTAAATATGATATGAATGAATCAACGGACATGCTTTTCAATCAATTTTGACAAGTTTGGTAGTATTGAGATTGGCTGGTAGTTATCAGCATTATCCTTAGGGCCAGATTTGTGAATGGGAGTTACTTTTGCAGTTTTCCATATTTTGGGAACAGATGAGGATGCAATACTTAAATTGATTATGAATGTTATGCTATCTACAATAGCAGAGGCAGAAGATTTAATGAGTCGAGGACCAATCTGATCAAGTCCTGTAGCTTTCTTAGTATCAAGTTCACTGAGATATTTCTTAACTAAGTTTTTTGTTACTGGTGGGATGGAGAAACATACCTCCTTAGAGATTTTGCTGCTGCAGGACTTTTTTAGTTCAATAAAGTTGCTTTCAATCACTGGTTCTTTTAACTTTGTGGTAATGTTGGTGAAAAAATCATTGAAAACATTTGCAATGTCATTGTCATCAGTGACTATGGTGTCATTTACCAGAAGTGAGTGGATTTTATATATATGATCTTTGTGTGTTCCTCCAGTGAGTTCATTGAAGACTTTCCAAATGCAGTTTTTGTTGCTCTTTTTGTTTTCAAGCAATGATTGATAATAATTTTGTTTAGCCTTTTTGATCATATTTGTTATTTTGTTTCTCCATACTTTATAGTGTGCATGGTTTCCCATAGCCTTGAATTGGTCTCTTGTTTTCATAGCATCAAGGATTTCAGTTGTAAGCCAATTCTTTACTCTTATGTACTTTCAGTGGTGCATGCTTAGAGACTACATCCATAAATAAGTCAGTCCACACCCTCAGAGCTTCATCTATGTCATCCAAATTTTGGATCATCTTCCATGGAGCTTTATATAGGTCTTTGAGAAATTGTTTTTCATTAAAATTTTTGAATGATCTGTAAGTGATAGTTTTGTGTGTATTTTTCTTATTTCTCTTGCATTTAACCTTCCTTGTCAAAAAAGTAGGATAGTGGTCACTAAGACCAACTTTTGGTATGTTAACACATGTTACATTGTCTGGTAGGTTGGTATAAATGTGATCAATAAGAGTGCTTGATGTTTCTGTTACCCTAGTGGGGTCATTTACCATCTGTACTAGGCCTAATGATTCAATAAATTATGTCCAGTTCTTCCTTATTTGAGTATTGAGAAGGTCCTTATTTATATCACCAAGTATATATGTTTCTTTATCCTGTACAAGAACATTTTCAATTTGTTTCAAAAAGTTATCATTCCAAATTGCTTTGGAGGAAGGTGGCCTATAAATGAAACCAACTAGAAATGATTTTGCATTATTTTGATAAATTTCCACCCAAATACTCTCAATTTCTTGTGACTCTAAGTCAAGTCGCCTTTCTGCATTTACCTCTTCCCTAATGTATACAACAAGACTCCCCCTGCTGTCTCTCTGTCCCTGCATAATGGTTTATTGTAGCTTTGACAATGAAATAGATTATCATTGTGGTTAGCATTTAATATAGTTTAATTTAGTTTAATTTAGTTTGGTTTCAGTGAGTCCTAATCTTTTGTAGCCAAGGTTATGCCTATCTTTGTGGATCAATCAGATATTTTAGGTCTGTGAATTTCATTGATGCGGTGGTAGTCAAAATTTCATTTAAATTTGAATACTGTACCTTCATGATTGAGAGAAAGGGAGCACACAACTAGAATGGACTCATAAATAAACAGTTTTTCAATGCCGGTCCATGTTTGTACAAATAGGTTCTTTCCCTCAAATAGACCTGTAATGGATTCTCTCTTATATATAAATATTCATATTTTCAATGTTAACCTTAAAATGTATCCATTTGAAGGCGATTGCCTCTTAAGAGTTTTGTCCGATGTACAAGGCACTGCTCTTACGTGCTTTGTTTAGTTGGCATTACATACTAAGGGAAACAACTATGAAATCCAATAGATGTTTGGACAAAGCACGGAAATATCAGATCAATCTGTAGATATGGTTAAAATATTGGAACATTAGCTAGTGAAGATGACGTTCAAAGAGACATAATTAAAAATTTATGAAATTATTGAGATTATCATAAAAGCAAAGCGGTAAATGTTACATTTGTTTCTTGAAAATATAGACTGGCTAATGCAAATATGGTGACCCTGTTGTTAAAGAAACACTTGTTGACTGTGTTTGGGACAACCTGGCAAGAATCGTGTTTGAACTTATAAATCAGTGAATAAAATAACTAAGTTTTGAGCATTATGTTTTAAAGTCAATACAAGTGAATGAGATGATGTGAGACCTGTTAAAAACATGAGAAATTCAGATTTAAATAAATGAAATAAAATGTTTTCTCAGAAAAAATGAAAATACTTTCACAGATCAAAAGGTGGTATACATGGGATTGTCATATATATCAACACAAACATATTTATATGCACACTGACATAACAGTCACACAAACCTGAAAAAAAATCCTTTTGTCTTTAAATTAAAAAAGCAGTGGAATATCATTAACTTGCAGTTGAAGAATTGTCTGCTCTCATTAGTTCATTGGAAGGTTTGAAAGTGTGATTCATGTTCTTGTTTAAAATCATCTGTTAACTCTCATGCAGGGAGAAAAACCTCCTGATTTGGGGGTTGTTACATAATATCTCCAGATTTTTGCAGAAATTTCCTGATTATTACATGATGCCTTCTGATTTCCATACCCCCCCCCAATCCTATATAAATAACTGTGCTTTCCACAGAAGCCATGTTTCTGAGATCTTACCAGGGTGTGAATCTTGAAAAAAATTTTTTATGAATTTTCTCATTTGGAGACAAGTGATGTGTGAGAAGTTCTATAAATTAGTTTAAAGTCATGCATATGAAAATGTACTTTGTGCATTATTCAAATTTCATGGACCAATATAAAGCTAATTAGGACAACACAAGTCAAGCCAGTAGAGGTAAAATATGATTCTTGTGATATATCCTTTTTAATACTGTTTTCTTTGACTTGACATGAATGATTGTTAAATTAAAATATGATTGGCACATTGGGTCCTTTAGCAATCCAGGTACATGACCAGATTTTACATTGACTATACACAACCACTTTCTTTGTTGTTACTATTCAATCAGGAGAATGCCTTTGTTATTCTATATTTTAAACTTTTGAAGTACATCAGATTATTGGAACATGTTCATAGAGATACCAGTGAGTGATTTTCGACCCAAAAATGGTATTAAATACAAGTCCTATGTACATACTAGGTGGACAAAATCAGATGTTATGCCCCTTTTCTAAAGTAAATGTAGAAAAGATATAATAACAAGCAAGATTAAAAAACAATTTAAAAGTCTAGTGCTATTTTCATTTCTATTCTTAAATAATTTTACTCTGCATGATCTTGTGATACAAAACCATGTAGTCCTATAAGAGTTTAATTAATTAATTATTAATTTAATAAATAAAGATAAAAAAACCACAGCATTATCAAACATCTGTGACATTAAACAGTGAGTAGTCAAAAAGTGAATCTTTGGCCAAGCTTATGTTTGTGAACAATGTTATTTTGGAGCCAAAAGATCTAAAAGAGAAAACCCGGTGGAGTATTGTACAAAACAATAATAAAGAACAGTTTCCAAAGTTGTTCTGGCTGGCATAGCACATATAAACTTTATGACAAATGAGTATGGACAATAGATTTAATCAAGTTGCATTCACTCATGTAATTAAGGAAAATCATTGTCATTATCTTTTGATTAAATATGAAATAATCACAGGTGGGCTTTAGTATTATGAAATGCATGTTAAGGTGAAATAGTAATTAACATTTGGTACGTACATTATTTCCTAAAAACAATGCTTCAAAATGCAGCAGAAATGTCCTTATTTTAGTTCTCAATCTCATTTTTTAAAATTCAATTTCCCTGCTTTTGTTTTCAATAATAGGTCACAGTGGCTTTCTATGATTCTAAGCCCCTATAAAAAGAGGACCTTCTTGAATTTTTGCTGACTACAAATACATGAAACTAGTTGTTTGAATATTTCTTTGAAATGAACACAGATGTATTAAATTAATGCATAATTGCATAATAAGATGCAAGTTAATAAAGTGAAATGAGTGAAATGCATTTTGTTACCTTAAATGTTGTGCATTGGTTTTGCTAGTTCGAAGATATCATCTGTGTTGTGGGAGGGGGGATTTTAAAAAAAAGTGAATTAAAGCAGAATTATATTGATGAGGTCAATGAATTTCTACATTCTCTCAGCAGATTTACAGTAATTACTGTACAACTTCTTTGACTAGAGTGTTATAAATGCCTTTATTCTTTTCTCTTTGGCTTGTACTTAGTCAGCTTTTGTACAGCTAAATCAAAGACAAGAACATAAAATCCAATGAATTATCGGTCTTACTTTGACCATGCTTCAGAGTAACTTGATTACTTTGCTTTTAAAATGGTTACTTAAAAGTGATTATTTAAATTATGCCACATCACAAATTAAAATGTTATTTTAAAAAGTGCTTGATTGTAATATTTTTGATGGCAACAATTCTGATGGACATGTTATTCATTGTGTTTGTCACCTTTGAATAACCTTGTCAACATACCATGTACCAGCAGGGCAAATATTATTTTCCTGGCTTATTTTCTCTCCTTACAGATCACTGCCATCTCACCTCTGTCTACGTGGGTTCTGGGTTTGTGGGTTTGAGTCTAGGATGTCTAGGATTCGGTGAATGTAGATATGTGAGAAAGCTTGCCAGTAGCTTCTCCTGGGTCGGTGGTTCTTTCCAGTGATTTCCCCGGTTTCTTCCTCCACCATTAATACTGGCCGCCATAAATAGCCTATTGTGTGCTGAAAAATGGCGTTTAGCCCAACAACAACTCTCCAAGTAATCAAATACAATCATATTTGGATTAAAATAGTTGGGTTGTGATTCTAGTTGTATGTTTATATAATTTCACTAAGAAATTTAGTGTCATATGTGTGTATGAACACCTATTCACCAGCATCTTGTTCAGTCAATCTGATCAGGGATTAGGAGTCCAAAAAGTCTTAAATAACAGGACTAGTTAGAACCTGGAAGAAATCTACAGTGTTGAAAAATGTTATTTTTCGAAATAAGGTGTCCAGATTTTTAGTGTCCCAACATTAAAATATGATGTACAGCCTTGACATAAAAGCTGCTTATTACATTTGTTAGAAATTTTAAATGCACAGAATATGCAAAAGTTCAGCAAATATTTGCATTATTTGACAAAATTCCCACTAGATGAAGACAGAACATATAGACTTAGTTTGATTCTTTAAAAAAAAACAAAAAAACACTGGTAGACCCATTATTTCTATATGTAACTTAATGACAAATTATATATCACAATATATTGATCATGTTTTATAACAATCACATCCTTCATATGTCAAGGACACTTGATTTCATTACCAAATTAAAATCTTTACCAAAACTGACTGAAAATTAATTCCATGTTACACTTGAAGTTGGTTCCACTCTGCATGCATATACTACACAATGATGGTATGGAAGTGTGAAAATATTATGCTGAAGAAAATGCAAATACATGTCAAAAGAACATGTTTATGATTTGATAAAACTTGTGCCTATAAAAATCTTTTCAATTTGGTAATACAAATATCTCCAAAAGTTGGGAAGAAGCAATGGGTATTACTATGGCATGTTCTTATGCATCTTTGTTTATGGGGAAATTAGAAAATGACTTTGTAAATAAGTGCCTCCTAAAACCAGATGTTTGGTTAAGAGTTTTAGATGATATCTTTATGGTTTGGAGTTATTCATTAGAAGAACTTTATTATTTTATAGACTGTTTAAACAAATTACATTTGACAATAAAACTTGCATTCAATGTGTCTCAAACTAAAGTATCATATTTTTAACTAGAGGTTGAGAAAAATGAAAAAAAAATGACACCACTTACCATGGTTCATGTTAAAAACAGGAATATTTTTCAAAATGGTTAATATTCTTCATGTCATCCTAAATTGTGTAAAAATGGGATACCATATTGTCAAACAAAAAGATGTAGAAGAATTATTTTGAATGACGCTGTTTTTAAATTGTTTTTGATATTGTTATGTCAGCATTTTAAATTGAAAATGCCCTATAGACATCATTAATACTGATTTCCAAAGAGTATCTTCTCTTACACAACTTGAATCTTTACAATGTAGAATCACAAAAAGAAATGAAGATATCAGTCCTTTTGTTTTTGTATATAATTCAAGTTTGTGTAATATAGGTAAGATTATTAATAACTACTGGGGTTTATTAAAATTGTCATGTAAAGCAAGTGTTAAGTCACTACACAGAAGCAAATCTACATTTGCTGTTGAAAGAACTAAATATCTGGAAGATTTCCTAATTAATACTAAGCTAAAAAAACATCATATAAAGAGGGATCAACTAAATGTAATAGACCTGGATGTTTGCACTATTCTTTTATTAATGAAAATACTTCTTTCAATAGTAAAAATATGAAAGAAATATTTAATATGTATTGTGATACTAACTCTGCAACATCAAATGTTATTTGTCTGATCACATGCAAAATCTAAACAATGAACCAACATAGATCACACATAAAATATTATATTGATTAATCACACCATAATATTTTTTATAATATAATTTGAATGTTGATGAATATTGAACATTTATCAATAATATATCAAGGTATAATATACATATTTTTAAAAAATGTGCTTTATATATAATAAAAATATTATTTAAACAGTTTATCTCTATTTATTCATATTAAATTTAAATGAAAATTTAGATTCAGTATTGTTTTAAAATATAGACCTCTCAGGATTGGGCCTATTCTGTTTGTGTGCTGTCAGGTATGGATAAAGATGCCAAAAACAAAAACATTCAACAGCATTAAAATAAATTTCTACAAAGAGCATGCCACTGTCCCAGGTTTATTTCCAATTTCTTACATATGACTTTTAAGCAGGTGAGCAATTTCAGGGCTTTTGGGTCTCTTGTTTCAGAATGGAAAACAAGAATGCTTTATATATACCTGTAGTCATTTGAGTTATGTTGAACATTTATTGTTTGTAATGTTAAGTATAAATGTTAAAGTTGGAGTCTTTAAAAAAGTTATCATTTTATTTCTTATTCATTTTTTGCAGATCATCACTTTCCCGGCACAGAGCATTACATGGAGAGAAGAAACACAGGTGCTTTATTTGTCAAAAAGCTTTCCATCGTAAAGAACACCTACACCTGCACTTAGATCGGCATGGCAAAGCTTTTGATATGGCTTGTCCAATTTGTCCCATGAAGGGACATACCATGCTGGAAATTGAACACCATTTTAATCAATGTCATAAGGGGGTCACACTTCCTCTTCTTCAACTTCCACAGGTTAAGATCTTTTTATCATAAAACAGGGCTTGAAAAAACCATGAAAGTTTATACTTGCCTGGAATCAGATTTCATTAAGTAATCATGCAAACAAAAATTTTTTATTTTTCTTTTAAACCTTAAATATAATTCTGGCAAGTAATGAAAAGTTAGGAATGCCCAACAAACATGCCCAAGGCTTTTGGGCAATTCATTTTTCCAGCTCTGATAAGAAAAATTATTGTAGTGTATCATTTACTGTCATTCATCTGTTTCAAGCACTTAAGGAATAAATAGTCTGTGCTGAATGTCACAACCTTTTTTGGACTGCCTTGTTGATAAGTCTCACTACTGATTGTCACAACCTTTTTTGGACTGCCCTGTTCATAAGTCTCACTGCTGATTGTCACAACTTTTTTTGGACTGCCCTATTGATAAGTCTCACTGCTGATTGTTATGACCTTGTAGGACTGCCTAGTATGAGATGTACTGGCAGGTTTAGGTTTAAAGTGAAATGGGTAATTTTACCAAATCTGCATTTCATTTGCCTTTCATTTGTGTTCTGTCATCATTCAGTTTGCATTCCAGTTACATTACAGTTACTTTCCATATCCTTTGCCTTTCATTTGTGTTCTGTCATCATTCAGTTTGCATTCCAGTTACATTACAGTTACTTTCCATATCCTTTGCCTTTCATTTGTGTTCTGTCATCATTCAGTTTGCATTCCAGTTACATTACAGTTACTTTCCATATCCTTTGCCTTTCATTTGTGTTCTGTCATCATTCAGTTTGAATTGCAGCTACTTTGCATTTCAGTTACATTCCAGTTACTTCACATTTCATTTACCTTTTCTTTGTTTTTTTATATGATCATTCAGTTGGAATTGCAACTTCTTTGCATTTCATTTGCCTTTCATTTGTGTTCTGTCATCATTCAGTTTGCATTCCAGTTACATTCCAGTTGCTTTGCATTTCATTTGCCTTTCATTTGTGTTCTGTCATCATTCAGTTTGCATTCCAGTTACATTCCAGTTGCTTTGCATTTCATTTGCCTTTCATTTGTGTTCTGTCATCATTTAGTTTGCATTCCAGTTACATTCCAGTTGCTTTGCATTTCATTTGCCTTTCATTTGTGTTCTGTCATCATTCAGTTTGCATTCCAGTTACATTCCAGTTGCTTTGCCTTTCATTTGTGTTCTGTCATCATTCAGTTTGCATTCCAGTTACATTCCAGTTGCTTTGCATTTCATCATTCATCTTGTTTGGTTTTAGAAATGCATTCAGGTTTGCACTTACCATGAAAATTTGTGTAATGAATCTGATCCTGGATTATCATGAGAAAGGGATTTCAGCTGTAGTGGGTTTTTAGAGCTACAGCATGAAAATAATTGATTTTCATTTTGTTTCCTTTTTAAGTTTTTGTTCATTTCTTTTTATTTTACAGCTGCTCTTTCATTTGTGTGCTTTTCGCATTCTGTTTTCTTTTGCTGGTGAAATTACTCATTTCAATGAGTGTGTGTGTGTGTGTTCGAAATGCAGTCAAAGCCAGTCTTGACATATATCCTTATTTTTTATACCCCCTTGAAAGGTCATTGTTTCTAGACATGTTTGTTCTGGTTTTATTTTCTTTGTATTTGATGTGATTCCAGCACTGTATTATGGGTAATGTGATTCCAACATTGTATTATGATAAATTGCGATACTGGCATTGTATTAAGGGTAAGGTGATTCCAGCATTATATTATGGATAATGTGATTCCAGCATTGTATTATGGGTAATGTGATTCCAGCATTGTATTATGAAAAATTGTGATACTGGCATTGTATTATGGGTAAGGTGATTCCATCATTTTGTTATCAGTAATGTGATTCCAGCATTATATTATCTGGTTAAATTTCATGAGGGTAAAAGCAATTCATAATAAATACACATCAACAATGTTAGAAACCAGTGATTCCTTTCTTGTTCATGTTCAGTACCCTTTGTCCATATGGGGAGCATTCCAATTTAGAAATACATTCTCTGACCCAATACTTTATTGGTACCTGACCTAAATTGGCAAGCCATTATCATCACATGCTGGCAATTTGGCATTTAGAAGATTATTATCTTCTGTTTAGTCTGTGATGTCTTTTACATAACATTGATGACATTCCTATAAATTTTAGTTGGAAAATTTACCCTAAAGTGCAGTCATTGGTTGGTGGATTCATATCAGTGTGATGCATCATGGGGAAAAAGTATGGAGATTCTATACTTTTACGAAGATGGAGGGAGATTGTTATGTGTGGTCTCACCACTGCTGAAAGTGTGATGCATTTGTCAGTGAAATCCAATATGCTGGTAGTCATAATTTAGAAATAGATTTTTGGGGATTCATTTAACACAAAGCTTAGTGGTAAGGACCCAATAAGTATGTATAATTTACATTTACAATGGAATCATGAAGTTTTATGTGCTTTCCTCCCATGAGACATGACATTAAAATGTGCAATAAGTAAATACTATTTTGTATGTAATTTAAAAAATTAAAATAAAAGGTGGTGATTTATTACGACATGAGTGTGTATTGCTTCAAATACTGTAATTATGAATGTTCCAAGCGACTCCATATTGTATTGAAAAGGGTGAAAGTACATGTTCTTTGTACAGTCTAGTCTTGTTCATCTTACTTATGCTAACACACCTTACTGGTAACATAGTATATTTTCTGATTTTTATGCAGCAACTTTTGACATTGCAAATAAAAATCAACAAACCCACAAAGTCCACCTGTCTTCCACCAGTTGCCTAGGAGTTGTTTATTTGAAATTCCAGTGGGCTGATAACCCAAATTGCCCCAGGCAATGTGTTAATAGTTGCATATTGGCTCCTGTTGTGTAAAGCTTGTCTTACTAACATGATCCTGGTTCCCAATAGTCAGATGCAGTTTTCACTTTGTTACATTCATCAGTTTGATGTGCATAATTTTAATTTAAATTGCATTAAACTTTTAATTTCAACTGAAACTTTGTCAAGTAAAGTGAGAAAATTTTAAAGAGAAAAATAAATTTTACAGAAAATTAGTTATGGTAAGTTATTGCTAGGCATAAATGACAGTTCTGGTGATTGGTCTATTTCGTAGTAACAGTTTCATATTTAAGATATGTTGATTTCATTGTTCTGAATTTTATCATAATGAGATTGAGTGAGCTGGCAATTAGTCCATTTATTTTTATCATCAGTCAGTGCTAGGATAGCAATTAAAAGAGATAGTGTCAGGGGAGGTTGGGAAAAAAACACTAACATAGGTGGGGAAAGAGACTGTCAGGATAGCTGGTAAAAGGCAATGTCTAGGAGCTGAAAAAAAGTTTTTTCATGAAGCAGTGTAAAGGAGAAGCTGATAAAAGAGAAAGTGTCAAGAAAACTGGTAATAGAGTATCAGGGGTTTTTTTAATCATCAAACAGTGTAAAGGGATAATGTCAGAGAACTGATAAAGAGAAAGTGTCAAACATGCTGTTTAAAAAGACAGGTGGGAGGGGGCTGGTAAAAAAGATAATGTTGCAGAAGTTAATTAAAAAGACAGTGTCAGGAGAACTAGTAGAAGAGATGGTGTCAGGGGAACTGGTAAATGAGTCAAGATCTGGTAAAAGAGACAGTTTCAGAGAAGCTAGTAAATCAAATTTTTGTGACAATAAAACCAACATCAACATCAAAAAAAATTTGAAAATTTTTTCACATAATTTGCAATAGCTATAATTACAAGGAGGTTTATGACACCACAATCATGTCCAATGGTGTCATTGTTTTCAGCAATGTGTCAGATTTTGCAGAAGTAAAACTTTGATGGTCAGAAAGTTACACTCACTGGTATGTTGGAAACTTGGATATTCAACCAATCAAAAAGCAAGTTACACTCACTGATGTGTTAGAAACCTGGATGCTCAACCAGTCAGAAAGCCAGTTACACTCACAGGTATGTTGGAAACTTGGATGTTCATCAAATCAGAAAGTAATTTACACTCAGATATGCTGGAAACTTGGATATTCAACCAATGAAAAGCAAGTTATGCTAACTGATAGAAACTTTAAATGCTCTGCCATTCAGAAAGTAAGTTGCACACTATTGTGTTGGAAACTTTTGGATGCTCAGCAAATTAGAAAGCAAGTTCCACACACCAGTAGTTAGGAAACTTAGATACTGGAACAATCTGAAAGCAAGTTACACTTGCCGGTTCCATATGTTGGGAATTTGGATGCTCAACCAGTCAGAAGTGAAGTTAAACTTTCGGTGTATTAGAAACTTATGCTGCTTGACCAGTCAGGAAGAAAGTTGCACTCACAGTGTTAAAATATTGTGTTTAAATGATGCTGTGATAGCTAGAATACTGCAAATTTGCTTTCATCAGTGTGGTGTTTGTTTTCATGGATTTTGACGTTAAAAACTTTAACTACCCTATGAAAAATCACCCATAATAAGACAAAAGTACCGTCTTCTCCATTCAAATTAAAACAAAAATTACTACTGAGGAAAATGCATCTTTTTGCAACATAACAACATAAATATTTATTCCCAACAATAAATAGTTGAGACCAGAGCCATGATGATTTTGTTCATTTGAATGTCGGATTACTGTGGTGATTTTAAAGGACACAGTTTGTGTTGAAATAACAAGACTAGATTGTGTTTCTTTGCATGTACAGTATATGCTGTTGTTGATGTACAGTTTTCTAATCAGTATTTTTTATCTTCACTGTCATCCACTTAACTGAAATATTTGTTGTATTTCACTTAAATGTTTGGTTGTCAATGGATGTGCAGGGATTCCTGATTGATATATGCGCGACAGTTTTGAACTGAATGAAGAAGATAACTTTCAAGTGTACAGATTCGGACCAGTGATGTTTCAGGTACTCTTTAAACATTCAACACATTTTTACTAACAGATCTAGAAAGCAGTCTTGTCTTATTAGTCCAACACAAACTGTCCAAAAATATATTGCGACATGCTAATGTTTGATTATCGGTTCCCATTTCATAAAATGTCTCAACTTGAGGTAAAATCTTGGATCAAATTTTTGCATGTTATTTTTTTTAACTGCATTAAGAAAATTGTGTTTATGTTTTGAAACAAACTTTTTTATTTGGTTGTGGATATTATTTTACTGACCTTGAACATTTGGGTAATGACCTTCATTGTCAGGATACTGATCTTCCACTGAGGATGTGCTCAAGTTGAGAAGCTTTATGACAGCAAGAACGGGTCCCCAGTAACAAAACTTTGCGGGTACAATTGAATAATATATTCCTCAACATCATAATTTACACTTGGTAGTCTTTCTGATTAATGAATGTTTGCATATATTTCAGATTATTAAAATTTTGAACATATGCTAATCAAAAAATCTTTTTTGTTTTAACAAAATTAAGATCATTAATTTCTATGAAATTTCAGCAAGAGTTCGATTTTCTGTGCTTATACAGTTTTGTTACTATGTAACCCACAGTAAATTGTACCCATCATGTATTAGTTATAGAAACATATTATTCACACTTAAGTTGGATTAAGAAGATTAGACTGTACAGCATTCCCTCACTATAAGGCCTGTATTTATTGCATGGGTTTTTGTTATAAGGCGAGTATAGTCATGGATTACATTTCATTAAATGTTAGTAAAATTATATTTATGATCACCTTTATTATAGGCTGTACATGCTATAAGGTGTTGTACACTTTGTTTTCCATGGATGGTGTTATAATAAGGGAATACTGTATGCACCATGTACTTTATTATAAGGTGTGCTGTGTTATACTCCTTGACTTCCATAGCATTATGTTTAGAAAATACAGTATTTATACAATGGCACGGTGGTCTTGTGCAATAAATCCCCTTATTATACTGCTTTACTACTTTAATGTTGGTCTTATCCTGGGTACCATAGACAGCATTGTAATGAGGTAATACTGCATTTATACAATACAGACTGGTACACTGGTCTCATACTAAAAAATCCCTTATACTGCTTCCACCCCCCCATTTAATGTGTTTGTGCTCCTGGATCCTATTAAATTGTTTAAGTTTTCTTTCAGCATTGCTGCTTGAATTATTTCTCTTATCATCAGCTCTGCAGATCATTGACCAGTAGAATTTGTGGGATGACCCAGTCCATTGTCTGGTATTTGTCCATTAACACAAGTTTGTGATCACTAAATTGTGTAGATCATTGCTATAAATCTTTACATCCATCACACTGTCTGGTTGGTGCTGCTCAAACATCCAATATGGCCACCTTGTTGCTGTTGTTCTTGTTTTAGGGTTTAACACCATTTTTCAACACAACATAGGCTATACATGGTGGTCAGTATTAATGGTGAAGGAAGAACCCGGGAAAACCTCAGAAAAAAAACACCATTCCAGGAGAAGCTACCGGCAAGCTTTCTTACATACCCAGATTGTTTGAACCCGGTACAAGAACCCACACAGACAGAGGTGAGATAGCATTGATCCACAACAGTGAGTGCTTTAGACCACTCGGGGCCCCATGAAATTATGTTATTGCTATACTACCTAATTTCAGCATGTTTTTATTTCTGAAAGACTTCTTGTGATATTTTGTTAAATTGAAATGAAAGTTGTTCTGATTTGATGTCCAGTATGATCACTATGTCATCAATATTTGATGTCCAGTATGATCACTGTCATCAATATTTGATGTCCAGTATGATCATTATGTCATCAATATTTGATGTCCAGTATGATCACTATGTCATCAATATTTGATGTCCAGTATGATCACTGTCATCAATATTTGATGTCCAGTATGATCACTATGTCATCAATATTTGATGTCCAGTATGATCACTATGTCATCAATATTTGATGTCCAGTATGATCACTGTCATCAATATTTGATGTCCAGTATGATCCTTATGTCATCAATATTTGATGTCCAGTATCATCACTATGTCATCAATATTTGATGTCCAGTATGATCACTATGTCATCAAAATTTGATGTCCAGTATGATCACTGTCATCAATATTTGATGTCCAGTATGATCACTGTCATCAATATTTGATGTCCAGTATGATCACTATGTCATCAATATTTGATGTCCAGTATGATCACTATGTCATCAATATTTGATGTCCAGTATGATCACTATGTCATCAATATTTGATGTCCAGTATGATCACTATGTCATCAATATTTGATGTCCAGTATGATCACTGTCATCAATATTTGATGTCCAGTATGATCACTATGTCATCAATATTTGATGTCCAGTATGATCACTGTCATCAATATTTGATGTCCAGTAAGATCACTAGTCATCATATTTGATGTCCAGTATGATCACTATGTCATCAATATTTGATGTCCAGTATGATCACTATGTCATCAATATTTGATGTCCAGTATGATCACTATGTCATCAATATTTGATGTCCAGTATGATCACTGTCATCAATATTTGATGTCCAGTATGATCATTATGTCATCAATATTTGATGTCCAGTATGATCACTATATCATCAATATTTGATGTCCAGTATGATCACTATGTCATCAATATTTGATGTCCAGTATGATCACTATGTCATCAATATTTGATGTCCAGTATGATCACTGTCATCAATATTTGATGTCCAGTATGATCACTATGTCATCAATATTTGATGTCCAGTATGATCACTATGTCATCAATATTTGATGTCCAGTATGATCACTATGTCATCAATATTTGATGTCCAGTATGATCACTATGTCATCAATATTTGATGTCCAGTATGATCAATATGTCATCAATATTTGATGTCCAGTATGATCACTGTCATCAATATTTGATGTCCAGTATGATCACTATGTCATCAATATTTGATAATCAAGTATGATCACTATGTCATCAATATTTGATGTCCAGTATGATCACTATGTCATCAATATTTGATGTCCAGTATGATCACTGTCATCAATATTTGATGTCCAGTATGATCACTATGTCATCAATATTTGATGTCCAGTATGATCACTATGTCATCAATATTTGATGTCCAGTATGATCACTGTCATCAATATTTGATGTCCAGTATGATCACTATGTCATCAATATTTGATGTCCAGTATGATCACTATGTCATCAATATTTGATGTCCAGTATGATCACTGTCATCAATATTTGATGTCCAGTATGATCACTATGTCATCAATATTTGATGTCCAGTATGATCACTATGTCATCAATATTTGATGTCCAGTATGATCACTATGTCATCAATATTTGATGTCCAGTATGATCATTATGTCATCAATATTTGATGTCCAATATGATCACTGTCATCAATATTTGATGTTCAGTATGATCACTGTCATCAATATTTGATGTCCAGTATGATCACTGTCATCAATATTTGATGTCCAGTATGATCACTATGTCATCAATATTTGATGTCCAGTATGATCACTATGTCATCAATATTTGATGTCCAGTATGATCACTATGTCATCAATATTTGATGTC
The DNA here is from genome assembly GCA_016746295.1 of Potamilus streckersoni. NCBI lineage: Eukaryota > Metazoa > Mollusca > Bivalvia > Unionida > Unionidae > Potamilus > Potamilus streckersoni. Next base: position 494,317 of record JAEAOA010001337.1, read on the forward strand.
CAGTATGATCACTATGTCATCAATATTTGATGTCCAGTATGATCACTATGTCATCAATATTTGATGTCCAGTATGATCACTATGTCATCAATATTTGATGTCCAGTATGATCACTATGTCATCAATATTTGATGTCCAGTATGATCACTATGTCATCAATATTTGATGTCCAGTATGATCACTGTCATCAATATTTGATGTCCAGTATGATCACTATGTCATCAATATTTGATGTCTAGTATGATCACTATGTCATCAATATTTGATGTCCAGTATGATCACTATGTCATCAATATTTGATGTCCAGTATGATCACTGTCATCAATATTTGATGTCCAGTATGATCACTATGTCATCAATATTTGATGTCCAGTATGATCACTGTCATCAATATTTGATGTCCAGTATGATCACTGTCATCAATATTTGATGTCCAGTATGATCACTATGTCATCAATATTTGATGTCCAGTATGATCACTATGTCATCAATATTTGATGTCCAGTATGATCACTGTCATCAATATTTGATGTCCAGTATGATCACTATGTCATCAATATTTGATGTCCAGTATGATCACTATGTCATCAATATTTGATGTCCAGTATGATCACTATGTCATCAATATTTGATGTCCAGTATGATCATTATGTCATCAATATTGAAAATATTGTTATCACAATTCCTCCTGAATGAAAAATCATATTCACATGGGATTTTCACCAAAACACTTTTTATGAGGTATAGTTAATACTAAATAAAAATGGTACCAGTGTTACATCTAGTGCGACCACCACAGCAGCCAACTTGAAAATTTTGTTATTGCTACTTTTAAATGGAATGATATATCAGCATGTGGTTTTCACATGACACAAATTACTATACCTGGTTGGTTTGAATGAAAATACATATAGTGCCACAATGAATATCTTCATACTTATTCTCCAGCATGGAACATGTCTTCAAAAGTATTCTAATGGTGTCAGGTTTGTACTAAATGAAAATGGTGCCATACTTTTATCCAATATAGGCAACACTGTATTAAATTTTAATTTCAAAATCTTGTCTCTCAAGAAATATAAGAGATCATTTCAAATCTCGGCAGCTTAAAAGAACTATGGTCTTATCTTTAATTCCATGCATTACAGTAACAGTCTCCTTTGACAAGTTTCTTGTATTGTCCAGCAACATGTGTTATTTGAAAAACTCATAGGAGCTCCTGAAAAAATCCAGATTTATTTTTAAGTATCCTTGCAAAAAAAGTTTTCAGTTTGTTGCAAATGATGTTGATTACACATTAAAATAAGTAAAATGTTACTAAGATTAGAAAAACATTCTTTTACTTAAAAAAAATTTGGCAAACAGATTTTGACCAAATTTAACAGAAAGAATCCTGGCATGAGAGCCTTGAATTATTTTGTCTGATGCTGATCTGTCATCAGATTTGACCACTGTTATCTGTCATCAGATGTGACAACTGTTATCTGTCATCAGATGTGACCACTGTTATCTGTCATCAGATGTGACCACTGTTATCTGTCATCAGATTTGACCACTGTAATCTGTCTTCAGATGTGACAACTGTTAAAAATGGAAAACTTTTTCATGGCTTCTAAAAATACAGCAGAGTAGAATTTGGTCAAATTAGAAATAAACATTCCAGCAATGAAGTGCTTTCAACTTCTAAAAAACAATGTCAATACAACAGCTAATATGGTCACCATTTGAGTATTAATTTCATGGTTGGACTTTTAGCATGGGCAGAAAAAGAAATATGAAATGGATTTGATCTCTGACATTCAGAACCAAAGCAGAGCCACTGTTAACCAAGAGTTCACACTTATGGTCATATCTATGGTGGCTTTGTGGTTAGAGTGTCCATCTCGAAAGTGGAGGGTCACAGTTTCAGACCTTGGCCAAGTCATACCAAAGACCTATAAAAATGGTACTTACAGCTGTCTCTCGAGGTGATCAGCATTAAGAGGTTAGCATTCAGATTTGTTGGCCTGGGGTCGGGATAATTTAACTTGAGTCGGACTTGATGCTACATATCTGTGGCATGATGCCCCAGTGCTAAACATCGCTATAAACTGCCCCACTGCAAACATTATAGAGATATGACTGAAACATTGTTAAAGCTAAATTATAGATCCAAATCACTCATGCACACACATACACTATAAATGGTCAATCTAAAAAGCAGTGATGGGTGCAGGGCAGGTACAAGACTCTGCTCTCTGTGGTAGAACTCAATTAAAGATTTTGGGTCCTTTGTGAACACTTTCATGCCTGCATGTTTTTAAGCCCTGTTTTATTTTTGGAAATAATTTTTGTGAGACTATAGTAAAATATATATAAATTCAGCATCATATAAAATTCAAAAGATAGTTTTTAGGGTTTTTAAGCCCTGTTTTATTTTTGGAAATAATTTTTGTGAGACTTGTAAAATATATATAAATTCAGCAGCATATAAAATTCGAAAAATAGTTTTAATAAGGTCTTTTTATAATAATACATAATCTTATTTAGTCAGCTAATCAGTTGTTAGGTTCTATAGCATGTTATTAGGTTTCATGGCATTTTATTAGGTTCCATGGCATTTTATTAGGTTCCATGGCATGTTATTAGGTTCCATAGCATGTTATTAGGTTCCATGGCATGCTGTTAGGTTCCATAGCATGTTATTAGGTTCCATAACATGTTATTAGGTTCCATAGCATGTTATTAGGTTCCATGGCATGTTATTAGGTTCCATAGCATGTTATTAGGTTCCATAGCATGTTACTAGGTTATGTGAGTAATAATTGGGTTCACTTGGTCCTCTTTTAATAAATTGTATCATAACATTATATTTTCAGGTTAAACATACAGGATGATCTGCCATTCGAATCTAATACTAGTGAAAGTAGTTATCTAGATGCCTTCCTGCAACGGAGTACAATGTCCTATAAGTGTACAAAATGTGAAAGATCTTTTGGGATCAAATCCAATCTTCAAAGGCACATGAGAGAACATTCAGATGTATGGAAATTCAAGTGTCGGCGATGTACGCAATACTTTAAAACAGCTGTGGAACTGGATAGTCATTTTGCTGACAAACACAACAATCATCACATTTGTCGCTTTTGTGGGAAGACATTTTCATCTCTTCGGTACCTGCGACAACATCAGAAAATGTTCCATCGTAAGGAAGTTTGCGTACTCTAGCATTAGACTTATAAAATTGGGATGCATCTTACAAACCATGATGAGTTGAAAGAAATGGACTTTGTCATCAATGTGTTTAATTCACACAGCATAATGTACTGTCACCAATCAAACGTATGATTAACAAATGTTGCCCAGCAAGAGATATCTTAGGTGAAAGTAACATCATCAACTGCCAACCAGGAGATGGGTGAAGTCAATGAAGTTCAGTTGTGATGAATAATGCTCACAAATGTGTACAGTAAATGAACTGACTTTGGGGAATTCACTTTATCAGTTTTCAAAAAAGAAACATTAATTTGTATGTCATGCAATTAAAGACACTTTGATTGACTTTGGCAAGTTAAAATTGGTAAGGAATCCTATAGGAATCATGCTTTCCACTTCCATAGCAATATTTTTTTCTACAGAATAACTATTTATGAAATTATAGATTTGAAACCAAATTCGGTTTGAACATGTTTGATTTCCAGTGGTCTGTATTATGATTTACAGGAGTTATGGCCCCTGATGGTGTATTTTCTTGTCTTTGATGCCAACAGTTTAAATTTACTAATGATTATTAAGTTTGTAGTGTTTTGCAAAGGCCTTGAATATGTTGGATTTTAAGTATTCTATTGTAGGACTTATTTCCTGTGATTGCCTTTCCTTCTGGCTGGTTTCATCAGCATACCTTTACCATGATTTGTTTGATGTCAATCAAAATTGGCTTTATATTGATTAGGACATGCCTCACCCATGTATGGAACTTGAAGGGTGACCCTTGATCTGAATGAATACCTTACTGGAAACTGGAACACATTCATATTGCGTCCATCAATTTCCAAATTACAAGCTAGAAAATGTACAATTGATGCTGCATTTTCACGATGCTCCTTCAGATCAAATATCTGACTTTCTTCTTTATATCACAGATTTTGATCCTTTCATTTTTTTTACTTTACCCATTTACATTTTTTGTCTACATTTTAAAGAACTTTACCATTTATTTGAAAAACAAAAAATACTTTTATTTGAAATGAACTATATTCTTGTAGATTTTATCAGTCTTTAGGCTTGATACTTTTAGATTGTTTTTTTATATAAAACCATTGCTTTTTGTCTTGATATTTGGATTGCACAGCATAGACTATGGATTATTGGATTTCATTCAAATATGGCATGTTTTTTGTCTTGACATTTGGATTGCACAGCATAGACTATGGATTATTGAATTTCATTCAAATATGGCATGCTTTTTGTCTTGACATTTGGATTGCACTGCAGAGACTAAGTATTATTGGATTTCATTCAAATATGGCATGTAACTTCATATTGAGGAGACCCTAAATGAGTTTAATTCTTTTCAGTCCACAACTTTATTCAGAGTAGTTCTGGATAATACTACATCTCTGTCACATGTCTCATAACCAGATGTTTTTTCTCTATACTTTTTGTGACTTCACTACACTAGGCATATGGTAAAAATATACCAAATTTGCCTGTTATCTTTGTATTGTTTCCCTGCTCTTTAACCAACACTTGTGCATTTCTTTGACCAGTCTCTTGCTTTATCACTCTTGTTTGAAACAATTTAGCATGGTTCATTGTTTTTAAAATTCTTTCTGTTGATTCAACAAATTTTTTAATTGACTATTTTCAGTGGGAAAAGTATACACTTGATTAACTATACTAGACTTTGTGTTTGACAATGCATCCTAGAAACCAAACTACAGTTATCCCTCATTATAACTTTATTCACGGAAGCCATAAAATTATTCCATGCCATTAGTAGATCATGTTATATTGAGACCACCCATGTTATAAGAGGGACTGTGCTATATTGATGTGTTGTACAGTTAAATGCTGCGGTTACTTTAGAAAAGGACAAGTTGAGACAGTATCGAGTGTACTTTTGTGCTTGACATTGGAGAGCCATTAATTACTACAGGTGTCAAGGTTGAGACAATGTGAAGTCTATGTTTGAATGAGATGATTATCATTTTACATGAGAACCCTTGCTACATTGATGTTCTTTATAGGGTAGCATTTTAGTTACCACAAGTGTCAAGGTTGTAATTGTCAAGATTACTGTTGATTAAATGAGAGAATGCATCGTGATGAGTATTTTACATGAACATTGTTCTGCAGGAACTTTTACTGTGGTGCATTGCTGTTGTGAATCCTGATGAGATCTCAAGAACCTACAACCTCAATGCAGTTTTGTAATTACTAACTGCAAACAATATCCATTATGGAAAGAGTACTCACAGAAAAAGAAGTCACTGCTTATTAATTGGACAAGTCATTTTATTTAGTAATTGTAATTAGAAGTTTTGTATATTCTATTACTATTATATCCACAAAGAGGGTTGCTTTTATTTTTAAAGAAATGTATGCCAGAAGAATTGGCACAAAATTTATTGCCTCTTTTCTGTTCATGTGTATGTATATCCATATGATTATTTAGGTTACCATTATGTGGCATTTGTGTCCCATGAACACATTTCTAGTTTCACCATTGTTTAGAATAATTTTTTAAAGATAGAGTTTAAATGGGATGAAGATTCTTCGATTTCATTGTTGCCACAATTTTGGATTCAAACACCTCACAATCAGTGAAGAGGATTAATGGTTCCACCATTTGTATCAAGCCCAACACAAATTATTGCACAAGAAAATCTTTTGTAATTAAAATTTTTTAAAAGAATTTTTAAAGAGACTTATTCTTTAAAATAACAATAAGCTAACTTCAGACTTTCAGGCAAATTCTAAAATAACTTTGTCAAGTTATTTATGCTAAAGTTATATATTCTCTTTAGTTTGAGCTCCCAAATCGTCACTTGTGCAATTCTTTACAATTGCACCAAACAAGAGCTGGTCACAGGCCCATCCATTGGTCATAAATAAAAAGATAAGGAAGTACCAAGTTTGTCTGATTGATATAGCATGATTGTTAATAGGACTACCACCTTACAAGTGATATATCCACAAATGTTTGAACCATGTGACATTAGCTTTTGAATATCATGAAAACTGAATGTCACAAAATTGATTGAAATCACATTATTACACAAGACATTTTTCAAGAAACCTTATCGAATTTCTCAATTTGTATTCTGTAGACTGAATTTTTATATGCCAAGTCATAAAGAAAAGCTTATTGTGTTAATATGTACGTCCTTCCGTCTCTTACCAATTTTTTTCTGCACAATAATTCTACCTTTTACTTCTATCATGCCTTGTGGATGCCTTGTGCTTGATGTAACGAAAAATTCATTTGATTTTGGGCTCAAAAGCTTAAAGGTAAAAAAATGTGGCTGAGAAGGAAAATGGCGTCCATATAATAACTCAAGTTCTTCATAATTTGCTGTTCCATTGTTGACCTGGGGTAAGAAAGAACCCTATCAGTTTCAGGGTCAAAAGTTAATGTCACATGTCACTGTAACCAAAGGAAGAAAAATGATTTATCCACAAATTAGAATTCTACATGACATACCTCAACTAAACTCATGATAATTTTGTTGTACATTACAGACCTGGACAAAACATTGTGGATACATTGCACTTAGAGTATACAAAAACCTTTTAATTTGTTGCTCTAAACTCAAGTTCACTTTGATATCAAGAAGGAACATGAATTTTGCTGAGTAACTTGATTTTTACACCATCTGCAGTTACCAAACTTTGTTGATAGCTTTGATAAGGAAGAACTCTATTGATTTCAGGTTCAAAGGTGATGGTTGTGGTCTGAAAGAAGACTCATTATTTCCACAATAAGCTCAGCATGAGATATTTCAACACATTTGTGGAAAGTTTGCACTTGCGGTACAGAAGATTATTGATTTGAGGGTTCAGAGGTCAGGGTCATTGACTTCTGGAAGAAAAAAATATGGTTTCTGCACATTAGCATTATTTGTACAACAGACGTGGTCCAAACATTGCAGATGGCCTGCACTTTGGTTAAGTAAGAAGTTTATTGACTGGGGTGTGTGTCAAAGACCATATGTCAAAACCACTGTGACTGAAGAAGAAAATGTATTTCTGTGCAAAAGTTACATTATCTACATAGTTTTATTAGACTTGAGGCAGGTATACAATGATCCATTCACAACACTCTTGTTAAAATATACTTTGAGTTTGACAAAAATGCAACATGAATCAAGCTAAAATTTAATTTGTTGAGAACTTGTTCCTGTTATTTGCCGAAAAAAATTAGTTTTAATTTTTTCAAAAGTTTGAACTAAATACATCTAAATCAGACTTGGTTAAAGGGCATCATAGTTTTCGGTTTCTTTAATCATTTTTTTTTTCATTCTGTATTTAGTAAAGATCCTTATACATTTTGACATATCATTATATTTGCCATATTGCCATTAAGCAGGTTTATTGGGAGACTACATCATGTAAGTGTTGATAATTTATTGGCAATTTTAACACAACAATAAATATTATAGTCATTAGTTAGAATTTTGTTATTTGTTCCTCTTGTCTAATGACATTATGCCTGTGTTATTTGTTCCTTTTGTCTAATGACATTGTGCCTGTGTTATTTGTTCCTTTTGTCTAATGACATTGTGCCTGTGTTATTTGTTCCTTTTGTGTAATGAAAATGTGCCTGTGTTATTTGTTCCTTTTGTCTAATGACATTGTGCTTGTGTTATTTGTTCCTTTTGTCTAATGACATTGTGCCTGTGATATTTGTTCCTTTTGTCTAATGACATTATGCCTGTGTTATTTGTTTCTTTTGTGTAATGACATTGTGCCTGTGTTATTTGTTCCTTTTGTGTAATGACATCCTGCCTTTTGTCTTATAACCTAGTGCCTGTGATAATTGTTCCTTTTGTCTAATGACATTGTGCCTGTGTTATTTGTTCCTTTTGTCTAATGACATTGTGCCTGTGTTATTTGTTCCTTTTGTGTAATGACAATGTGCCTGTGTTATTTGTTCCTTTTGTTTAATGACATCCTGCCTTTTGTCTTATAACCTAGTGCCTGTGATAATTGTTCCTTTAGTCTTATGACATTGTGCCTGTGGATTATGTTTCACAGTAGCTAGAGAAATAACTCCTGTACATGTACCTTTTGGGATTAGACATGAATATAATGAAACTTGCATTTATTATTAGCAAGATTTAAAACTTTACTTTCAGTTACATAATTATTGTCACTTAAAATGTCTCATTCAGCCAAATATACTGAATACATTCAACCCTTCAGGACCAATAGACATTGGAACAAAACATCATTATAGTCGATAGCTAGTACAAGTAAAAGGGTGGTTGGGTTGTTGGTTATTTACTTTTGTTATAAATATTAATGTGATTGCCATTAAAACTTTACAGACTGAAGGAACAAAGAAGAAAGAGTTAGTGGTGTCAATGCAGATATGTCCGGCATCACAGTTAAGACTGTTAGGTGTCAGTATAGACAATAGGCATCACAGTACAGATTTGTCAATGTAGACACCTCTGACACCATAGTTATGACTTTTGGATGATAGTGTAGACACATCAGGCACCATAACAGACTGTTAGGTGTCAATCTAGATACATCATATACCATTGGTGTCGGTGTAGACACATCAGTCATCCCAGTTCAGACTTTCTTGTTTTCCCTTTTTTCACTTTAATGCCAAGTGGAATAGTACCAAAGTAATATTAGGGAACCAGTGGGAATTTTACCTGTTTTCCTGAAGATATCTGTAAATTCCATAAATTTTATTAACCCAAAATGATTTCCATTTAAAATTTATGCTTATCATAGGTTTGTTGTCAATGGAAAAGAAGAGCAAATTTGTGCTACTGACATTAAATCTGCACATTCAGGTTACACACACATGGCTTGGATAAACCAATAATTTGTATGAATTGATGATCCAATAATTTATTCTGTATCACTACACTAATTGAAACAGATGTTATTGCATTCATTTATTGTCCCTAAGACAGTCTTCTTGTTTTTTATTTTTGGGGTTTGTTTGGAGAGACCTTTATCAGTAAATAAAATGTTTATTACATTCAGCCCCTCCCACTCATAACTACAATGGAATTATCTGATGAAAAATTAATTTTTCCAAAGATTAAATGACTACAAGGACATCAGATTTTGATATAAATAAATTTGGATGCAGAACTTTTCAGCATTTTGATAGAGATGTAAATATTTTGTAAGCGTCACAAAAGTGTTGCAGGATTAATATACGGTGTTCATCAAGGTTGTGCAGATATAAAGATTTCTGGTTGTTACCTTTGGAGAGCAAACCCAAAACCTTGTTACATCCCCTGCTGCTGATATTCCCACTTAACGGCATGGATCACACATTTGCAGACAATTGTCTCTAGGTATTTGTTTTTCAAGTAAGAACTTAATGGGATTTGGACAGCAGAGAAGGAAAGAAAAATTCTTGCTGGAGCAAAAAGCAGATCAATTACCAGTCTGTTATTGTCACTGAGCTGAGGAATTTTCCATGAGATCTATCCAGTTTGATATTCCCAGATGCTTCCCAGATCTTGTTTCTAATTTTGTAGAAATTTCATGTTGTGTCCATGAGTTCAATGTACAGACACCATCCAGCTAGACACCATCCAGCCAGACATCATCCAGCCAGACACCAGCCAGCTATACACCAGCCAGCTAGACACCAGCCAGCTAGACACCATCCATCTAAGGCCCACAGCACACAAAATGGTCCCAGAGCAGAAGCCAGATATGACAGGGAAAACAACTGTGCATTGAATCTGGGAGTTGAACACTAGATCATCTTGAAATCTGCCTAAAAAATCAGTGCCATCCGTAGCCATTAATTTCAAAATGTGGAGATCATGCTTTTCAGAATCAACATAATTGAAAATTGCTGTTACCATATTGTCTTTAATTTTGTGCATTTCTAAAATTGCTTGTCAGCAAAAATTACTGAGAAGTCTGGAAACAATAGTAGATCTAAGTGCAGACAGTGTAGACCCAGTTTGCCAATAAAATAATGTGCCAGCACATCAGGATCTCGTAGATCCTGATCATCTGGAACATGGTGATAGCAGCTCAGGGTCTGTGTTGTTGGCGTTTGGACCCAACTTACAAATAAGTACAGGAATATTGGAAATACCTTTCCTTTACATTATAAATTATAGAAAAATATAAAAAATGTCTTGTACAAGTCTTGATTTTTAAAAAATATAAATAATAACTAAGCTCATCAATGAGGCAGGGATTAAAACAAATTCCTTTTTCAGTAAAGTTGCAATAAATATGTAAATATTCAAGTAAAGGAAGTAACCCTTTGTATAATTATTGTCACAGGGTGTTCCATTGAAATTGATAGTTTCTGATGTCATATGATTGAACCTAAATTTATAAAAAAAAAATATAGCTACCTCTCTCAAAATTTAGTTTATTGTGTAGCAATAAAATGCAATGCTGCAGTTTTGTATGCATCGGCCATCTTCTCTGGAAGGGATGCAGAATGTTTCCCCATTTACTTATTTCCAGCACATTGTTGCATTTGTGCATTATGAATTCAGTTTTTGTTCAGATAACTTTAAAATGATTATAGGGATTGAAGCCAGATAACTTTAGAAGGACTGATTGGATTGAAACCAAATAACTTCTGAAGGACTGAATTAATTGAAGCCATATAACATTAGATAGATTGCTTGGATTCAAGCCAAATTTGGTATGTTTCTTTGCATTAAGAAGATCCAGGTCAGGTATATGTATGACCTATTTCCATCCAATTTTGACAAAGTTTCACGCTGAATTACATTTTCATTGATATTTTTGATAATCATCATATGTTGATTTCAGACTTGTGGGATTTATCTCAAGGTGTCAGTCAGTTTTTATTTTACATATTTCATTCAAAGTCATTTCGTTGCACTTCATGTTTAAATTAGAAATTTGCTCAAGATTCCATCATAAATTCTGTTTCTGGATTGAAAATACAAATATAGTGCTGCATTTTATACAAAGATCACATATAGAAAGTTTCATTTTCAACAATTTCTGTCAAATTAAACTTAAATTACAGACTGCACTCACAACCAGGTCATGTAGTAATTGGTTAAATTACAGACTGTACTCACAACCAGGTCATGTAGTAATTGGTTGAATTACAGACTGCACCCACAACAAGGTCATGTAGTAATTGGTTAAATTACAGACTGCACCCACAAGGTCATGTACTAATTGGTTGAATTACAGACTGCACTCAAAACAAGGTCATGTAGTAATTGGTGTTAAGGTTGGTTTATGGACTACACCCACAACAAGGTTACATAGTGATTTATTAGTTAATGGACTGGTTTTCCCCTTGTTTCCAATTTTGTTCAGGATGTTATGAAGACACAACCACATAATCTTGTTTAACATGTGATAATAAGCATGACCAATGATGCCCATAAGTGGGTAATGTTCAGTCCAGTAATTTTTGACAATTATACTAAAACCTGACAGAAGGGGCACCAATATAAATGGCTTCTGTTGATAATGAGTGTGTGTGTATGTATGTGTATATATATATATATATATATATATATATATATATATATATATATATATATATATATATATATATATATATTCAGTTCTAAATTTATTGATCATCTTTATATACTAAGAAAATTGTGACAAATATAATACATAATTAACCAATTAAAAAAGTTTCCATTATACTTATCTTAATATCATTGGTTAGATTTTTCAACTCCTAACACCCACATGGATTTTTTGAACACTTATCACATTTACTACTACATACATGATGCCGTATACGAATAGGGAAAATAGCATGTTTGACAACATGTTTGATTGCTATTTCTTTTATTTAAATGTGAAAATGTAATAAATGCACATAAACATGTAATAAATTAGTTGTATATAAAAATTAGAAAATGATATATCCATGCGCTGTATATTTGGAAATCGATTTAAATCTACAAGGTGTATGTTTGTTCAATAAATAAGCACATTACTAACTTGCTGGAAATTTTTTTTTTAGATAAACAGTTTATGTAATTCACATTTAATTAAAGAAAAATAGAACTTCAGAAACTTGTAAAATGAAGAAAACATTGGTCAAATAATTGGATTCTATAAAGTCAAATAATTTATCTCCTTTACTACAGATGGTTCAATAACCAAGGTTAAAACTGAGTTATATCCCCTTGTTTGCCAATTGCCTTTCAACAGCTTGTCACTTTACAGTATTTTGATACCCCTGTAACAAGATAACTGTAAAGGAAAAAAAATATTTGTTTAAAATCATAACTTTAAACAACAGAAGAACATGTATTTATCTCAGATCACCACAAAGTTAGGAAGGGTGGGTGGATATATGGCAGATGGATTCATCTTGGAATAAAATTTGATTTGGGACTGTGACTGTTGTCATTTAGTATTGCTCCATGCTTCCAGCAATTGAAAAATTGGATTCATTTTATTAATCAGATTTGTTTTCATGTATAAGCTACACTATTCGATGTTATTCAGTGTCTCCTTTTAAATACAGTTCTCACACACACACAACCACACACGGAAACACAGCACATTGCCATTTGATGAAAGCTTTTGTTCCTTGATGGTTGTAAATTTTTAAAGTGACTGAAAATAAACTTTATACAGATACTCAAAAAAGCTTACAGAAACACAAAAATTTTCTAAAATGGTACTTTTTTCCCTCATTCTTTTTCTTGGGAATTCTTTACAAATAAAATTTTAAAAATATTTAAGTTAAAATTAGAATGAGATTAGAACATTCTGTTGAACTATGTCTGCTTTCCTGGTTCTGAATTCATAAAATATTTGGAACAATTTTTTTACAGTCACTGAATAAGAGATTAACCATAAAAAGAAAAGGTGTTTTATTTTAGCTATGAAAAAAATAATTCAAAAGAACTATGATGGTCTTATATTATGGTAGTCTTGAACTATATGAGAAAAAAAATAATTCTCAAAATTTATCCCTGGCTGGAAAATGTAATCTGATATATATGATAACATAATTTTAAAAAAATAATTAGAAATGTTTAAAAAATTAAAGACAGTATGGTATCTATTTTCCAGCCTGGCCATTGAGCAGAGCACAACAGAGGAATTTGTCAACACTAGAGGAAGGGCCTACAAATGTATGAAGTGCAAAAATTATTTGGGAGAACGTTTTAGAGTTGTCGACCACATTTTTATCAAGCATACACCCTTGGATGCAGTACCCTTTTATTGCTCAATTTGTAAATTTGTCTGCTCCAAAAGGACAGATTTAGACTTACATATGAAGAGAAACTCAAAACACCGATCAATGGTAGATGCAATGTTAAAGAGAGGTCAGACAATTAATGAGGAGGCAAGTTTGGTCTGCAACCCCAAGCCCTATATCATCAAAGATGAAGATATGGAATGCCTGTCCAAGGAGGAGAGTGAGGAGCACTACAGAGGAAGGTCCAAAAAGGCAACTTACCGACCAGTCTACACATAGGGACATTATTTAAGTTGGACCAAAATGTGGAAACAGACTCGTACATAACCATGCAACTGTTGATAATCCAGTAGATGATTCAGTAGATGTGTTAGACGTAAAATGTCATTTTCAAGATGGAGAAGAAGTACAGAAAGATAAACAAATTCTTGTTTCAAAATATGTGAGATTAAGAAGCAGAAGTCATGTAGGAATAAATGTATGAGTATTTTAACTACATTGAATCCAAGTCATTGAAATTGAATTCAAGTAGAATAGATGAAGGGACAGTGAAGATGATTAGATTAAGGATAGTGAAGATGAAGGATAGTAAAGTTCATTTGCAGCTTACTGTAGATACCCTCATTATTGTTGAATGCTCAGAACCAGATCTGCCATCACATAATATCTGTCAGATCTGGGTTTGTAGTTTGATACAAGCTGTTATTACAGCAATTAAGATATAGCTAATTTGCTGGGGCATTATGTTATAGCAGGCCAGGGTCTTTGTTGTTTGTAGTTGGGTTTGGCTTATAAATCAAATGTATTAGTATTAAAAACAAAGGTGAAATAGAGTTTTCATAATAAAAAATTAGAATGTTGCCTGCCAGCAGTAACCATGTGCAGAAAGTAAATGAATGGAGATATCTTGAAATCTTCCAATCTGACATCAAAACTATTCATTGCAGTACTGGCTTTAAGGACCTGAAGATTGTTTACAGCTGTGTTTAATATGCAAAAAGGATAGTCTGCATGAAATGGATGTCTCCAAAAGGAAACATATTAGTATTGCTAAGATTCTGGAATATAGATTTTACAGTAATGAATGACAGTAACATCAGGACTGCTACAGCTGGCACATGTTAGATCATGTACCTTTTAGACTACTGGTTCTTGTATATAAAAAGTAGTCTTGCTGTGTTAGAGTACATGGACACTAAAATGTCTGAAAATTCTATAGGATTTGACGTGAGACCAAAATGAATGACAAGGTACACAGTCTGCACACAACATAGACCCTGATCTGCCATTGCACATTGTGCCTAAAGATCAATGTCTATGTTATATGACCTTACAAAATACATAGACCCAGACGTGTCTGCATAAAGTGACTGCAGATCTTGCTCTGTGCAGTTGAATCAGACTTACACTATGTATGTTCTTTTATTTATTTGTAAAGGATTGATTTTCAAAGGAAGAGTAAAGGCAAAACAACTCTCTAGTTATAGTGTGATTATAAACAAACAGATGACATCAATAAAAATTGACGTCTGCTATACCAGTCTGAGTAGTATCGTGTATATTTTCTTTGATTTTAATACACTTTGTTACAGTTGATCATATTCCGTTGTAGTTCCGATGGATAAATGCACATCATAATGCAAATATGTTTCACATTTGTAAAGTCTTGAAGTTTTAATAAGTTTCTGCTGCTGAAAGTGCTAGTTTGAGCAGTCTTGTACATCTCAAAATCTTCATGTTCACCTTACTGCTGTTTTCTTATTGAAGGAACTTCAGGAGTAACTGTCATGCATGTAACTTCAGGAGTAACTGTCATGCATGTAACTTCAGGAGTAACTGTCATGCATCTAACTTCAGGAGTAACTCATGCATGTAACTTCAGGAGTAACTGTCATGCATGTAACTTCAGGAGTAACTGTCATGCATGTACACCACGTTAACTTTAAGGATAAGTAATTTGTAAACAAATTCACAGCCAAAGCCTTCTGAATAATATTTGAATGTTGCAGAAATAAATTGCATGGAAACTATAATGTGGTTGCATGTGTAGCCTATTCGTGTCTTTAAGCATCTGTGTTCATGACCTTCAGAGTTATGTCACCATTACGAATAATGCGCTATTAAATCATAGCTAAAATATTCATGTATGGCAAATTTTCATTACACCTAAATGGTTTGGTTTCCAGCCTTTGTTGTACTTTCTCCACAGCATCAATTTTATCTTTACACAAAAAAAACTTGTGTTTGACTACTAGTTTTTAATGATCCAGTTATGTCTAACTCTAAAGCATAAAATATCACATGCTCATTTCTACAGAGAAACCGTATTGTGCTTCATTACTGTGCATTCTGTGAATTCCAAACTCTTAAATCTTCATCTGACATAACTTTAGAAAATTAACACTGATGAATCTTTATAATTTATGGCAAAATTGTCTGTGATTGTCAGAAGTTATGGTGAATAAGATGAGAAAATACATGATAATTTCTTACCCCCCTCATTTTTGGTCATGTGCTTTCTATGACCCACTCCTATTTGTTATTTTTAGAAGTTCAGAATTTTAGAATATAATATTTTTTTCAAATATTGGTTTATATCACTAAATCTTTCACAACTACCTGAATTATCTCTATCAGTCAACTCTTTCCCGTGAGGCACCTTATTTTGTTTACGTCACCAGAGAAGTGTGAACAGTAACACTCACTTAAAATTTACAGTATCAGATTATTGTTATTTTTTAGAGCACACACATAAAATAATCATGCAAAGTAATTCTCATAAAGCAGTAACCATCTGAAATTATATTTAGCTACATAACATTGACTTTTTTACCAGTTGGCTATTGACCTGGTACTGTATGATGTCTGCATGATGTTCAGTCTTTACAGTAAAAACTTTCCAATACTGTTACCTTTTTATCTCTTTCAATCAAATATAGCATTCTATTCTATTTGAAGGTTTATTATAATTTAAAGTCAAAATTTTCCATACCACTTAAAATCTATCTTGTGAGCAAGAAGAAGGCTTCCACAACAATAGCCAAATTTCAGTATTTGTGCCATGCTTTTGTTCTGATAAATGAATTATTCTACAATTATACTTAGATGGAGATTTAAGTTCCTAAATTTGAAGAAAATCTAACCAGAAAAATGTTTTAATTTCATCTCAAATGTCTGATATTTTTTTGCAATTTATAAATAAGCTACGAGTGTAGTGGTTCATATGAATCCTGTGCTAATCATTTTAAACTTTATATCAGTATCATTGGGCTCATTGAATTCTGAAATGAAACTGATTCATGCCAACATAAACATTCCTGGATTCTGATTCACTTTATTTAGAAATTTTCCACTATGCAAAATTTTGAAACTATCGACTGAAACCTAGGCCATGAGAAGGGGTATAGCTTTATTCCTATAATTCAGATCCTAAGAGGAAATGATTATGCTTGCCTAGTTACCTCTCTTGATATTGTTTAAAAGCTTCTATGCAAAATCATTTCAACAGAAACTGCTCATAACAGTAATTGCTTAGATGTTTTCTGCCCCTTCTCCTTCCCAATTTTTTTTACATTAGAGATAAAGACAAGATGAAGGCTTAAAATATTTAAGATTGAGATTTAAGAGAGATATTTGTGCATGACTCATTATTTCACAATATTCATCAATTTGATCCTGTTTTCTGTACAATTTTACTACTACCCTTTTAGTACTCTGAATACTTTGATTGGTATATGTGTGCATGAAACATAGCTCTTCATGGACTAACCATGGTATTGGCTACAAACAGAAAGGCAGGGAACAGTGCTTGAAATAACACACATGCTCATTTCAGGCTGCCATAAGGACAAAAGAATCACAGATCTTTACCCATTTTTGATCAAAATATACATTTTTGTATGATACATATAGTTATGTTATTGATCTTTGCTAGGAAACCCCCAAAATGAATTATGCCATCATCTGAGTAGGCTGTTACTTTCAAGGGAATGCAGCTTTATAATACTTGAATTACCATAGATGCATGCTTGCAAGTCAGGGCCAAGTGAAAAACAACATAGACTCTAATCTGCTATCCCATAATGCACCTTCAGATTAGGATCTGTGTTGTTTGTCTTGTGAAAAACTGCATAGACTTCCATCTGCTTGTGCATTATATAGTTTGCAGTAGGACTCTACTTATAATGGAATACATATGGTAAATAAATATGATTGAAGTGATTTATTTAAAATGACCTAAAAAAGAATTCTTGCATGGTTATTTTTCTTTCATAATAGACAGTAGATTGAAATGAAATGTTTTAAAAACATGTATATGATGTCCTTAAATATCAAAAGAAGTTGTAAAAGCAGGTTGGCCTTAGTAAAATAATGTTTAGCATCATGCTGTGAATTGTTTATTATCTGTGAGTAACCAATTTAAGTGAACCCCATAGTTACTATTGTAGCATTTTGTCGTACATATATATACTGTAGTTCAATATGTTGATTTGTACTGAACCATTTACAGAGACAGAAAACTTGAATTATTTATTTCTTATGTGCATACAGTTCAAACTTTTACACGCAAAAAATCCGTTGTTTCTGTGTATTATTGATTCTATGTTCATTCAATTCATTATTTTACCTGAAGGTGCCAAATTACTTGGTTTTCTGTGATTCTTCATGATTGCTTGTTTTGACATTTATACTTCAGATACATTCTATTCTTTTTGTATACTTTTCATGGTACCAACCAATAAAACCAAATGTATTTGTGTTTCGTTTCTGGGGAATTGTGGTGGCAGGGATGAAGTGTGTAAAAGGGAGTATTTTGGCATTCCATCAGTTGTGGCCTCGACCATCAAACTATCAGTATTATGAATCCACTGAGATGTCCAGTTGCATTGCCATTCAGTGATCCCATATCATTAGAACTTACTTGGAAGGTGCATTGCCATTCAGTGATCCCATATCATTAGAACTTACTTGGAAGGTGCATTGCCATTCAGTGATCCCATATCATTAGAACTTACTTGGAAGGTGCATTGCCATTCAGTGATCCCATATCATTAGAACTTGGAAGGTGCATTGCCATTCAGTGATCCCATATCATTAGAACTTACTTGGAAGGTGCATTGCCATTTAGTGTTCCCACATCCTTAGAAGTTACTTTCAGTTACATTGCCATTCAGTGATCACAGATTAGAAGATACTTTCATTTGCTTTGCCATTCAGTGATCCACACATCATTAGAAAGTCAAGTTGCATTGTGTTCATTGATCCCACATCATTAGAACTTTCATTGCCATTCAGTGATTGCACATCATAAGTTACTTCCAGCTGCATTGACATTCAGTGGTTGCACATTTTTAGAAGTTTCTTTTAGCTGCATTGCCATTAAGTGATTGCAAATCATTAGAAGTTACAACTGTATTGCCATTCAGTGATTACACATCATTAGAAGTTACTTCCACTTGCATTGCTATTGATTGCAAATCATTAGAAGTTACAGCTGTATTGCCATTCAGTGATTACACATCATTAGAAGTTACTTCCACTTGCATTGCTATTGATTGCAAATCATTAGAAGTTACAGCTGTATTGCCATTCAGTGATTACACATCATTAGAAGTTACTTCCACTTGCATTGCCATTGATTGCAAATCATTAGAAGTTACAGCTGTATTGCCAGTCAGTGATTACACATCATTAGAAGTTACTTCCACTTGCATTGCCATTGATTGCAAATCATTAGAAGTTACAGCTGTATTGCCATTCAGTGATTACACATCATTAGAAGTTACTTCCACTTGCATTGCTATTGATTGCAAATCATTAGAAGTTACAGGTGTTTTGCCATTCAGTGATTACACATCATTAGAAGTTACTTCCACTTGCATTGCCATTGATTGCAAATCATTAGAAGTTACAGCTGTATTGCCATTCAGTGATTACACATCATTAGAAGTTACTTCCACTTGCATTGCCATTGATTGCAAATCATTAGAAGTTACAGCTGTATTGCCAGTCAGTGATTACACATCATTAGAAGTTACTTCCACTTGCATTGCCATTGATTGCAAATCATTAGAAGTTACAGCTGTATTGCCATTCAGTGATTACACATCATTAGAAGTTACTTCCACTTGCATTGCCATTGATTGCAAATCATTAGAAGTTACAGCTGTATTGCCATTCAGTGATTACACATCATTAAAAGTTACTTCCACTTGCATTGCCATTGATTGCAAATCATTAGAAGTTACAGCTGTATTGCCATTCAGTGATTACACATCATTAGAAGTTACTTCCACTTGCATTGCCATTGATTGCAAATCATTAGAAGTTACAGCTGTATTGCCATTCAGTGATTACACATCATTAGAAGTTACTTCCACTTGCATTGCTATTGATTGCAGATTATTAGGAGTAACTTCAGTTACATTGCTATTCAATAATCACACATCCTTAGAAGGTATTTCCTGTTCAGAATTTGCCAGTATTAAAGATACCATAAATTCATTAAGTGATATATTTGTCTGCTTGCCAGTGCTGGTAAACCTAAATATTATTACAGTTACATTAAAGTTTTACCTCTTCTCTTTAGCTCATAGACTGTAAATTAGCTAATTAGCTGTATATACTTGCAGTATCTGAAGGACTGACCACATTATTCTCTGGTTTTAATCATGAGAAATTGAAGTTCTATATTCTTGAATGAACTTGTATTGACTGCATTTCTTATTTACCTTGCAACTAACTGCAAGACTAGCTGTTTCTATGTTGTTAGTGTAGGTATTTTGACAGTGTCGCTGTTATTTATCTTTTAATGTATTAGTTTCTTTACTGTTGAATAAAACTTATTGTTATGCAAATATTTATCTATTTATCTTTCCTTCTATCAAATCTGTTGCATACAGCAGTTTTCATTTGCACATTGAATTTTTTAAAACTTTCTTACAAAACTTGCTTCTATATTTTGCATTTAAAAACTGAAAATTGCTTTAATTTCACATTGTACTTTAAAAATATTTTTGGGACGGTTACTGAGTCAGATTATGAAGTATTATCAGTATGTATAGTAAAATAAGAATCTGTCTATAAATTAGTATGTAAATTTGTCAAAAGCATTTTTTTTCTAAATCATATGATGAAAGATAGTAATTTTGCTCAGCTTGATTTGCTATTTTAGTTTCCAAGAAACAAGCACTGAGGTGGGTACATCCCAGACAACCATAACCTCGCAGTAAGAACAAGTAAATATGTGATATGTCCTATCAAGCATGCATTGGGCATCATAACAATGCTAATGAGAAGTGGCCATGTTTATAAAGTAGAAATACTTTAAAACTATTTCTCCAAAACTGCACAGCAAAATGTAATAGTTTGACAGAACTTTTTGACATTAAGGTCATCAGATTTATACAAATGATGTTGACCTACCATCCAATATGGCTACCATTACTAAAAATAAAAGTCTTTACACAACTTCTCAAAATCGGTTCAACAGAATTCGGTTCATCTTGTACAAATGATGCCAATCAAGTCAAATGACATTTTGTCCATGTTAACCTTAAAATTTGTGTAAATGATGTCTCTGCTGTCAAATATGGCTTCATTACTAAAAACAGAAAGGAAAAGAATATTTAAAAGGTTTCTTCTAAATAACTACTGAACAGTATTTGACCATAAGTATCTTGTCATCACTGTGTTCTGATTCAATGTCAGATGTTGCCATTACCAAATACACATGAAAAGTAAATGTCTTTTTCTCAAAAAATGTTCAACAAAATTTGACTAAACTGACAAATTCTTGGTATAGAGGTCTTTCAAAATTTGTACAAATAATTCTAATTCACCATTAATTATGTACCCTTACCAAGAATGAAATACATTTTGAAGATTTTGCAGAAGCCCTCTGATTAATTTCAGAGAAAGTATTTTGGCATGAAAGCCAGATAATTTGTTAAAGATAGTGCCCATCCACCATTAAGTATGGCTGACTGCTTCTAAACCTGTAAAACAGAATTTGATCAAATTTGAGAGAAATCATCCATCAGTCAAGACAATTCAAGTTTATGCAAATGATGATCTGCTATCAAATATGGTTGCCATTGCAAAAAAAAGAAAGAAAATAGTTTTAAACAGCTACTTTTAAAAAATTAGAAAGAAAATAGCATTAAACAACTGCTTTTCAAAAATTAGAAAGAAAATAGCATTAAACAGCTGCTTTTAAAAAATTAGAAAGAAAATAGCGTTAAACAACTGCTTTTCAAAAATTAGAAAGAAAATAGCGTTAACACCTTTTCAAAAATTAGATATAAAATAGCGTTAAACAACTGCTTTTCAAAAATTAGAAATAAAATAGCGTTAAACAACTGCTTTTCAAAAACATGTTTCAGACTTGGATGAACTTTTGCAGAACGTCTCAGGTTATCTTTAAAAGTTGATCTGCTGTCAACAATGGCCAGTGTGACTAAAAATAAAAATCAATGCTTTATATTACCTGTTTATGAAATTAAAAATAAATACATAAGTTTTTGACTCATAAGCATTTTTGAGGTCTTCATTGGACTAATGACATTTAGACTGGAGTCACATGGTCATCAAAATGCTGATCACATGACAACATCCTTTGCCCCAAGACCATTCATGCTTGATTCATACTTGGTGTAACACAACACCAGATGTAAATACATGCCTCCCATCATAGTGTTGCAGTGAAGAGTCCCCATCATCTTAGGTCCCCTCTTCCCTAGGAGAATTCCTAGCTAAACTTAGTTTTCCTTGTAAAATATGGCCTATCCTTCTTTTCTTCCTCTCTGCCAAGATTTTCCTCCCCATATTATGTTTACATATTTATTAAGAAAGAAAAAAAATATAATGAATTTTGAGTGAGTGAAGTTGTTGTATCAATGGATTGTAAGAATTCTAACATTGGTCAGGCTGCATACACTTCAAGTTGGACTTTTCAGATATGTATCTTGGAGGCAGATGTAGGGAGAATTGGGTTAGATAGATTTTTTTAAATTTTATTTTAAATACCACTTGTACTTGCTTATAAGTTGAGTAAAAATGCAAACAACAAAGATTCTGAACTGCCATATCATAAAGTGCCTGCAGATCATGGCCTGTATTTCCTGTTCTGCTGATTAGTTGTGACAGACTGCACAGACCTAGATCTGTGAGTGTATTATGGCAGATTTGGGTCTGTGCAATTGGTCTTGACTTATAAGTTAGTACATATGGTTAGTGACAGTAAAAAGAAAAGTGACAAGAATGGTTCTCCAAGATATTTAAAGGTAACATTTGGAAAGAGATGAAAGTTGTGATATATTTAATATATTGAAAATAGTGATGAAAGGAGAAAAATATGAATCACTATTAACATTTTTTATTTTCAACTTGCGAACATGTAATGTTATGAAACATAACAAGGATCATGTGTAGTCATTTAGAAAAGGGTGTTGGTCATCTAAGGTAAAACCATACAGGGGGTTCCATTTAGAAAAGGGTGTTGGTCATCTAAGGTAATGTCAGGCAGGGGTTAGTCAACTGAGGTTTTGCTGGACATGTGGTCAGTCAGCTTAAGTTGTGCCAAGTACAGTATTAATATGCAAACTGGTAGTATGTATACTAAAGACATACCATGCACAGGATTTATTCAAACAAGCAATGCCATTGTTGAGTTTTAGTAATCTTAAGGTGTACCATTCATGGGGGTATGTCTACTAAACCCATATCAGGCAATGGATCAATCATTCAGCCTGGGTCAAGTTGCTAAAACTGCCTGGCACAGAGTTAGTCAACTAAGGCATGCAGGGTAAGAAATTCAACCATACCTAGCATGGAGTTTGTGAAATGGAATCACATCAGCATTCCTGGTACCAGATGCAGGAGGGTGGTATCTAAATGCACAAGAGTTTAGTTGTGACATTAGTCAGTTACCATATGTACTCATATACATGTCAAATCTAACTGCAGATTGCTCAGAACCAGATCTGACATTGTGTAATACATCATTAGATCTGAGTCCATGCAGTTTGTTAATCAGTAAATAAACAACATAGACCCTAATCTGCTGGTGCATTATACAATAGCAGAACAATGTCTTTGTTTTCAGTTTTAATTAACTTACAAGTGAGTATATATGGTAACTTGACCCAATAGATTCTTTATAAATTAGTTGCTTCATTCTCCTCTTCATTTCTTCATTCCATACATTTTTCTAAAGATTTGCATGCTCATAAATAGTTCTGTAACTTTTTTTTTACTCATGACAGTTCTGCAAATGGCATTCATCACTTGAAATTTTCTCCAACATCAATAAAATAATTTTATAGGAAACTATGGTCTCATTTGGTATTATCTTTACATAGTTTGGTAGCTATATCTAATAAATGTATTAATGTCTTCTTATTTATTAAGTTAGTCAAATTTCTGAGACTGCTCCAGTAGCCAAGTGTGTGGAGCATCTGCCTCTGATGCAGGGTTCAAGGGTTTGAACCCCAGACGAGTCATACAAGAGACTTTTAAAAAATAGCATTAGCAGCTGCCTTGCTTGGCACTCAGCATTAAGAGGTTAGTGTTAGGACTGGTGTCAGAATAATGTGACTGGGTGGGACATCATGATAAATGTCTGTGGCAAAATGACTAGTGCTAGTCATCTTTATAAACTGCCACACAACAGACATTGTAGTAATATGACTGAAACATTTTTAAAGCTATGTTGAAAATCCAAATCACACACAAACACATGTTTTTGAATTTGTATTCATTTGTATATTGCACATTTTATGTATTAGATTCATCTTTCCACAATTGCATTTTTTATACTGTATTCACAAACCTCCTTTTGATCTCATGTGGTATATATGTAGCTTAATTGAATGATAGTTTATCTTTTACCTGGACAATTTAATTATAGCTTATCAGTTACCTGGGTAATTGAAATATAACTTTTCTTTTATGGCAAAATTTATTGATAGCCTATCTGTTACTAGGTGATTGAAAAATAGATTGTATGTTACTGGATAATTGAATGAGAGCTTATATGTTACCAGGTAATTCAATATGTTATCTGTTACTGGGTAATTGAATGATATATGTTACTAGGTAATTGAATGATAGTTATCTGTTACTGGGTAATTGAATGATATATGTTACTTGATGATTGATATATGTTACTTGATAATTAAAGGATGTATTATCTGTTTCTGGCTAATTTCATGATAGTTTATCTGTTACTGGGTAATTTAATGATAGTTTATATGTTACTGGGTAATTGAATGATAGTTTATATGTTACTGGGTAATTGAATAATATCATATCTATTACCTTATCTCTTTCTAAACTATACTAAGCTTGTCTTGTAGGCTGTTCAAAGTTATGCAAAGCTTGTTTATAGGCTGTTCTGAGCTACAGTAGGTTTATTTACAAGCCATTCTAAGCTATACTAAGCTTGTTTTGTGGACTCTGCAAAGCTACACTAAACTTGTTTATAGTCTAGTCTAAGCTAAACTAAGCTTGTTCATTTGTTTCTCTAAAATACACTTACTTGTTTGTGGGCTGTTCAAAGCCAAACAATGCTTGTTTAACTTATGGGCTGTTCCAAGCTACACTAAGCTTGTCTATGGGCTGCTATAAGCTAAAATAAGCTTGTTTACTGGCTGTTCCAAGCTACTATAAGCTTGTTTACTGGCTGTTCCAAGCTACTATAAGCTTGTTTACTGGATGTTCCAAGCTACACTAAGCTTGTTTACTGGCTGTTCTAAGCTACTCTAAGCTTGTTTACTGGCTGTTCCAAGCTACTATAAGCTTGTTTACTGGCTTTTCCAAGCTACTATAAGCTTGTTTACTGGTTGTTCCAAGCTACTCTAAGCTTGTTTACTGGCTGTTCTAAGCTACTCTAAGCTTGTTTACTGGCTGTTCCAAGCTACTATAAGCTTGTTTACTGGCTGTTCCAAGCTACTATAAGCTTGTTTACTGGCTGTTCTAAGCTAATCTAAGCTTGTTTACTTGCTGTTCTAAGCTACTCTAAGCTTGTTTACTGGCTGTTCTAAGCTACTCTGAGCTTGTTTACTGGCAATTCCAAGCTACTCTAAGCTTATTTACTGGTTGATCCAAGCTACACTAAGCTTGTTTACTGGCTGTTCTAAGTTACTCTAAGCTTGTTTACTGGCTGTTCTAAGCTACTCTGAGCTTGTTTACTGGCTGTTCTAAGCTACTCTAAGCTTGTTTTGGGGATGTTTGATGCTGCACTAGACTTTACCCATGAAATGTTGTATAAATGACATGTTTCCACATTTCTTGCTTATATTTCTATAAACTGCTTGTAACCTTTACATACCTTGTGACTTTTTGTTACCCTTTTTGCAAGCTGACCTGTTTAAGATAATGTATATTAAATATAAAATCAAATCTTTTTAAGTTTTTTCTTACTATGACAAAGTGCAACATAATAACAAAAATATAATATATTTAACATTGTCTTTACATTACCTTTTTGAAGAGCTTTAAAGTTGAAGTGGTTTTAACTTTTGCCTGGTTTTAAATGGAATGGAAAAGACCATTTTGTTTAACATTACAGTGGTGTTCTTGCACAAGATACTTCTACTCTGCTTCCCTTCATCCAGTATAATTTTGAAAATACTGATGTGCTGTAAAATACAAAATGTCAAATCACTCAACATTGATTTTCTTTTTTTGTGACATTTTCTAAACATCATGTTTTCTCTGCCAACATTGTAACAGGTGAAGCAGTTGAAAAGTTGCTTTAATTTGTTAAAACTGTGTGCGTAATTGCTGTCAGATGTGTGCATAAGTTGATACAAAAATTTAAGATGTTTTTATTCTTTCAGTATGACTGCAAGTCTCTTCAAGGTAACCCCTAATACCAAACACCACACCCTGGAGGATGCAATAACTGCTGTACAAGAAGGCGGGATGTCCCAGAGAATGGCCACCAAAGTTTTTGGTGTACCCCGGACAACACTGCAATATCATTTAAATAGGAGCAAGCTGTATAAGGCAGATAACTCTTACAAGGGAGATAACTCTTCATTTTTGTCTCCAGATTCAGATGGAGTCTCTGAAAATGTGTTAAAAATGCATGACATTAAAATTCAAGACATTAAAATACCAGACATTAAAATACCACAACAGTGAAATACCACAACAGTGAAATAACTAGAATTGAAGAACTCAGGGATTTTAGAAGAGCAAATAGGGGACTTGTTGCAATGGAAAATTGCTTTTAAATCACAGTTTTGATGAAGTGTTTAGTAAATTTTGTTACCCCAAGCATATTTTGTTAACAGATTGTACCAACTGTGATGGATCTGGGTCACATTTTAAAATGTCACAAAGAAACCTGCAGCTGGCCGACACATCAGAAACAAGTTCATTATGATATGCTTTAGATTGCAAGTTTCCATGGGTAAACATTTCTTGATTCTGCTGAGTAGAACAATTTTGGATGACATTGTTTTACAAAGCTTATCAATACGGTCATCATGTAATAAATTATTATCTATGGACACAAATACAAGCTTTTCATGTTTGACATTTTCTAATGGATAATTATTTATTGCAAGAGATAGTTCAGGGTTCCCTATCTTTTGTAGCTTTTGTGATGTCCCCAATATCATACATTTTGTTTTACCTTCATTAATTGCCATCCTATTTTGTTGTGCCCAGTTTTGGACTCTAATAAGGTCTGATATTAATCTAATTTGAATGATTTCAATATCAGTTTTGGACTCTAATAAGGTCTGATATTAATCTAATTTGAATGACTTTAATATCAGTTTTGGACTCTAATAAGGTCTGATATTAATCTAATTTGAATGACTTCAATATCAGTTTTGGACTCTAATAAGGTCTGATATTAATCTAATTTAAATGACTTTAATATCAGTTTTGGACTCTAATATGGTCTGATATTAATCTAATTTGGATAAATTCAATATCAGTTTTGGACTCGAATAAGGTCTGATATTAATCTAATTTGAATGACTTCAATATCAGTTTTGGACTCTGATAAGGTCTGATATTAATCTAATTTGAATGACTTCAATATCAGTTTTGGACTCTAATAAGGTCTGATATTAATCTAATTTGAATGACTTCAATATCAGTTTTGGACTCTAATGAGGTCTGATTTTAATCTAATTTGAATGACTTCAATATCAGTTTTGGACTCTAATAAGGTCTGATATTAATCTAATTTGAATGACTTCAATATCAGTTTTGGACTCTAATAAGGTCTGATATTAATCTAATTTAAATGACTTTAATATCAGTTTTGGACTCTAATATGGTCTGATATTAATCTAATTTGGATAAATTCAATATCAGTTTTGGACTCGAATAAAGTCTGATATTAATCTAATTTGAATGACTTTAATATCAGTTTTGGACTCTAATAAGGTCTGATATTAATCTAATTTAAATAACTTCAATATAAGTTTTGGACTATAATAAGGTCTGATTTTAATTTAATTTGAATGACTTCAATATCAGTTTTGGACTCTAAGAAGGTCTGATATTA
Source organism: Potamilus streckersoni (assembly GCA_016746295.1). Lineage (NCBI taxonomy): Eukaryota > Metazoa > Mollusca > Bivalvia > Unionida > Unionidae > Potamilus > Potamilus streckersoni. Next base: position 522,225 of record JAEAOA010001337.1, read on the forward strand.
ATCTAATTTGAATGACTTAAATATCAGTTTTGGACTCTAATAAGGTCTGATATTAATCTAATTTGAATGACTTTAATATCAGTTTTGGACTCTAATAAGGTCTGATATTAATCTAATTTGAATGACTTTAATATCAGTTTTGGACTCTAATAAGGTCTGATATTAATCTAATTTGAATGACTTTAATATCAGTTTTGGACTCTAATATGGTCTGATATTAATATAATTTGGATAAATTCAATATCAGTTTTGGACTCGAAAAAGGTCTGATATTAATCTAATTTGAATGACTTTAATATCAGTTTTGGACTCGAATAAGGTCTGATATTAATCTAATTTGAATAACTTCAATATCAGTTTTGGACTCTAATAAGGTCTGATTTTAATCTAATTTGAATGACTTCAATATCAGTTTTGGACTCTAAGAAGGTCTGATATTAATCTAATTTGAATGACTTCCATATCAGTTTTGGACTCTAATAAGGTCTGATATTAATCTAATTTGAATGACTTTAATATCAGTTTTGGACTCTAATAAGGTCTGATATTAATCTAATTTGAATGACTTTAATATCAGTTTTGGACTCTAATAAGGTCTGATATTAATCTAATTTGAATGACTTTAATATCAGTTTTGAACTCTAAAAAGGTCTGATATTAATCTAATTTGAATGACTTCAATATCAAAACTAGATGTACACAAGGTTGCATCATCTGCAAACAAATCTGTATTTGTGGATTCATTTTTTAATGGGAGATCATTGATATAGATAAAGAAGAGGAGAGGGCCTAAAACCATGCCTTGATGCATCAGGTGGGAATATGGACTGGTTTTCTTTCATATTCTTAATAGACTGGTTTTCTTTCCTATTCGTGTGGCTGATATCAAAATGTTTCTGGAGTGCCAAATGGAGTATATCTGGAGTCCTAAATTATTTGGATTGTATATAAATGACCTCCCCTTAGTTTTAGAGAACACTTATTCTTTTGTTTGGTGATGATGATGATGGAATATTTTATCAACCTATTGGACAGAGAAGCAGTTGTGAGCTTCTTCAGCAAGTGAGCGGTATGAAAAATAAGTTAAAATTAAATGTCAAAAAAGTGTTATTGTACCAATTTTATAAGGAACAAAAATTTAGTCGGCATTGTGGAGCTAAAGGGTGGGGGTTATGTGAAACATTCTGATATATGGCTATTCAGTGGGACATGTGAAGCTAAAGGGTCATAGCTGTGTGAAACATTTGTGTGTATAGCTATTCAGTGGAATGTATGATGCTACAGGATGGGAGTTATGTGAATCATTTGTGTGTAGAGCTATTCTGTGGGATGTATGATGCTACGGGATGGAAGTTATGTGAATCATTTGTGTGTAGAGCTATTCTGTGGGATGTATGATGCTACAGGATGGGAGTTATGTGAATCATTTGTGTGTATAGCTATTCTGTGGGATGTATGATGCTACATGATGGGAGTTGTTGTTGGGTTTAACGCCATTTTTCAGCACACGATAGGCTATTCATGGCGGCCAGTATTAATTTTGGAGGAAGAAACTGGGAAATCACCAGAAAAAACACCGACCCACGAGAAGCTACTGGCAAGCTTTCTCACATATCCACATTTGCCGAATCCTAGACTCGAACCCACGCAGACAGCGGTGAGATGGCAGTGATCCGTAACGGACAGCACTTTAGACCACTCGGCCACTCGGGGTCCCCCACAGGAAGGGAGTTATGTGAATCATTTGTGTGTATTGCTATTCAGTGGAATGTATGATGCTACAGGATGGGAGTTATGTGAATCATTTGTGTGTAGAGCTATTCTGTGAGACGTATGATGCTACAGGATGGGAGTTATGTGAATCATTTGTGTGTATTGCTATTCAGTGGAATGTATGATGCTACAGGATGGGAGTTATGTGAATCATTTGTGTGTATTGCTATTCTGTGGGATGTATGATGCTACAGGATGGGAGTTATGTGAATCATTTGTGTGTATAGCTATTCAGTGGAATGTATGATGCTACAGGATGGGAGTTATGTGAATCATTTGTGTGTATTGCTATTCAGTGGAATGTATGATGCTACAGGATGGGAGTTATGTGAATCATTTGTGTGTATTGCTATTCAGTGGAATGTATGATGCTAAAGGATGGGAGTTATGTGAAACATTTGTGTGTATTGCTATTCAGTGGGATATATGATGCTACAGGATGGGCGTTATGTGAAACATTTGTGTGTATTGCTATTCTGTGGGATGTATGATACTACAGGATGGGAGTTATGTGAATTATTTGTATGTAGAGCTATTCTGTGGGATGTATGATGCTAAAGGATGGGAGTTATGTGAATCATTTGTGTGTAGAGCTGTTATGTGGGATGTATGATGCTAAAGGATGGGAGTTATGTGAAACATTTGTGTGTATTGCTATTCAGTGGGATATATGATGCTATAGGATGGGAGTTATGTGAAACATTTGTGTGTATTGCTATTCTGTGGGATGTATGATGCTACAGGATGGGAGTTATGTGAAACATTTGTGTGTATTGCTATTCTGTGGGATGTATGATGCTACAGGATGGGAGTTATGTGAAACATTTGTGTGTATTGCTATTCTGTGGGATGTATGATGCTAAAGGATGGGAATTATGTGAAACATTTGTGTGTATTGCTATTCTGTGGGATTTATGATGCTACAGGATGGGAGTTATGTGAATCATTTGTGTGTAGAGCTATTCTGTGGGATGTATGATGCTACAGAATGGGAGTTATATGAATCATTTGTGTGTATTGCTATGCAGTGGGTATGAATTATGAGAAACATTTGTGTGTAGAGCTATTCAGTGGAATGTATAAACATTGAAGTTAAAAGATGGATTTATGTGAAACATTCAAGTATATGGCATGTAATTACTCTGTGTTGTAATGTCTGTGTTTGAGACATTATATCCAAAGCAATGAATATGTTGGGCATTTTTAAGCACACCACACATACAAAAAGTTGTAAATATATCAGTCATAATACTTTATATTTATTTCTTGTAAGATGAAGACTTGAAGAGTGTTGTCAAATATGTCACCTAATCAATCTGTTTATCACCATCAAATTGAAATAATTTGACAATTTATGTCTTGAATCAGGTTAGTATTTTCCAAATGTGAAGCAATATGCCGCCATTTTTTTATTTGCCACTTTTATTGGATAGGAAGAGATTATTTACTTTGCATCTTTTTCAGTGTGTATACAGACATTGTAAATATCCTTGTTTAATACATTCATGGAGAACTGCTGGAAACATAACTTTATTTTTATTTCACAAAAATCCATTTCCAGATCAGAAAACAGGCAAGCATAAAGTAAGTTTAACTCCATTTTAGAGATACACTACATAGGAGGAACAAGCTTATAAAATCTCTCAGAAAGAAGACTCTGTGAATGTTTCATGAATGGACAGATATACTAGGGTTTATTTTGGCTATAATATATACATGTATATATGCATTATATAGATAGAAATCTGCCTAATAATTTGTTGTTATGTGGTACATTTATTATCATTTCCGTCAGTGAACCTTAGAGTCTGTACAAATGAATAAATAAAAAATACATAAATCCAAGTTACTGAGTGACAGTATGCTTTATTTCATTGTGAAAAAATCATGAGTTTGTTACCATGGCAATGTACAACTGTTATGAAACCTTTATGTTTTATGGATAAAAACCACATTTCTTTACTTTTCCTCACCAATGCTTAGACTGCAGAAAAGATACTATGCTTTTTTTGTATTATTCAACCGCATGGTTATACACATTTTAAAGTGAATAGTTTATCCATCAGATCTGGAATCTACATGGAAATTTTTTTTATTATTTTAATTATTAATAATTCTTGTGCCATTTTTTCTTATTATTATAATTATTATTATTATTATTATCTTATTATTATTATTATTATAAAAAAATGAATATAAATAAAGACTAATTGAAATTAACTACCTTACAAGTTATAAAAAAAGTCCTTTTTAACAGCAAATAGCATAAACTCTGATATTGCAGTGCATTATGCAATGGCAGATCATGGTATAGTTTGTTCTACCGATTACTTCAAACAAACTGCAGAGACCCAGATTTGTCGGTGCATTATGCAATGGCAGATCATGGTCTGAACAGTGTGTAGTCGGTCTTAACCAATATGCAAGTATATATAGCATTTATACAGCATGTGAAGATAGTTGAATTGTCAGCATTGGATATCCTGAATGTAGAATGTAACAAAGCAATGAAGAAATCCAAAAGCATCGAAGAAAGAAAATTGTAAACATAAGGTTTTCAAAAGAGTTGGCAGTATACAAATTCATACCTAAAAATATATGATAATTATGAGATGCTTGGAAGAATCCAATTTCTTTATAAATTAATTTTGCATTGGCTGCATCCTAAACTGTCTTCATATGCTTCATTTTACTTGTTTTGGTTCACCACTTGTACATTTTATTATGGGTATTGATGCTTGGAAATTATATATATTCTGTGTTTAATTGATTGGGTATCAATGCTTGGAATTTATATATATTTTGTGTTTAATTGATTGGGTATCGATGCTTGGAATTTATATATATTTTGTGTTTAATTGATTGGGTATTGAAGCTTGGAATTTCTATATATTCTGTGTTTAATTGATTGGGTACAGTCTGGATATTTTGAGTTAACCATTTGGCAAAATGAACTCGTAAGTCTAAGATGCATATTAAAAAGTTGTGGTAAATACACAAATTTACAAGAAACAAAAAATACTGTTACTATGATGACTAGCCCACAGGTTAATGTGCCCCTAATTCACTATTCTTGTATGATTAGCCCACAGGGCATTGTGCCCCTAATTTATTATTCTTGTATGACTAGCCCACAGGGCATTCTGCTCCTAATTCATTAATTATTGGTATGATTAGTACACAGGTTAATGTGCCCCTAATTCATTATTCTTGTATGCTCCTAATTCATTATTTTTTATGATTAGCCCACAGGGCATTGTACCCCTAATTCATTATTCTTGTATGATTAGCCCATAGGGCATTGTGCCCCCAATTCATTATCATTGTATGATTAGCCCTCAAGACATTGTGCCCCTAATTCATTGTTCTTGTATGATTACCCAACAGGGCATTGTACCCCTAATTCATTGTTCTTGTATGATTAGCCCACAGGTCATTGTGCCCCTAATTCATAATTCTTGTATGCCTAGCCAACATGTCATTTTGCCCCTAATTTTTATTATTCATGTATGATTAGCCCACAGGGCATTGTGCCCCTAATTTATTATTCTTGTATGATTAGCCCACAGGGCATTGTGACCCTTATCTATTATTCTTGTATGATTAGCCCACAGGGCATTATACCCCTAATTCATTATTCTTGTATGATTAGCCAACAGGGCATTGTGACCCTAATTTATTATTTTTGTATAATTAGCCCACAGGGCATTGGGCCCCTAATTGTTATTAATGTATGAATAGCCCACAGGGCATTGTGCCCCTAATTTTTATTCTTCTTGTATGATTAGCCGACAAGGCATTGTGCCCCTAATTCATTGTTCTTGTATGATTAGCCAGCAGGGCATTGTGCCCCTAATTCATTATTCTTGTATGATTAGTCAACAGGGCATTGTACCCCTAATTCATTATTCTTGTATGATTAGCCAACAGGGCATTGTGCCCCTAATTCATTATTCTTGTATGACTAGCCAACAGGGCATTGTGTCCCTAATTTTTATTATTCATGTATGATTAGCCCACAGGGCATTGTGCTTCTAATTTTTATTCTTCTTGTATGATTAGCCCACAAGGGATTGTGCCCCTAATTCATTGTTCTTGTCTGATTAGCCAACAGGGCATTGTGCCCCTAATTCATTATTCTTGTATGATTAGCCAACAGGGCATTGTACCCCAAATTCATTATTCTTGTATGATTAGCCAACAGGGCATTGTGACCCTAATTTATTATTCTTGTATGATTAGCCCACAGGGCATTGTACCCCTAATTCATTTTTCTTGTATGACTAGCCAATAGGGCATTGTGCCTCTAATTTTTTTTATTCTTGTATGATTAGCCAACAGGCCATTGTGACCCTAATTCATTAATCTTGTATGACTAGCCCACAAGACATTGTGCCCCTAATTCATTTTACTTGTTCACACTTCTCAAGTACTTTTGATAATTTTTTATTAGTGGTCAACATGTCACTTCAGCTCTGCTTCCATTTGTGAGATCAATCCTCAAATGGATCATATTAGACTGAAATGAACCTAAATTTAAATTTAAAGTTACGCAAAAGGTGGCCATACATTTGAAACTGAATAATCACGATGTTACAGGATGTGTCAGAATTGGTTTATAATCACATAAATTGTGTCAGATTGTTAAAATATACAAATTAAGACAATATTTCAAAATTATTATTTCTGTGACATTTGGTATCTTAAGTTTCCTATTAAGCATTAATGCATGCTGCAAATATAATTGACTACTTCTACTGGATAAGATTCTGGATATTTTTTTTGCTTTTTCTTCCCATGCTATTGATTATTATGTTGTCTTAATTATTATATCATCTCACTCTTGCTATTCAGCAGTCTGTATGATTACCATAGTTATACGAAAACCTTGAAAAAGTACTGTAATTGGTGGTGGACATGAAGACAAGATATAAAGGGTAGATAATTTGCCACATAACATACGTACATATATATATATATATATATATATATATATATATATATATATATATATATATATATATATATATATATATATATATATATATATATATATATATATATATATATATATATATATATATATATATATATATATATATATTCACACATGGCAATGAAATACTTATGTATACTTACATATGTACATGGCAATGATATTCTCTTTGTATGTGTAAGGGAAAGTTAATGATTAGGACCTACAGTAGTAGAAAAGTGTGTTTCATAATAATTTTTTCCATCACTCTATTGCACACTAGGAATTTAGTGAACAAGTGAAGATAGTAGTATTTTGAGGAAACAAATTTATAGCTTTATTATCTTCACTGAGTTAATATCAAGTTATTTGAAATATGTCCAGACAGATAAATGGACATGATTACAAAGTCAACCACACTTAGGAAGATTGCATTGTTTAAAAAATGTACACAGAAATATATAATCTTTGAAACAAGCTCACAGAATTTAGAAGTATCAAGCTCCTGTTGTATACATTATTATTTAAAACATATTTACCAAATTTGAATGACTTTATCACCTATACAGATTTCATCTATTTATTTTAGACTGCATGATATGTTGCACAGAGTTTTTCATGTAGTTAGCATTTAATTGATCACATGACTTGAGTCCATAAGTCATTCCTCTAATGAAGGCCTTGCGATAAGGCTGAAAGCTAAGGAGTCATGATTTATTATGCTACAGAACCATATGTATTCATAGTTCTATTGACTGAAAATGGCTATAGCAGGTTACAATATTAATTGTACAATTAACGTCATTTATGAGTTAATGTGACCTTATTTCACTTACTCTGTTAGTAATAGTGGTGGTCATAGCAAGTTTATGCTTTATTTTTTCTTGTGTCAGTTCAATAGAAATGACAACTAAATGCAAGAAATGCCATAAGTTCAAAGCAAAGAAAGACAACTCTTGTATGTACTAAGTGTAAACAATCTATGCCATGCAGCTTGTGTAATACATGGACAGAGGTAAGGAAAGACAATAAGTTTAGGAAAGATAATATTGATATCCTCAGTCAACCTCCATTGTGAGTCATTGTGGGGAATGCAGCGTCCTCCCCACTAACCTAAATTTTGTTGCATTTTTCACAGTAACATCAGTGGTAGTGTGGAGAATAATGTTGAGATAGCACAGCTGTCTGCTTATAACAGATGTGTTGTCTAGTCCTGGAAACAACAATGCAGTTGTTATCAGGTCAGATGTTATCTTTATTTCTCTCATTTGTTTCCACGCCTTTTCCCAACTCATTGGGGAAGTGTCCACCCAGTTTTAGGCTGCCTAGTTGGCCTAAGTCCACCTGTATGTCCAAGCATGGCCTTAAGGCCTGTAAGTCTGGACACATGGAGTTTGTACTGGATCCAATTCATAACACAGTTTTGCTGTCAATAGCCATCCAGTTGAAACTGGCCATGCAAAATACAAGCATGGTGTTTTAGAAAATGGTCATTCCAGCTAGAATTTATGACAGATCTTAGTGACAGATCCATCCATTTAGCTGTACTTAGTGACAGATCCATCCATTTAGCTGTACTTAGTGACAGATCCATTCATTTAGCTGTACTTAGTGACAGATCCATTCATTTAGCTGTACTTATTGACAGATCCATCCATTTAGTTGTACTTATTAACAGATCCATCCATTGAGCTGTACTTAGTGACAGATCCATCCATTTAGCTGTACTTAGTGACAGATCCATTCATTTAGCTGTACTTATTGACAGATCCATCCATTTAGCTGTACTTATTGACAGATCCATCCATTTAGCTGTACTTAGTGACAGATCCATTCATTTAGCTGTACTTATTGACAGATCCATCCATTTAGCTGTACTTATTGACAGATCCATCCATTTAGCTGTACTTAGTGACAGATCCATCCATTTAGCTGTACTTAGTGACAGATCCATCCATTTAGCTGTACTGTTGGTGACATAACCTTACTTTAATAGAGATTTCAGTGAGAAATCTGTTCATCCAGCCAGGCCCTTGGAGCAGCCAGTGATAGCTTGACTGCCAGCATTCAACCCAACCATACGCCAGACAACCAGCCAGCAGTGCCAGACTTACATATGTTCATTGCCTATGCACATGGAAGAGTTGACATTTTCAAAGAGGACTAAATTGAGTCCTTTATGACACCTGGTATGGCTTATCCAGAGTGGAACCAGATGATAATGTGACAAAGCTCCTACAAATCGGCCATACTTGGATACAACCATGAAAGGACTGAATTAAGCTTCATGGCCGCTTTCAAGGAAATTTATAGGGTGTTGGCAACTTCAGAATGTCCTCCTACCACTACTTAAGACTATAAAGTTCAAGCATCTGTAGATTTCGACAAGAAGGAAGAGACTCCATACTTTTGGCTCCTTCCCCAATTGGCTGAAATTAAGGAGATCATTGATTGGTTGGCGGGTAGAAATGGTGACTCAGGGAATTCTTGGGCTTTCTTTTTCAGAAAGCCATGTACAAGCAATGTTCTCATCTTGCTGGTACAAACACACTCCGATGCCTTCAGTACTGATCTCCATGCTCTTGACAAAAATCTAGCAGAAGTTCACATGTCAACTCCACTGTATTGTAGTGAACAAAAATGTGTTCCATGCCATGTCAAAGCTAGCCCAGAATGTAGTTGCTATGTCTTCAATGTTATATCTGGCCTCATGAGCAATTTTCTGACTTCTTGTAAGACCAATCAATGACCATGCTTGGAAGGTGATGGCTAGGATTGCTAGAGTCATTACCTGGACACTGTTTTGGTCAACTTAGACCAGATATGGTAGGACATGTGTCTGTGGTCCACGTCACTCAAGCCTCATCATACCTTTGCTTTAAAGATGACTCTGTTTGGGTCACTGTTACTCTTTAGAGAAAACAATTAAAGAAGTACAGAGGCAGGAAGCTTTGGAACTGCCCTTCCAACTGGCTGCTCAACTGACAGACACATTTTGATAAAATCTGCCACTGCTGCTGCAGAGGGATGATAAGCTGTCAAGGGATCGTTTCAGCCAAATATGCAATATATAATAATAATATATAATATAAATCCTGGCCCAGTCTCAGGAGAAAACAGTCTAACCAAGCTAGGAGGCAACTATACAGAAGCAGCAAGAAACTAAATTTTTTCACCTTCAAGACTCCTAATTCTAGACACTGGCCTACCTTCCTCTTTGCCCACAGACAGCCTACATGTGGACAGCTGCCTCCTGCAATTTCAGGCTACTAGATCATCATATTCCATCAGAATGATCCAAATCAGGGGCTTCAGATTTCATTAGCCAACTATCTCCTCTTTCCACCTCTTCCCTCTTCACAAGCATACTGTCAGATCAGTAGAAGAATGCCTTTCTACAACAGGAGATTTAGTCATTTATCAAAACATAGGCAGTCGAGATTGTGCAAAAACCATAATTGCCAGGCTTTAGTGGAAATTGTGCAAAAACCACAATCACCAGGCTTTTATTCCTGGCAGTTTCATATGCAGAAGGCAAACAGCAAACTGAGGCTGATCATTCACCCAAGTTGCCTCAACCAATACATTTTGCCACTAAAATTCAAGTTGGAGACGGTGAGATTAATTCTTCTCTCCATTCAACGGGACAAGTGTGCAGTTGGTCTCAATCTGACCAATGCACATTTTCATTTCCCTATCCACATTGCATCACAAAAAATTCTGTTTTGCTTACTGCAACATGGTTTATAAATTCAAAGTCCTACCTTTGGCTTCAACAACAGCCTTTGTATTTTTTACCAATGCTATGGACTGTGTCATCACCCTGTTCCCATCAACTCAATTACAATGATGGCAGTGTACCTGGACAACATTCTCCAAAAACATGGTAAGTTATATTTGACTCGAAGGTAGAAATGATCCCAATCTTTTAGATGATCTAAGCTTTCTAGTTTACTGGGAAAAGTTTGACCTCCATCCATCCCAGCTTTCTAGTTTACTGGGAAAAGTTTGACACAAGGTATGGATCACAAGTTGCCAAACTTTGTATCACCAAGTTTCAGATCCTGAAGCTCAGGCCATGGATGCTTTGTTAATTGAGGATGAATAGCTATAACCAGTGTATCCCCCAGGAGTGTAAAACTGAGGGTAAAAAAAAAACCCTTGGTGTCAGAACTGGGGGTCAAATAAAAAATGTGGGGGTCAAAAATATACCGACAAATTTTCATCTAATCCATACTTTTTCAGATGGAATGATATTGCAATTTGTACAATATTTTCTCTCTCTCTCTCTATTTAAATAATACTTTTATTAGTTAATTTTCCTTTTAGTTTAAAGTTGTTCTTTAAAAAGTCTCTTTATAATTTTTGTAACATTCTTATAGAACAACACATTATATATAAGCCCAAAAAAATCTAAAAATCTTTTTAACAAAATGACAGTTAATTTACTGCCTGTCATAAACTGTGTATTATCATCGCTTTCATTGTACTTCGTCCTAAAACACATTTATCCAAAAATCAGAGGCTGATGATTCATCTTCTCTTTTAAAAAGTTACACTTGAACTTTTAGATCTTTCTTTCGTTGCAGCAAAGTTAGAAAAATCTGCAATGACCCCCTGAATTTGCAATCCAAATAATGGATTTGTCTCTGCAAGTTTACTTATTTCTTTGTTCTGAAAAAATGTTTTAGGTAATAATGTGTTCAAAAGATATCTTGTGGTGATCAATGGCAGATTTTAAAAATTCTCAAATGATGTCACGAAAGCATTATTAACTTGTGTAGTTTTCGCAATCACAAAGTCACACCGGTAATCCCAATGCTTTGGATGTGCCATATTCAAGTCAAGGGAATATTTTATCTATTTTTCATTAGTCAGATGCACATTTACTCTTTCGTGTTATGCTTCTTTCACTTTCTTCACTAATGATTCTTAGTGCACGCTGTTTTCATCTCGAGATCACATTTTAGTGTAACAAGAATTGAGGTTAAATATTTGGACATCTTGCTGAACTCAATAGAATCATGTGAGAGCTCGCGAGATCAGGGAAAGCTATTCTGTTATAATATTGCCTAATGATAGTCTGGTTCTCTGCTTTGTATGCTCAGTACTGCAGTGTGCAACACAACAAATGAAACAGGAAACCGGAAGAAGTATTCATGATGCCATCCCCAATGATGTATAATCGAAGTATGCATGATGCCATCTCTAATGCAACGCGTTGGATATTAAATAAATCCTGATTATATTTTGCAAATCCTTGGCATCAAAAAAAACGCACAGCAAAAAATTTATGTGCGTCAATTTTCTCTAGTGTGTGTCCCTGACGCACAACTGTTCGTAAAGGTAAACACTGGCTATAACAGCCACAGATGTCAGATTTATCCCTTTTTTATTTAGGACCAAACTGACATCAGTAGAGGTCTTTTAATAAAAATTCATTTTTTGGTACAATCATCCAATTAGATTAGTCTTTACAGGATTTTCAAGATGGCCACAATTACAGCCACATTGGTAGACCTTCCAGCTCTAAAAAGACCTTAGTAAGGCAGTCAATATTTTTCTGCAAGTTAGATCAACTTTCAATAAAATCTAATGAAGTATTGTGTACTGCTTTTGGTGAATAAAGTACACCTGGACTTTAATTACCTCAAGTTAAGTTTCAGAAACTTCAGTTCCAATCCCCATGGAGGTTCACCTTCAGTGTGTTTTATTTGTTGATAACACATATAATGCTATAACACAAAGGCAAAAGCTTCATCATTGTGTCACAAACATGGGCTGATTAAACTAAGATACTATTGTAAAATAATTAGCCTGGTTTCCAGACCAACTCCACTATAATATGAAAACCCTGATTTTGAACCAGCCTGGACAAGCCAACATCCAGGATTGACTGCTATAATTGCTTTCTTGTTGCTATTAATCTGTTAGTACATAATTTAAAGGTCATCTCAGTAAGACAGTCAAATTTTACAGTCTGGCAGGTCATGACTGTATGTTAGATTGGTATCATTATCATTTAAGTTAACACATATTGCCTGATTTGATGAACTTTGAAGATGAACACCAGTGTCCTGCTATCCCCTAAACTTTGAAGATGAACACCAGTGTCCTTCCATACCCTAAACTTGGAATAAGAACACCAGTGCCATCCAATCCTCTAAGCTTGGAAGAGAAACACCAGTGTCCTGCCATTCCCAAACCTTTAAGATGAACACCAGTGTCCTGCCATCCACTAAACTTTGAAGATGAACACCAGTGTCCTGCCATCCCCTAAACTTGTAAGATGAACACCAGTGTCCTGCCATCCCCTATACTTGGAAGAGGAACACCAGTGTCCTGCCATCCCCAAAACTTGGAAGATGAACAACAGTGTTCTTTCATCTCCCAAACTTGGAAGAGGAACACCAGTCTCTTGTCATCCTCTAAACATGGAAGAGGAACACCAGTGTTCTGCCATCTGCTAAACTTGGAAGATGAACACCAATGTCCTGCCATCTTCCTAAATTCGGAAGATGAACACCACTGTCCTGCCATCCCCTAAACTTGGAAGATGAACAACAGTGTCCTGCCATCTCCTAAACTTGGAAGATGAACACCAGTGTCCTGCCATCCTCTAAACTTGGAAGATGAACACCAGTGTCCTGCCATCCTCTAAACTTGGAAGATGAACACCACTGTCCTGCCATCCCCTAAACTTGGAAGCTGAACAACAGTGTTCTTTCATCTCCTAAACTTGGAAGAGGAACACCAGCCTCCTGTCATCCTCTAAACATGGAAGTGGAACACCAGTGTTCTGCCATCCCCTAAACTTGGAAGATGAACACCAGTGTCCTGCCATCCTCTAAACTTGGAAGATGAACACCAGTGTCCTGCCATCTCCTAAACTTGGAAGACGAACACCAGTGTCCTGCCATCCTCTAAACTTGGAAGATGAACACCAGTGTCCTGCCATTCTCTAAACTTAGAAGATGAACACCAGTGTCCTGCCATCCCCTAAACTTGGAAGATGAACACCAGTGTCCTGCCATCCTCTAAACTTGGAAGATGAACACCAGTTTCCTGCCATCCTCTAAACTTGGAAGATGAACAACATATTATAGGTTAATGTGACCAATTTTTAACAGTAGACCCTTTAACCATAAGGACACGTCCAAGCATTTTGCTGCTTAGGTCACAATTTAAAGAATTTCATTTTTTGATTGCTGGATATTATCTTGAAACTAAGAAAAAACAAAAAACTAAACCAATTTTAAAAGTATAGTTTTATTTTCAAAATTTATCACTTTTTTATGCCAATACAAACATAATTTAAACAAACACAAAATCATGCATCACCACAAGTATAATGAAAGTAGTGTTGTATTGGCATGTCTGCATTTTATTCAAATGTACAGTTCAACCTGTTCTGTCAACTACACAGGTGACTGAAAGGTAGCTTAAAAAATCACAAAATGTTTGGACTGATGACGTTTATTGACTCTTTGTTTCGCTGATATAGGTATGACTGTATTTTACATGGGATATCTTTTTCCCTATGTACTACAGGTGTTATTATGACAAAAACAAGTGTAATTGTATTAAGATTAAAAAAACCCACTATTTTGCCTTTTGAAAATGTTTCCAATACTGCCACTAATACATGGATTAAGATGTTAAGGGTAGAAACTCCTCATAAACAGAAAGTTTTTTAACTTGACACAGCATTCAAAGCATACAACAGCAAAATCTACACTGGCAAATACAAATTGCACTTACGTGTTCACATTTATCATTAAGATGAAGAAAAACAGAATTAATAATAATAATAATAATAATAATAATAATAATAATAATATGGAGTTATCTCAACTCCTGTTCTGGTCTGAGGAATTAATTAGAAAATTAAGTTATAAATCCTTGCTTACAAGCATTACAAATAATTATTTGAAAGTGACTATTCCATTTGAATATGTAAGGACTTTTTCTTTGCTTTAAAAACATTTATCTTTATAATGATATTTCCAAGCTACATTTCATCTTTCTAAAGGTTGCCACATATATCTACTAGACATTTGCAGTCTATGCACTTAGTCATGAAAATTTAAAGGCCACTTTAGCTGTTTACAATAAGGCACATATTAGCCCAAGAAAACTTCCACTATCAGAATTCATTTTTAAATCTTTCTGCCTATCCATCTATGAATTGAATTTCTACAATATGTTCTAAACAAAACTTGACACACATTCAGATCATTAAAAAAATCTTTAAAAATTCTATTTGTAGATAATTTATACGTAAAAAATTTGAAGATGCCTATTACAACTCGCCGTACAAATAACAACAAATGCATGTATATCACAAGAAATTTATAGTTGTAGATCATTAAGATATTATGATTTCACCAAGTGAAAAGTTGACATTTTTATACAAATAATTTAATGTACTATTATCTGTTGAAATTTAATAAAATCTGGCCTCCTTGTATCACAACAGTTACATGAATGTTCTTTTTCAAAGTGAAATTTTTTAAATATCTCTCTAGCTTAATGTGCTGAGGATTTTACATTTTTTGTAAGAAAATCTTTCAATTGTTAAAAATTCCTAATCATACAGTGATAGAGTTAAAGATATATTGTACATCATGAATGTTCATAATCATACAAATTTCACAAATTTGCAACACATCATTATGTCAAATTTTATTATGGTCATAAAATATGTATGTCAACAATCAGTAAAATGCAAAGGTTTATTCCAAACTTTTATGATGATAATTTTCTAATAACAATAACAACAATAAAAATAATTATTAAATACCCTCAGCAAGAGAGTGCAGAATTACAATTTGTTCATGCTTTGGGTTTAATGCCATTTTTCAGCACATGGTTGACTGTACACGGTGGCCAGTATATTTTGTAGAAGAAGAATCCAGGAAGACCCTCTGACTTATGCAAAGCTATTTACAAGTTATCTCACATTCTCATGTTAGCTGAGGCTAAGACTCACATGGACTGAGGTGAGTCAAGTCATCTGTAAAGGCGAGCACCTGTGACCACTCGGCCACCCAAGGCCCCAATTTCAATCGGACTTCAATAATTTTTGTGAAACTAACCCAGTAGGTCCAAAATACACTGATAGATTCAAGTCAATTCAACTTCAATCTGGAGATCTAGTATTAATTTTGTAAATCTGATGGGATGACAAAGAAGCTGTACAGAAGCTCCTCCCCTGACCACACTTTCAATGATATAACACTTATTGCAATTGCTCACAACCCGAACTGGAAACCATGAAAGAACAGGAGTCTTGCTGGATACGCCTTGGAACATTGAAACACAGCGGTTTAAATCAAGAAGACTAGAAAAAGACAGCCATGCACAAATAACACTATCTTCTGCAGCCGACACATTTTACTTTTGAAAATTTCTCGTAAATAATAAGATAAATTTAACAAAATAATAAAACTCCAAACCTTGTTATATATAATGTAGGCTAATCAGTCCTGTTTGCAAAACACAAAGTTCAAATTCTGCATACTTCAGAACGTTGCAATTATTGTTTACAGTCAAAGAATTCTAAATGCATACATGTCCATCTCTGGCGAGGAAAAAGTGTAATCCAAGTGGACGACAGGAGTAATCTAAGCACAAAAAGCATAATCCATATATAACATAATAAAATTCAATGTGCATATGTACACAACACATGCATATTTTCTGCCATTTTGGCAACAGGAAGCAACTGTTTGAACAAAGGACCAAAGTTGTTTTCTACCACTAGTTGTAGTCAGTGTTCTATTATGAGTTCGGTACATAACACCTGTGCATTCATAAAATTAGCTTCCATAATTTAGTTCTGCTGTAAAATAGAAGTTATCTTAGTATTGGAGTTAGCAAAACGAGCCAATTCAAGGCATCTGTTTTTTTTTTTACACTATGACCAATATTAAAATCCTTTCCACACAGCATGCAATGGGCATGAAGCTACCATAAAATGGCACTATACTGTGCTATTCATGTATTCATCTCTGAGTCTCCTTTTTTAGTTTTTTTTTCTTAATCCATCTGTGAAGTCACTTGAGAAACATTTTTACTGTAACATACGCATTGACTAGAATAAATAGGACAAATTTTACCGCCAAATTCCTACAGAATGGTTCTGTACCTCACATTATTTTTAACAAAGAATATGTGAGTAAAGATTAAAATTAGAAAACCAATCTGTTATGTCCTAAGCCAGACATCTGCTATAAATAAAACATAACACTTGGGGGAAAGTCACCGCTAGTCTACAGACAAGTGTACTTTATGTCATAGTTACACAGAAGCCATCTTTTCTAGAATACGTTCTGTGCGATTAGTGGGATGTTAATAAAAATGAGAAAACAAATTATTAATTTTTTTGGGAGGAGGATATACCAAAAAAGTGTAATCCAAATACATTTACATGTAAGGCGTAATTTAGTGAAAAAAAGCGTAATGATTATGCCAAAAGCATAATGGTTGGCATGTATATAAATGATAAAATTTGGAATGTTTTTACCAGTTTGTGTGCCCTACAATCACAGAAGAAAAGTCATGGATAAAAGACGGCAGTCACATGATAAAAAAAAGATAATCCCCAATGTTGTTCTGTATTAGAAAATATGATCACACATGTATAGGAATGTTAGAATGCACACATGCAATGCCGAAACTGCAAAGTACTGTCAATAAATGAAAAAGTAAGAGCACTAAAATGTTGAAATAAGTGCAAAATTTTTGGGATTCAGCATTACACAAAAAATAATTACTTTTCTTTCATACATGGATATTTCAAATAATTGTACAAGTAATCCCATTGATTATATTAGCATAATTGTATGAATACATAAATATTTAAATAAATACAACATGCACCAGCAAAATTTAACACCTGAATTCTGTCTTATTTAACAAACCAAAAGCAACCAATACATGCATGCATCTAAATGAAGAAAAAAACCTATCACCAAGCTGATCGATTGTCCAAGAACACTGCACAAAAAGTCAAGTCTGGTGAAATTGCAGACTTTAAGACACATCTGGTGAAAATGGAGACTTGAAGAATAATTTGATGAAAATGGAGACCTACCATTCAGCACATTTTTCCATAAACCATCAAAAAGCATTTAAAAACTCATCACAACATTTGTACACTTACTCAGAGGATGGAGGCTGAGTGCAAGAAATTACACCATCATGTTTTTTTTCTTTCATGAATTCATAAAATTCATTGTAAGGCCATCCCTTCTGCAATGGCCTTAAAATGGATTTACCTCTGCTTTAGGGACTCTATGGTAAAAATACACTATACAGGTTTCTGTGAGGTAGCCTCTTTCCTGGCCTGGCCTGAGAGGGACACTTGAGTGGGGGTGGAGGCCACTGTATATGAATGTGTAATATAACTTCTATTAAAACCTCAGATCTGAGATTCCAAATGAACTAAATACCACTCAGTATTAAGCACATTGTGGGAACAATTATGGTCAATTATAAAATATTCATGTACATTCTAATGATTTAAAAACAGAAAGCAATACAACAATTAATAATAATGAAGCTATAAATACTCCTATGAAACAATAAGTTTTAAACTGGATAGGGCACATTGCTTATTTGCCTGGTATAGACTGCAGACCCCAACAGTGGAATTTTGATGTTCATTTTTTTAAAAGTCACTTCAATTTTTTAATCACAGGTAACCAAAGTGATCTACAGGCTGGAGTTGATTATTAAACAGGTTATTCCCATGCATGTATTCTCAGGTTGAGATCTTTTATGAAAATGGAACCTTGATGTCATCATAATTCCTGTTATCAATTAATATGTCTGCAGTTTAAACAAATCATCATCTTAGGACAGTATCTAAATCAGTTGAACTTCATCCACCATAAAACCTGTGTATTAAACCAGTTAATTTTGTCCTAAATAGACAGCTGTAAAGGAAAGTTTGAAAATGGTTTTCTAATGATTGTCTTCAAAAGCATCTGTTTTTTGTAGGCAAAGAAGATGCACTATCCAGTGTGTCACTGTTATTACTATTATTTTATTATTTTTATTGTTATTATTATTATTATTATTATTATTATTATTATTATTATTATTATTATTTGACTGGCATGTGTAACCCATACCACAATCACTAAAATTCCTAATTTCAAAGTCTAACTATTTTTGATTCAAAAGGTCATGAGATCAATACTTCGTGTGACTAGATTTAATCTAAGAATATTTTTCAAAACTCTGTATTCCTGAGGGCTATTCCATTGAAAATGATGTATCAGGGTCAAAAAGCAAGCCAGTGATATCTATGGTTTGATATTCTTCTTGCACAAAATAATTGTTTCTTTAAAGGACATCAAATTCATGTCTACTGGTTGTGTGTCTGACAGGAACCTGCCTTTTGACCTGGATATGTTGGAAGAGAAAAGCTCAGACAGAAAATGTACACTCAACAACTTCAATCAGTGAGGAAAATGAAGATGAATCTATATACCAGTGTCAATCTTATATGACACAAGCGCTTAGTGATACATTTAATAACAAAAAAAGAGTAAAAAACTAGAATAACATTAAGTAATCTCTCACTGTTAGAAAGTGATAATGGGGTACTTTGTTTTACTATACAAAAGAACAGCAAAACTAAAAAACATTCCTTATTCTTATAGGTGACAAAGTGTCTTTAGAAGATGCTATTGTAGATACTGAAATTCTGCCCATTATAATTCTGTCTCATGAAAGTTAAGGAATGCAGCATATCCACATCCCCGTCAATTTCATTTTAAAAATGTCAGTGTCCATTTCAACATGTCAATGTCCCCTTCACGAAGAAAAAGAGAATCAACATGGAATGGGAATATAAGTATATAGCTCATCTTCAACATATCTAAATATAACTGATTGAGGGTAACGAAAAGTCCTTATATTTTTATTACATCCATTTTAAACAGATCTGTACAAATTTAGTATAACAAAAACTGGAAACTCAAATATTCTTTTGCATTATTGAAGGTATAAATCATATTTAGTGAGGGTCAAGACTATTCTTTCAAACATTCAAACATGCAAGTTAAATATATTTTACAAGCTACCAATTTCAATTAATTCTAAGTGAATGAACAGTTCTTTCATTTTATGAGTTCCATAGGCAGGAAAACATTTATCCTACAGGACTACAGTCACTGCTTAGCATGGGAATCTGATCCAGAAATTCAAGATGGAAATCTGATCCAGAAATTCAAGATGAAAATCTGATCCAGAAATTCAAGATGGAAATCTGATCCAGAAATTCAAAATGTAAATCTTACCCAGAAAGCCTAGATAGCAAGCACACAAACCAGCTGAAGAAAAAGGTGAATGAAAAGCGGAAGACAAACACAAAAGCTGAGAGCATAAGAAAGACTATATGTATAGAAAGTGACCAATTTACAATAAAATAAACTGATTATGTCACTGTGTCATGACTTCTAATACAGCTAATATATGGTCTGTTAACAATTCCTTGAAAATCTGAACACAGATGGGTGTAACACAATATTCAAACAATAACACAGATGGATGTAGCACAAGATTCAAACAACTGATTGCATATTTGAACTGTTGCATTTGTGTAGGTAAGTGCATATCATTAAATATCTCTGGTATGCTGTCAGGCTACAGATATGAAGAACCAATAAATCCCATGCATCTTCATGCAACTGTAAGTATAACAACAGAAAACAATTCAGTCAAATATACATCTCTGCACTCAAACACATCAACATAACACAAACTGTCATGGCAAATCTGTTCACTATTTGAACATTGTCTCTTATAACCTCAAACAAGTCTGAACAAACACTGACAAAAACACACTGAAAATAAAAACCTCAAAGAGTCGTATATATTTCTATGGTACTTGGCTTTTCTAAGGTTTATTGTTCATTTCACTTCTTTATTCTTGACAGCATCTATATCCATGTTTTCAATATTGTCGGCACCATCTGTATCCATCTTTTCTACTTGTTGATGATCTCCATCGTCTGCATCTGAAATTGTCTCTATATCTGGATTGTCTCCCTTGTCTTCATTATTCTCATCATCTTCATCTTCACCAGCATTTTTATTCACATCTTCCTCGCCTTCCTCTTTTGTTACATCATCTGAAAATATTTTGAAGAAAATATTAAACAATGATACCAAAGAATGAAATGGAGTAACTATATAATTTTTTTATGGTGGAATATATTAAGTCCAGATGACATGATGGAAAGATATAAGTCCAGATAACATTGTGATATGATATATTAGGTCAAGATGACATGAAGATATATTAAATCCTGATGACAAGATGAAAAGATATATTAAGTCCAGATGGCATGGTAAAATGATATACAAGTCCAGATGACAAGATATATAAAGTCCCAATGACATGGTGGAATGATACATTAAGTCCAGATGACATGGTGGAATGACATATTAAGTTTAGATGACATGATGGAATGATATAAAAAGTCCAGATGACATGAGGAAATGATATAAAAAGTCCAGATGACATGATGGAATGATAAAAAGTCCAGATGACATGATAGAATGATATCACAAGTCCAAATGATATGATGGAATGATATAGCATTTCCAGATGATATGGTGGAATGATATATCAAGTCCAGATGACAATGTGGAATGATATATTAAGTCCAGATGATGATGGAAAGATATAATAGGTCCAGATGACATGGAGGAATGATAAAGTAATTAGATCAGGTTTATAGCTGGTTTTACAAAACTTGAATGTTGTTGTTGTTGTTGTTCTGGGGCTTAACGCCATTTCTCAGCACACAATAGGCTATACATGGTGGCCAGTATTAATGGTGGAGGAAGAAACTGGGAAATCTGCGGAAAGAACCACCAACCCACGAGAAGCTACTGGCAAGCTTTCTCACATATCTACATTCGCTGAATCTTAGACTTAAACCCACACAGACAGAGGTGAGATGGCAGTGATCCATAACAGAGAGTGCTTTAGACCACATTGCCACTCGGGGCTTCCTCAAAAATATAATATAACAATGCCAATAAAAGGGAGGAGATATTAAGCAAATTAAAGCATTCTTGTAAAAAAATTAGTAATGTTATACATATAAAAACAAAATAGCTATTTTGTTGATGAGTAACAACAATGAATAGGATGTAATGTGTTTACATCATCTTGCTAATGGGAAACAATTACTAAATAATTGAGAAACAGACTATATGCCAGGGTATTTCTTGAGAATCCATTCGAATACAAGTTGAAAAGTTGGAAAGCAAACAATAAAGTAGGTGTGCAAAATGAGAAACCTTGATTAGGATGGAGTATTGTTTTAAGATAAACATTTCTGTCTTTTAAATGATGTATTTATTTGTATGGTTCTAAAAGATAAATACTAAATAGTCTTTTCTGGCTTACAAGTTCAAGAAGGTCATGGAGTGGGGTCTTCATATTGACATTTAGAAATCACATTTTCATATGCATTTAGAAATGTGGGATATTTTTGTACACTTTATGAGTATCACTTTCCAAATATAAAGTCAAAAGTGAGTAAAATCCTTAACATAAAATACAAAGTTACATTTTTTACATAACACTAACGCATTCAGCAAGTCCAAGAGCTGTAAACATGATCACAGAATGCATCCCAGGGCAAAAAAGGTTGTCTCCCTTAGTTGTCTCAATCAAGGTTTGACTGCATACAAGTCTCAACTGGCATCAAATTCTGTGACATTTCTCCCACCACCGAAACATTTACCCTGATCACATATTTGATGCCCAATAAAAACATACACACTTTCCAATATTAAATGATTCAGCTGAACTCTGATGAAGAGAACATAAATGAATGAAATTTTTTCTGAACATCAACATATACAATGCCTTTACTATTCAAGCATTTTCTCTCATACATCATTTGTTTAAAATATTGAAAATATTTAGTCCAATCATGATTCAAAATTCTGTGGAAGTTTTCTTTAATTTAGCCCCGACATTATCTGTGAATAGCATTTTTATTCAACCTGGATTTATGATATATATTTTTTATTATTCTATTATATTTTCATCACTTTTTTAATGTATAAATCTCAATATATAGAAGAAATATGAAAAATAGGATGTGGAATACACAAAAATTTTGCAAAAAGATTTTTTTTTAAAAAAAACAAACAACAAACCACTCTTTTTGAGTATTCAATAATTACTTGATCACACAGTCTGCTGATTAAAATTTAACCAATTAATGCTGTAGTAATTTTATTACTTGAAAATAAAACCAGACTAATCATTTTACACTTGCCAATGAGTATAATTTTTAATCTTTTTCCTAATTCACAGACTATCAGCACTTTGAAAATCTGGTCTGAAAAGTTTAGTTATCAACTTCAGATAACATCAGGAAGTAATAAAGAAGCCTTGTCAATTTTCCCTGTCATCCTTTTATCAAGTATCTGAAAATCCCAACTTATTCAAAAGTTAGTTCTAAAACCACTTATTTCAAAGGTAATCAGGCAAAATGGAGATAACTCTATTTACCTTCTTCTGGGTTGGGTTGCTGCATTAGGGGCTCAATTCGGGGTGCAGAGGGTCTGTGCTTCAGTGCTGGGTTTAGAGTGTGACAGTAACAACATCTAAAAGCTGTTAATGATGAACAGAAAAAGGATTCAATAATACTCATAATTTATGAAAACACTCAACACTTACCAATCCTAATGTAAACGGAAAAATTCAAGTTAATATAAGTGTAAGGAGAGTTATGTCCCATTTTTTTTCTGGACCAAGAGTAAAATCCTTTTCATCTCCTATTCTTCCTTACCAAATGATTTGATCAAGTTAGTCAGAAAGTAAATGGCCAAATTAGGCAAATGTCAGCATAAAATTCAGAAGTATATTGTCAGATAAAAAATGCAAATATTAAAAAGCAATTATTACACAGAAATTGCATTTATCATGGTAATAATGTGAATAATCCAAGTTAAAAATGACATAATACAAAGTGACAGGGCCATATCATCTAACAAAAAATATAATTATGCAATAAATACAATAATAAACAAAGACAGTTTAACATCTTCAATGCATTGATAACTTGCATTATTTACTCTGAGGGTAGTGTTGAAACTATCAATACAGGACAATAGAAGAAAAAAAAAGACATGAAACAAAATATATAAGCTGTCTGAAAGTGAAACTTTTCTTTTCAACATTCTCTCTGTGAAATAAAGCAAACTACAAGGCTACTTAAACCATGTATAAAAAGAGCCTCTTCAATGTCTACTAGAGTCTACTAGAGACAAGTATTTCCAGGAATCCAAGATAGGACCATATTCTTTTATCAACTGCGGAATGTAGAGACCATCATAATATTCTCAATGGTAAACAAGATTTTCGAGATGGTCCAATTGATGGCGACACTAAACCTAAGATTAGCACCATTTTCAAAGCAACTAGTCATCATGTGAAGTCTTTAAATAAAAACTATGTTGCTATATATTTCAATTCAGGAGGAGTAGAGAAAATATTGTCAAATTGACCAGATTGGATCTCATATTGTCACCTTTATGGGACCAACCTGACATTATATGTCTTTAAGTGTTCATTTTTAAACACCAATCCATTTAGAAGGCACAGTGATAGCATGAATGTCAAAATGATAGCATAATGATAGATAATTTCAAAATGACCACTCTGGTGGTTATATAGGATGTCCAAGTGGCATCAATTTCATTTTTGGTACAACTAGATTTGGGATGACTATGCACATTAAGTTCAATGGCAATCCTCCAAATGGTTTATGATAAGCAGTAAAAATAATCTTGTGCAAATGGACAAACTGACAACAGTCCATCTTATAAACTCATCTGGTTGATGACCAGTACAGCTAAAAACACTGAGACTGAATTGGAAACTAAGATTTTATTGTCATTGAATCAAAGTGACTTTTCCAAAGTAGTTCTCAAATTAGCTGACACAAAATCTCAAATTAGCTGACACAAAATCTCCAATTAGCTGACACAAAATCTCAGTTGCATAAGTTTCATGTCATGATTTTTCTTCCATTGACAAATCAAATCTGTGGTTTACTTTTGAGGACAAAAAGCCTCATAGTTACAGTGGTCTATGACACAGGTTTGATTGTTAAGCAGCGCTATAAACATATTTCACCATACAGTAAAAATAATGTATTTTTGCTGAGATAGCACCGTTTTGTGCTATTTCATTAACATTTCAATTCAAGGCTAATTGACATTGTTACAACCCTGATCAGATCAAACATATACTTACTTAAATATTCAAATTCTTCTTTCAAGGCCATACCGTTGTGGGAGTGACAGACTTTACATATAAGAGCATATTTATTTTCTGGACCAT
The DNA here is from genome assembly GCA_016746295.1 of Potamilus streckersoni. Classification (NCBI taxonomy): domain Eukaryota; kingdom Metazoa; phylum Mollusca; class Bivalvia; order Unionida; family Unionidae; genus Potamilus; species Potamilus streckersoni. The sequence goes on from JAEAOA010001337.1 coordinate 547,364, forward strand.
CTCCAACCAGAATATCTAACAACCTCTCGAAGCTGCTTCTTTCATGTGGAATCAGAGGTCGAGGCAATGGTGGCCCCCTAGGAGCTCCTTCAGAATAAAAAAAATTTTAATTTAATCTAAATAGTTAAGTTAAAAAATTCATTTTCTGAACTAGTTTGCATGGATTCTAAACAGTTACAATTTATTTCACACCTAGTTTGAGAACATGAAGCTTCTGTAGAAAGTGACTAAATCTGTGTTTCTAAAAAAGTTTTTCAGCCAATGCAGTGGAAAATTAGACATGTAAAAAGTTAAAATACCTGATAAACTAAATATATATATATATCAACTTACAACAGATGCTCCTACTAATACAATGCAATCAAACCACCAAGTTCAAAGTAAAACTGGTATTATACCAGACTAAATATTGTTGAATACTACTGCAAATCAAGCCTTACCCAGGACTTTAATGTAAATACTAGTGCCAAATTTAACTTTAATGCAGTGATTCTAAAGTTTTAAAAAAACTGATACATCATGACATGTGATAAACATGGATAACACTAAATATCCCCCCCCCAAGATGAGATGATTGTATAAAAAGAACTGCACAAAAATATAAATACATTTAAATTAACAAAAAGTATTTCATTAGATCATTGTTATATGCATGTAAACACACATCAAATTTGTTATATGTAAATAAATACACATACAAAATTTATTTAACCTAGATCTGATTTATACAGACACTTCTGGAAATTTATGCATTTTTCAAGGAAACAAAAATAACTGTCAAGCACTATTTAAGTGCAACTGAACACAGAACCCTGTAATAAATTTTGTCAATTCATAAAATCTAGGTGGAAATAATGGAAAATGTCACATTAACCATGAAATGTGGGTTTGTTATGCTAGACATTACTATAAAGTAACTGCAGACATCGTAACGATATGACTGAAAAATTGTTAAAGCTACATTAAAAATCCAAATCACACACACATACACACACAGAGGCCCAGTCAATAGTGTCCATTCATTTAGACATCCCGAGGTAACTACAATCCCAAACACAAGCCATGGCAATAGGGTATCTATTCATTTAGACATCTTGAGGTAATTACAATCCCAAACACAAGCCATGGCAATAGGGTATCCATTCATTTAGACATCTTGAGGTAACTACAATCCCAAACACAAACCATGGCAATAGGGTATCTATTTAGACATCATGAGTTAATTACAACCCCAAACAAAGGCCTTGTCAATAGTGTCCATTCAATTGGACATCATGATGTAACTACAATCCCAAATGAAGGCTATGTCAACACATCATCCATTCTTTTAGACAGTATTTACAAAAACAAAGGCCCTGTCAATATGGCATCAATTCATTTAGACATCAAGAGGTAATTACATTCCCAAACAATGGACATGTCAATTGTGTCCATTCAATTAGACCTCATGAAGTGACTACAACCACAAATGAAGGCCCTGTCAAAACAGCATCCATTCTTTTAGACACCATGTGCTAATTACAATCCCAAAGGGCCCAATCAATATTGCATATTTTTTTTTGGACATCATGAAGTAATTACAATCCCAAACAAAGGCCAATCAATATTGCATATTTTTTTTGGACATCATGAAGTAATTACAATCCCAAACAAAGGCCAATCAATATTGCATATTTTTTTTGGACATCATGAAGTAATTACAATCCCAAACAAAGGCCAATCAATATTGCATATTTTTTTTGGACATCATGAAGTAATTACAATCCCAAACAAAGGCCAATCAATATTGCATATTTTTTTTTGGACATCATGAAGTAATTACAATCCCAAACAAAGGCCAATCAATATTGCATATTTTTTTTGGACATCATGAAGTAATTACAATCCCAAACAAAGGCCAATCAATATTGCATATTTTTATTTGGACATCATGAAGTAATTACAATCCCAAACAAAGGCCAATCAATATTGCATATTTTTATTTGGACATCATGAAGTAATTACAATCCCAAACAAAGGCCAATCAATATTGCATATTTTTTTTGGACATCATGAAGTAATTACAATCCCAAACAAAGGCCAATCAATATTGCATATTTTTTTTTGGACATCATGAAGTAATTACAATCCCAAACAATGGCCCAGTCAATACTGCATATTTATTTTAGACATCATGAAGTAATTAAAATCCCAAACAATGGCCCCGTCAATATAGCATCCATTCACTAAGACATCATGAGGAAATTACAATTCCAATGTCACAATGTGGCATCCATTCATTTTGATATCAAAAGGAAATTACAATCCCAAACAATGTCACAGTCAATATGGCATCCATTCATTTAGACATCATGCTGTAATTAAAATCCCAAACAAAAGCCTAAAGTCAACATAAACCTGGGTTACTAATGATTAAAACCCACATAAAAATGAGACAATGATGGCCACAAACCCATATAAAACTTTATAGCCTTTGTTAAATTGCTTGTAAGTTTTAAAATTCTTTTTATTTCATTATTGTTTCATTGCAGTTTATTGCAATTCAAATTTTGTCAGATTAGACATTATATATATATATATATATATATATATATATATATATATATATATATATATATATATATATATATATATATATATATATATATATGTCTTGATGTTTGTATTACTGTACAAGTAAACAAGTACTGTATTCAACATAGTACCAACACATGCCTAAATAAGCACATGTATTTCACTTTCGTTAAACCTTACAAAAGATATAAAGTTGATAAACAAACAATTCTCAACCCAAACATGGAGGGAAACATCTGTTGAAACGTGCCTAGAGAACATCATTATTTTCATGAAGCTTGACACCATACATGCAGGGTGTCAAGTTATTATTGAATGTTGCTGGTAAATCAGTTTCAAAAACAGATCTTGCTTGTGCTTTATTCAGTGCAACCATATCTGAAAAAAAATTAACCTCCTCACTGGAGAGTTTCAACACAAATGGAAAGGGAGCTAACATTTATAGTATGTTCATTCACATGATAGGTCAATCTTCATAACTTCTTCAGTGCTTGTTTTGACTGACCTAAAACTCATCAAATTTATTTTAAAAAATAATTTTAAGCACATAGTGTGTATAGTTTGTTGAATACAGAATTTTATCTTGTCACACATATCTGCAACAAGCTTATAAAACAAGGATAACTTATGATTGTGAAGCATGTATGTTTAAATAACACAGCAACATTAAAATAAGGTCCTGACATAATAAATAAATACTCACTAATGGCCATCCTCAGATGTTGCCATAAATTTTCAACAAAATAAAAACTACAAAGAAAAAATCTGAAGAGGAAATTTTCAAAGAAAGTCAGAGAATAAAAATACAAAATAAGTTTTAAAAAGTGAGATGCCACAAGTTTCAAACTTGTAACCTCTTATTTGGAAGTTGGGACTCAGACCAATATGGGTGTCAAGATTATGCCTTATGGGTCTATTACCATAGCCATTGTGCTGGACAGCCATGATGTTTCTGGGCTGCATTCCTGTTGGCCCAATATGTGGTGTTGTAAGTGGCCTTACTGGTGAGGTCCCTTGTATCACTGGTGTAATTTGTGGCCTGATGACACTTCCTGGTGTAGGTTGTCTTAGTACATTCCTTTGTCTTAGATCTGCAAAATATGACAAAACACTTTGGGATTAGTTGCTTTTAACTACCTTTTAGATGGGGGACTGTGTGTGTAATTTGGATTTTTAACCTAGCTTTGACAATTTTTCAGTCATATTGCTATGATGTCTGCTTTGTGGCAGTTTATAGTGATGTCTATCACTGTGGCATCATGTCGAAGGCATGTAGCATATGTCCAACCTAATCACAATACCCTGACATGAGGCTGACCCTGACATCTGGCTAATACTAACATTTTTATGCTGTGTTTAATGTGGCACATGATGTCAGTACCATTTTTATAAATCTTTAGTATGACTCTGACAGGGTTTTAACCCATGACCTCAAGAGGTAAAATGCAAACAAACCATACTATTATTTCAAAGAATAGCAAATTTTATTAAAGGTTGGACAAGTAAGCTGTATGTAGGAGTGTGCCATGTTTAGTGCAGTACAACTGTATATTTTCCACCAACCCTACCCCATTATGTTTTTTTTTTTTTTTTACACACATGGCCTTGTGCTTCAGGGTTTAATAATTCTGAGGAAAAATTTGGGGAATGTGATACAAATATTCAAGGTCTCCATGCTTTTTTAAAAAAAATCTTCAAGGTCTTATCCAGGTTTTCATTCTGTATGAAAATTAAAAATTGATGTTTTTTAAGGATCAATGATGACTCATACTGATCAGAATATACAAATTTTAGCTAAGAAAATATGCATGTTTTAAATCAAATGCTGTTTCTACTTTTTGACTCTTCCAAAACATCCTAATTAGACATATGATTTGTATGAAAATCCAGGTTGTGTACTGCTACAGAATTTCATATAAATTTAACTTATTTTAATTTACAGAGTAAAAGATTAAATATGTACACTTTACCCTGCTTAACTGCGTATTTATCTATGAGAAAAGACGTTTAAATGTGGACAAAAATCCCTTTAAAATGATACATCTTGGTATAAATACCCTAAATATAAACCCAAGTCCAGTTGGTGCCCAAACATCTACTTTCAATGCAATCTGATTATAGACAATGATTGTCTAGGACACCAAGTGCATGGGATGTTGCATTGAAAACTACCCCAATTGTCAGAAGACTTCTATGTACAGAGCTATTCTGCTGCTACAGTTATAAATAGGGCAAAATTGTTACAAACAAGAAGAAGGGAGTTCAAAATAGTCACTTGAAACTACCGTTTTTGCATAGTTTCATGTCAGGTGATCAAAATGCTGATGAAAGGATATAGATTTTTTAAAAGAATACTTTTCTTAAATTGCTTCATTACAGTTGCTATTTAATTTAAAATGGCTACCTCAAAAATAGGTCATAGTATAAAATCAGCTGGTGTTTCCATACCAAGTGGCTTCATTTCATATGTCTATATGATGAAGTATTGTATATTAGCAATGGACCAGTCACAATCTGGACTACACAAATTCAATTTTTCACTTGGTTTCAAGGATCACATTTTCCACAGAAATCCATCAAAAGCAAATTTCTGGCATTTATGATCAAGAAATTTGCACAAAAACTGAATACAGAATATAAAACATCTTTATATCTATTTCTACTCTTTGAAGGAAAAGTTTTTAGAAAAATTGATGTTTTACTTTGCTTATTACTGCAATGGAAACATAAAGGAGTGAGCTGTGAAATCAATACAATATGAAATAAACATGCATTTTGGGTCTGTATAAGTGATTGACACTATGATAAGTATTTTGTCCATCTGCTTTCCTTAAGTATTCAAATTTTTCAGCATATTGGTACTGACAAAAACTGACATGTGGGCAGACAATTCCACCATTGTATAGTAATTGATATGTATTTCTTCGTTAATTATGAGAAACTAGCTTGTCTAATAGTTGACAATACATACTAATAATTACTAATACACACATTTTGTACTTTGAATTATGTAAATTCAACACAGAGCCTAAGATTTGTTTGCCAGTATATGCTTGGAGTCATGTGACTAGCATGAAACATTCAATGACTCTTTCAAATACTTTACTTAAAGGAACCAAGTAATTTGTTTTAAATATTATTGTATGCTTTTTTCATTACAAAGAGAATACAGTTTTTAATAGTGTTCAGTATTTTGGTTTGCTGAAATTTTGTCTGATTGGTAAATATGTTGCAAAGATTTACACCTCTTAGAACAGAACAAAACTAAAATTTGTTGCAAAACTAATGGTGTCATATGCTTGGAGTCATGTGACTAACATGAAACTAATGGTGTCATATGCTTGGAGTCATGTGACTAACATGAAACTAATGGTGTCATATGCTTGGAGTCATGTGACTAACATGAAACTAATGGTGTCATATGCTTGGAGTCATGTGACTAACATGAAACTAATGGTGTCATATGGCCAACTTTAATCCAACAATATCTGTAAATAACAAACTAAATCATCATTATGCAATCTAAATTTAGTATTACATTGTATGAACAAACAGATAAAATTGTTTTATATTAGCAACTTGATATTTAGAAAATCTATTTTATGCCAAGAATACCAGAAACTTCTATTCCTGCTGCAATTTACAAAAACAAAATGGTTTATACTATACACAAACCCTTATTCATGTTTTAAATCTGCTGTAATGGGACATCTGCAAATAAACTGCAATGAAAATAATGTGATGAGGATAGAAAGTGTTAAAAATTCCCCAAAATACTTGTATCACAATAGAAAGCCGTTTTTAGCAAATTATGCTTCTCAGAGAATACTTACCCAAGCACAATATGTTAGGATTATTAGCCCACTACCTTGTGCATCCTGCCTTAAAAAAAAAATGAAAATCATCTGATCCTGTCTAGTTTTAGATAGACAAAGGGCAGTAACTCTTGCTCATTACCTCCCCTTGATACCAAGAGTTGTTGTCAGTTTTTATCTGAGTGAGGCATTAATGCAGATGCTTGCATAGCAAAGTGGTTGGGAGGGGCTTGAGTAATGTGATTGGATAAGTATTCTTGAAGAAACATAATTTACTAAAAAATTTGCTTTCTCCTTCGAATACATTCCCTAAACACGTTAGAAGAATAAGTAATAGGAGAAGGGGATGCTGAGCATCTGGCTTCTACTTTGGGTATCCATTTTGGAGATTAGTGGCTGGATTCCCCATATGAAAGATAACACTTTCTCCCATGACCCAAGCAACACAGCCCAAGATCCCTTGATGTGGGACTTGTATATGGCTAAAAAGATGAAGTTGAGATCTTCTCACCTACCAAAATTTTCACTGACGAATCCTGCGAATTTAATGATCCAACCTGATTGGCCTAGTTGGATCTGGTGGTTGTCTGTGCTGCTGCCACTCATCCTACCAGATCCAAAGTTTGTCTCTGTGGCAGTAAATCTCTGAGGTAAAAGCTTGAAAAGGTTGACTGCATGCCAAGGTTAGCTAACAGATCTATATCATATCCAATGTCATATCTACCATGATGATGGAATGATCAGAGCCAGCTGTTTCTCTTCAAAGAGCCAAAGGAAAAAAGATAGCCAACTATGGGACTGAGGCACAAAAAGAGATGACTTGATGGGTTTGGCACCAGTCCTTAAACATAATCCACTTCTTTTGTAAGCCTTTTGAGTGGAAGGCCTTCTTGCTCTCGAGATTCTCTCCACAATCGAAGGTTTGAATTATTTGACTCACAAGACTGACCTGGTATGAGGCAAGCATGTAGGAGAAGATAGTCCAAGCAAGGATGGAATGCTCTTGACTGTGGTCGCATGAAGACATTGTAAATGGCAGGGATCTTCCTGGGTAGATCTATTGCTAGATCGAGTAGATCAGTGACCCAGGACTTGTCCCACATCACTGGGAGTGACCAGAACCATCTTGCAATCTGTCTTATTTTGGTATTAAGACTGGAGAATGGTATGCAAAGGCCCCATTCCTCACCTAACTGACTGACAGTGTATCTATGGCCCAGGCTTCTGGGTTTGGAACAGAAGAAACAAAAGTGGGCAACTTGTGGTTCCACCTTGTCGCAAAAAAACTGATCATTGGTCATCCTCAAAGGACGCAAATCCAGGCAAAGATGGTTCTGTTGAGAGACCACTCTGTGTAAAGAACCAGGCCTGTCCTGGATATGGTGTCAGCCAGGACACTGAGCCTGCCAGGAATACGTCTGACTTGCACAATGATGGTGAAATTGTTGCACCAACTTTAAAAAAGCCACAACAGGAGATACAGGTTAGGCAATTTGGTGTCTTTCCCTGTTTGAGGAGGCAAGTCACCATGAGCTATCAAAACAGTGTGAAAATTAATATGACCTTACATATCAGGCGATATTAAACTACATGATGTTAAAACATCACAATTAACAGCGTGAACAAAAAATGTCCAATTCACACAACACACAGAATTACCTTGTGTAGTTCAACCATATCATTGTGGGACGGAGTTGTACACATGAAGTCCCATTAAGTAATACAACCAGTCAATTTTGGCTGAATTTGCAAAAATAATATATACAGCCTAGAAAATATAAATAAATCAACAAGTAAATAAATCTCAAAAGCTTGTTGGTGGGCCTCTAGGTAAGTAGATAAAGGGTTGATTGTCAGACACCTGTTGGTATCATGGGTAGGTAATGGGCAAAAGTTACTGCCCTTTATCTAACAACAGACAGGATAAAACGATTTTTGTCATTTGTAGGGCTGGATTCGCAAGGCAGTAGGTTAATATTCCTAATGTAATGTGATTGGGAAATGTATTTGAAGGAGAAATTTACAATATGGGGACCATTGTCATAAAAAGTTATTTTTGGAATCATCTCTGATGTCATTAGCAGGGTTTGAGAGTAAAACTCCCCACAAAGGCAAGTTCTGGGAAAGTGAAGTATACCAGTGATGATGATATTAACATCATATTTCCAGTGTGAACTACAAAGCAAAAAGTAAAGATTTATCACATTTTCTTTCAGTTTACATATCAAAAGAAAAACTGGGGAAGAAAAGCTACATTATTATTCTTCTGTATTGACCATAATCTGTTTGATATTGCTGCAGCCACCATATTGACATATTGGGAAACAAGAGTGATCTTCACAACTTCTACATAAACAGAAGATTTAGATTTGGTACCATGTCTCTTTGACGAATTCAAACATCTACACACTTGGACTGACCATACAAAAATATTCAGGCAAGCACCCAAATAATCCAGATAGCAGATGTATCTCAAGTGACTGAAGAGTTATGCAACCTCAAAAACTTCCCATAAGAACTCAATAAATTTAACTCCTGATCTGTTAAGTTATGAATCAAGTACATTGTAGCCTGTATATTGTCAGTGGTTCAAATGAAGATTGATGGTTCTTGAGTTTCCACAATCAGAAAGGACTAATTTAAGTCACTATATTTTATACTGTACCATCATATAGATGGTCCTAAAGTTTCCCCAATCTACAAGGATCAAGCTATGCCAACATCTGAGACCAACAGCACCAATCTATGCCAACATCTGTGAGACCAACAGCACCAAGCTATGCCAACATCTGAGACCAACAGCACCAATCTATGCCAACATCTGTGAGACAAACAGCACCAAGCTATGCCAACATCTGTGAGACCAACAGCACCAAGCTGTGCCAACATCTGTGAGACCAACAGCACCAAACTATGCCAATCTGTGAGACCAACAGTACCAAGCTATGCCAACATCTATGAGACCAACAGCACCAAGCTATGCCAAAATCTGTGAGACCAACAGCACCAAGCTATGCCAACATCTGTGAGACCAACAGCACCAAGCTATGCCAACATCTGTGAGACCAACAGCACCAAACTATGCCAACATCTGTGAGACCAACAGCACCAAGCTATGCCAACATCTGAGACCAACAGCACCAAACTATGCCAACATCTGTGAGACCAACAGCACCAAACTATGCCAACATCTGTGAGACCAACAGCACCAATCTATGATAACATCTGTGAGACCAACAGCACCAAGCTCTGCCAATATCTGTGAGACCAACAGCACCAAGCTATGCCAACATCTGTGAGACCAACAGCACCAATCTATGCCAACATCTGTGAGACCAACAGCACCAAGATATGCCAACATCTGTGAGACCAACAGCACCAAACTATGCCAACATCTGTTGAGACCAACAGCACCAAGCTATGCCAACATCTGTTGAGACCAACAGCACCAATCTTTGCCAACATCTGTGAGACCAACAGCACCAAGCTATGCCAACATCTGTGAGACCAACAGCACCAATCTATGCCAACATCTGTGAGACCAACAGCACCAAGCTATGCCAACATCTGTGAGATCAACAGCACCAATCTATGCCAACATCTGTGAGACCAACAGCACCAAGCTATGCCAACATCTGTGAGATCAACAGCACCAATCTATGCCAACATCTGTGAGACCAACAGCACCAAGCTATGCCAACATCTGTGAGAGCAACAGCACCAAACTATGCCAACATCTGTTAAAGCATCAGGATCAATCTAAATTAATGTCTGACACCATCTGGAAAACCTATTCCAACATGTGATATCACCCAGATTTGAACTGTAGCAACTTACTGTACAACTGACCTCACATTTAACTTAAAAGCTTGTGCATGTCTTTTTTGCAGAATTTGATCACTTAAGTCAATATAAATGCAGTAAACCCATATAATCTGATTTTCTTCTAATAACATTAGTTTAGCTTGCCTCCTAAAAGGTTGACAACTGCTAATATGTTTGTAACAAGATTGATTCATAGCTATAGTGTATTTGTTCCAAATTAAACGGAATTCAGGCATATTTATCATTTAAATGTATTCTGTACCTGTTCCAGATGTAGGAATCTTCTCTGGTGATGCTTTTGGATGCTGTAAGGAATGAAAGGATATCAACAAATCAACTAAAATGTCTGATAGTGTGTATGCATTTAACAGCACATCAACACAACACTGGCCATATGTGCTGCCAATTTAAGTTGTAAAGATGTAAAGATAAAAAGTTGCAACAGAAACAAAATATTTATGATGGTTGTATGTCTGTATGGATGAGTTTAACAGCATGTCAGCACAACAATGCCTATATATGGTGAAAGTAAGGTTCTAAAAATGTAACAATGTAGAATAACAAAAAAACAAAATGAACCTTTCAAATATATGTAAACCTTTAATACCAAAGGATAAAAATATGGTAAACGTGTTAACATTCTTTAAAATATATAGAAAATAAAAGATAAAAAATATGGAAAACATTTTAAAACAGTAAAGTGTATAGAAAAAGAAAAACAAAGGTAAAGAAATACAAAATTCATCAAATTACACATCAAATTTTGTTTTTTAACTGCATTATACCTTTGACAGAGTTGTCACAATTATTGTTTAAGGATGAAGCTGGAAACATACCAATTGAATACTTTGACAACTATGGAAACATTGCAAATAATTTCTCTATTTTTGCAAAAAAAATTCTTTAAATGCTGTAATATGTGTGCAAAAGAAACATTATTTCTTTGAAGAAATCTTGATATAAATAGTCCATGTATTATCAGCAAAATAATTCTTTACATCGATATGAGACAAACTTTACTGTAAATTCATGTCTTTTATATTATAAATTTTTGGAAGTGAAAATGATGCAGCAAGACAAAATTTAATCATTATTGACAATAAGCCCAATTTGTTAGATATTCCAGTGTAAATAATTTATATAATGATTACACTACAGTAAAATGTGTTTAATACAAAGGTTCCAAAAGACATCACATTAGTATATTATCTTAATTAATTTTCAGTCAAACAATGGTGACAAGAGGTCCAATTAAGCCTTATATCATTAAGCTGAACATTTCATTAGACATTCTTATTATCATCAAACCAATGAGGAAAATTATTTCAAAAATGTGTGACATACCTCTAATTGCTTATACCTTTCTGGATCATACTTCTCCAAAATCTCCTTTGCCTTTTTGTAAGTTTCATTTTCCATAACATCTTCGAGCTGCAAGATAAAAAAAGTTATAAAATTTGGGGCGAGTGCAAACTTGACTAATTACTTCAAAACACAGCTGAATTTATTCTAATGATTCCAATCAGAGGCCATTTTTGTGTGCATATATAAACACTTACAACCACTACCTATTTGCACATATGCTAACTCTTCCAATCTCAGTCTGTTTTTGTTTTCCACATATACTTATATAAACTTCCAATCAGTGCCCATTTTGTACACATCCTAACCTGTCCAATCAAAACCCATTCTGTACATATATGTATCCCTCCAACCAAAATCCATTATATACATATATGTATCCCTCCAATCAAAATCCATTATATACATATATGTATCCCTAAAATCAAAATCCATTATATACATATATGTATCCCTCCAATCAAAACCCATTCTGTACATATATGTATCCCTCCAATCAAAATCCATTATATACATATATGTATCCCTCCAATCAAAACCCATTCTGTACATATATGTATCCCTCCAATCAAATCCCATTCTGTACATATATGTATCCCTCCAATCAAAACCCATTATATACATATATGTAACCTTCCAATCAGAGCAGGATTCAATCTTAATTGAAAATGTGAACACAAAGTTGTGGAAGATTACCTAGACATGTACTGACACAACTTAAATCTAAACAATAGGGGGGGGCTTAATTATCATGGTCTGTGTCTGTACTAGAAAACATAGAAGATTCAAGGTCATGCCTGTAATATGCATATACTTTGACTGCAGTAACACAAAATGTGCACAATAATTCTCTCAAGTGAAGACAGGAATAATGATATAAATACATCATAAAATTAAGAGTAAATACCAACATTTTCAGTCTAAAGAAAAGAGAAGTCTGAGCTGCATTATCTGGTTACTCTAAAAAGTTACAAAAAATATGTGGTTAGGAAGAAAAAGGCATTACACTTTTGACAAATTTTTTTCCACCATGAAAAAAGCGCTGATTTCAAATTCATCTTGATCAAACTTTAAGTTTAAATAATGTTGAAAAAGAATTAAAGCTCCAACTTGGCACCCTAAATTTTCCAACCGCTTGAAATCTAGACTCATAAGAAAAATTAAGGGTAGCAAGTGAAAGAAAAGCAGAGAAAGACAGACAAATACTCGAGTAGACAACTATACATGTTTTGCATGAAAAAGGGATGATTCTGTACACGAACTAATTTTCAATAACATGTTCAGCAACAATAACATTATGTTCAACTGAAAAGTTTGTAAAGAATACATAGACTAGTTACAGCTGCACAAACTTTAGTTCCAAACCCTATGCAATTCAGTGGCTTATTGATATATCTCCACTTGACGTAATTCTTGGAAATTCTTGTTCCCATTTTGCATGACAGCAATCAAATCCCTGCCACAAGACACCCAAATTGGCAAGTGATGCCCAGTAAACATAATTGTCCTTTCCAGCTTTTATTCACAAGAATGTAAATATTCCATTTTCTTCTTCTGTGTTGATTATTAACACTTTTCTAGAGGCTTATTTTCCTAGTTGTCTTAAACATGCATCACTTTCTAGATGCCATTTTAAAAAAATTCTATAATCAACAGTCTGATTATGTAGATGTTTGGCATGAACAAATAGGTGCAGTTTAAAGCATCAGGGGCGTGAATGTATTGTTAGTCGTGTTCCTTAAATAATTTTATTAATTCTAATATGAAATCCAGTAATTCCATTAATTCTAATATGAAATCTGGTAATTTCATTAATTCTAATATGAAATCCAGTATTTTCATTAATTCTAATATGAAATCCGGTAATTCCATTAATTCTAATATGAAATCCGGTTATTCCATTAATTCTAATATGAAATCCCGTAATTCCATTAATTCTAATATGAAATCTGGTTATTCCATTAATTCTAATATGAAATCCGGATCCCAAATCAAACATGGATGAACCTATTATCCAGATTTTTTGGCAACAAATTTTTCCATAGTTTTTTCTATCATGCCGTAAGTCTGTATTTTAAGGGTAATTTTTGTAAGACTTACAGTAAAATTCTAAGGGTTGGCATGGTAATCTGTATTTCACTTTCATGTCAATAAACCCTCTTCAGTGTACAAAATAAAAAAAGTGTTGTGTCTGAAATTAAAAGAAAATATTTGTGACAAGTTGTGCTTCACACTTTTGAGTAAATTAGAGCATTTACAAGTGGTCTGCATCCTCATATTCTCTTCTGAGTAGTAGTAGTAGTAGTAGTAGTGGTAGTGGTAGTGGTAGTAGTAGTAGTAGTAGTAGTAGTAGTAGTAGTAGTAGTAGTAGTAGTATCATTTCTTGCTTTAGCAGGGTTCTCTGGAATGCCAAAATAAGTTTAAGAAGTAAGCATACTTTTCATTTTTGGATGCATACAAATTCCAGCAGCCAAGTCCTTGGTAAACAAGCTCTTCTTGTTTCCATAATTTGTTTCATTTGATCCTTTTGTACAAAGTTGGTATCAATCATGTAGTGTGTGAGCAATCAAATAAAATTCAAGTGATTTTAATGGGATTGGGTGAAGTATTAAATCTTAGCTGACAAAGAGATTAAGTTAATCTACTGTCTACTTATTACATGACACTTCAACTGTCTGTGCTTAATGATCATTGTCATCACAATGTTTATTACATGACACTTCAACTGTCTGTGCTTAATGATCATTGTCATCACAATGCTTATTACATGACACTTCAACTGTCTGTGCTTAATGATCATTGTCATCACAATGTTTATTACATGACACTTCAACTGTCTGTGCTTAATGATCATTGTCATCACAATGCTTATTACATGACACCTCAACTGTCTGTGCTTAATGATCATTGTCATCACAATGCTTATTACATGACACTTCAACTGACTGTGCTTAATGATCATTGTCATCACAATGTTTATTACATGACACCTCAACTGACTGTGCTTAATGATCATTGTCATCACAATGTTTATTACATGACACTTCAACTGTCTGTGCTTAATGATCATTGTCATCACAATGCTTATTACATGACACCTCAACTGTCTGTGCTTAATGATCATTGTCATCACAATGCTTATTACATGACACTTCAACTGACTGTGCTTAATGATCATTGTCATCACAATGTTTATTACATGACACCTCAACTGACTGTGCTTAATGATCATTGTCATCACAATGTTTATTACATGACACTTCAACTGTCTGTGCTTAATGATCATTGTCATCACAATGCTTATTACATGACACTTCAACTGACTGTGCTTAATGATCATTGTCATCACAATGTTTATTACATGACACTTCAACTGTCTGTGCTTAATGATCATTGTCATCACAATGCTTATTACATGACACTTCAACTGACTGTGCTTAATGATCATTGTCATCACAATGCTTATTACATGACACTTCAACTGTCTGTGCTTAATGATCATTGTCATCACAATGTTTATTACATGACACTTCAACTGTCTGTGCTTAATGATCATTGTCATCACAATGCTTATTACATGACACTTCAACTGTCTGTGCTTAATGATCATTGTCATCACAATGCTTATTACATGACACTTCAACTGTCTGTGCTTAATGATCATTGTCATCACAATGCTTATTACATGACACTTCAACTGTCTCTTTGATAAGCATTACTCAGCAGCTTTAATCAATCATAATAAACACCTGTATGTGATCTTTGGAACACTTGCATGTTATCCTACACAATGCTGAAAACAAAATTTCCAAGATTATTGAATTTTATTTTGGATGAATACAAATGTTTATGTTAATCAATATCATTTGTTTTTCAGAGTCACATATACCTTTTCATTTTCATATGATTATTATATGTGCACTATTCCAATGGTGCCAAGAGGATTGCTGTAATTGATCACAATTCTCATGAGATTAACAAACAGAAATTAGTACATGTAATCTTCCACTGATAAAGAAAATAAGACACCTAGAGACTCGTGGAATAAATCATCCAACATAACATTTCCATGGGCCTAAACACAAGAAAACAATGAAACATTTTAGGCTTGTGCACATGGTGTCACAACTGTAGAAGGAATAATGCCATGGGAACTCAAGGAAAACTGAAACTAAACTTGCAAAGTTCAACATAATCACATCAAGACAAAGGTTCATCAATGTTTAAGACAAGAAAGCAAATTTTGAAAAAAGTATATTATGTTTCTTTGAGAATACTTGCCCAATCACTTTATGTTAGGAATATTAGCCTGGTACCTTGTGAATCCAGCCCTACTAAAAGATGAAAATCATATTATTGTCTTTTTAAGGTAGACAAAAGGCAGTAACTCTTGCCCATTACCTCCCCTTGATATCAAAAGGTGTCAGAAGTTTTTAGCTTCACTGTGTCCTAAGATGCATGCAGCACCTATTTTGCGTTGCAAAGGACCCATCCAATGTTCATTTTGCATTTTAAATGCAGATTTATCAATCTACTGCAGGTTGATTGCTTTATTTTACAATTTCTGCCAGTATTCTGAGTGATATGGCTTTTCTCGAGACTTTGTCTTGTTGGACCACAATCAAGAGGTAGCAGGTTAACATTCCTAATGTAATGTGATTGGGGAATATATTCAAAGGAGAAACAAATGAATTTGACAAGGGTGATAGAGGAAGGTCCAGGATTGTGATTCTAAACCTGCAGTGGATAAATGATTTAAATTATTATTTAAAATATTTAAAGATTGTTTAAGAAAAAGTAGTAGTATGATGTGTTGCTTAAACAAACTTCAAAAAAGTAAATGGAATCTGGTCATTTATTTATTCCTATGATTTAGAAATTGACTAACATGGAATAAACTAATCAAATAAAATACATTTAAAAAGAAATTGTAATCTCTTCCTCTATTCCTTCCAGCTGCACATAAAAATAAAAGAATGGCAAAGTAAAGACACAAAAAATTGTTACAGTTGCAATATCACAAAAAAATCACAAGCATGTAAACATTTAATTAATGCTTTAACATTTCATAAAATTATGAACTGTGCAGAACAATGCATTTTATTGCCATGTGCTTCATCTGGGTAAGTGTAGGTCAGACTAGAATAAAAATATGACACAAACAAATACTTACAAAAAACAATTGACTAGAAGATTCCCTTGATTAGACAGGAACAAGAATCCCTTTAAGGGACTAATGCTATATTAGGCTAACAATTTTCAAGGAATTCATGATGAACCATTGATTTCTTTTAACTGCTGAGTGTTCAAATCATCTCTGATATTCTTCAGTAATAATATGATTTTCAAATTAGCTCCTGTGGTACACACATTGAATGCTAGATTAACAACATTTTCATTTAGGACAAAGAAGAAATCATTTGAAGTCTTTAGATGTAAACCCCATGTCAATTACCCATTGAGGAAGGTGTAAACCCCAGGTCCATATGATTACCCATTGAGGAAGGTGTAAACCCCATGTCAATATGATTACCCATTGAGGAAGGTGTAAACCCCATGTCAATATGATTACCCATTGAGGAAGGTATAAACCCCATGTCAATATGATTACCCATTGAGGAAGGTATAAACCCCATGTCAATATGATTACCCATTGAGGAAGGTATAAACCCCATGTCAATATGATTACCCATTGAGGAAGGTATAAACCCCATGTCAATATGATTACCCATTGAGGAAGGTGTAAACCCCATGTCAATATGATTACCCAGGATCTATTGGGACTTTAGGTGTAAACCCCATGTCAATATGATTACCCAGGATCTATTGGGACTTTAGGTGTAAACCCCAGGTCCATATGATTACCCATTGAGGAAGGTGTAAACCCCAGGTCAATATGATTACCCATTGAGGAAGGTGTAAACCCCATGTCAATATGATTACCCATTGAGGAAGGTGTAAACCCCATGTCAATATGATTACCCATTGAGGAAGGTATAAACCCCATGTCAATATGATTACCCATTGAGGAAGGTATAAACCCCATGTCAATATGATTACCCATTGAGGAAGGTATAAACCCCATGTCAATATGATTACCCATTGAGGAAGGTATAAACCCCATGTCAATATGATTACCCATTGAGGAAGGTGTAAACCCCATGTCAATATGATTACCCAGGATCTATTGGGACTTTAGGTGTAAACCCCATGTCAATATGATTACCCAGGATCTATTGGGTCTTTAGGTGTAAACCCCATGTCAATATGATTACCCAGGATCTATTGGGTCTTTAGGTGTAAACCCCATGTCATATGCATGCAATGTAAACCCCTCCATACCCATGAAAATAGCTGGTCAGCAAAGTCAAATACTTGCCAGCCCTACTTCAACCACCTACTGAGTGGGAGAAAGTGTTGATTAATTGATCATTTTAGCTGTGCTGATATTTACAATGACAGAATTCAGAAGTTAAAAGACCCAAGTTGTGCCTACTGTATTTATTAGAGTACATTAAAAGAATGCACTGCAATTGCTGGGAGGCAAGTTCAAAGACTAAGCAGCATGATTGGGAAATTGTGCTGATATTTACATTGAGGAAGGTGAAACCCCATGTCAATATGACTACCCAGGATCTATTGAGTCTTTAGATGTAAAGCCCATGTCAATATGATTACCCATTGAGGAAGGTGTAAACCCCATGTCAATATGATTACCCATTGAGGAAGGTGTAAACCCCATGTCAATATGATTACCCATTGAGGAAAAGAAGTGATAACAAGATTCACAAGATCACAGCTGTGGTGGCCATGTTTGATATCTATGTGAGACTATGTTTATTTGAGACCAATTTAGAGCATGGGGTGAATGTTTGTGTCAAATTTCACAGCAATCCTCAATGATAGTTTAAACAGAGTAGCAACAAGAAAAGTTGTGCTAATGGATAGTCACATGATGGACAAAGGACCATCCACTGGTCTGTGACCTGTACAGCTAAAAACTGACAAAGTTCATGGAACACCAAGACCTTAGGATTGTCATTGAGCAATCAACAAAGGTACAATTATGAATTATTTCTTTAATAATAATGCTTTAACTTTCATTTCATTTAGTGATGAATTATTTGTAGAACCATGGTATTTATTGCTCATATACTTTATCCCTTTCAATTGATGAACATACCTAAGAAAGATTACATCAGCCATGAACACATTTTCATTGTCCCCTTCTACCTAGTCACACATGCACTCATACATTTAGTATGGATGATCAGCATCCTCCTGTTTCTCTGCTGATTCTTTCATAAGTGTCATATTCTCCGACAGTGTTAAGTTTTTTAATACTCTCGATTTTTTTACGTCTAAACGGTGGGGGAAGACTGTTATAGAGGTAGTTAAAAATTCCTTTCTTAATTCCTTTAAAGGTTGTTTTGGAAGATCCCATTAGATAAATCTGCATGGCAAGTGTTTGCACATATATTGTGTGTGTATCATGATGATATTTGACTGCTGTTTTTGTGTATAAGTGCATTTAATGCTTGAAAGAAAACAGATAAGTTATTTTTAGATTTTAATTTCCTGTCATTTTCTACAGGCCCTTATAAAAAGATAATTTATTTTCAATTCAATCACATTATACTTTGGTGGCGGGGGTCATTGCATGACTCCTCCTAGTTTAGACCTCAAAACACACTTTCGGAGCATTAAACCATTAGCTACGACTACCGCATCTAAGCATCGCCTGTAAATAGCTCTTGAAACCACTGACACATATATGCAGTGTTGATAAGCCTTGTTTAAAACCCCAGTGTCGCTTATTAGTGCGTGATTCTGCAGAACTCAAAACCCCAGTGTCGCATCTATGTGGATGCAACCGCTATGTTAATTAAACATTGATTGGCTGAAATTACAGATGTTTACTTTTTTTTCATTATCATAACCAATGAGAAGACTGGTTACTGAACATTTTGATACAAGTTTGAAAGCTGAGAGGTTAAATTTAGACACGCGGGAAGAAAATTTCCGGAAATGTACAAAACGTGTAGTTGAGATAAACAAAAATGGATTCCTAGTCGGATATTTGTGATTTTGAAGGGTTCAGTGCAAGCGATATCTATGAGTTTAATGGATCATTTTTAGTAAATAGATCAATTTTAACACTAGATGTGTTTTGAATCAGATGACAAGGATTCAAAACAGTTTATTTGACAGGGATTTCTTGTCTGATTGTTGTAAGAGTAAATAAAAAAAGAAATATATGAATAACAGACACAATAAAAGGTAATTTGCTTTCTATTTCACTGAAATCCAGCAAAAATTAATGAAATAATGAATATAAATGTAACCATGTTTTTATTGTCAGTTTACGTAGTCAGACATGATGATGCACTAGCATTCAGCCTAGCAAACAGCCTCAGTTATCTCAGTAAATGATATGATATCACTCAGCAGACAGTTGTAGTAATTAAAGGGTTAAAGAAATTAATGCATCGCTTTAACTAATATGTGACATGGTGGTCACCTTGCCTTTTAACTATTACCTCTATAGCAATTAGCTGTATAAACTATCCCAATGATAGCTTTAAAGTTTTTTTTGTTATTTTTACAAACTACATGTTATGGGCATCCATTCTGCAAAATGTATTTTGTGTTTCATTCTATTTTTATTAAACATTAATTACTCTGTGTCTATGTTGGCACATTCCATTTTCTTCAAAATGCTGTCATTTACTGGTGTTATTTCTGCATTTCATTTGCTGCATATTCCATTTGTGTTTATTCTGTATTTCATTTGCATTCACTGTATCTTCCATTTTTGTTTATTCTGTATTTCATTTGGATTCACTTTATCTTCCATTTGTGTATATTCTGCATTCCATTTGCATTCACTAAATATTCCATCTGTTTTTTTCTGCATTCCATTAATGTATTACTGATAAATTTACATGTGTCAGGGTAGGTGTCACTAAAACATTTGTAAGAAATATGGGGTCAACTGATGGAGAAATACTTTTATTTCTAAACTTGTGATGATGGTACAATACTCACAATACTTTTCTTCCTTTCTTTCAACTCTTCTAATGCAGAATCTGGAAAAAAAATGAAACTTCACAGTGAAAAAAAAGTTATCACAATGAGTTCACAGATGATGAATACACCCCCCACCTTCCCCTTTGTATACATAACTAGCCAAATTTACTGAAGCATAAAGCATAGGTGACAGTTGCCTATATTTGGTAAGATAATGTTTTACTCTACAATTTATACAACTCAGGCCAATAACTCCTGAGAAACTAACCTAAACACAAAACTTTACTTATGCCAATGGTGCATGAATGACCTAATTTTTTTATAGTTGAATTGTACATGCAATGATGCATCTATACATAAAGCTGCATTCTTATCTGTGAAATATACAATAAAAATTTGCCACTAAAGAGTAAAATGTGGGTCTGAGTGACCTACATTTGGTAAGATTATGTACATGTGACCAGCTGAATACTGTGACAGGCTAGTCAATTGATACATGTGACCAGCGGAATACTGTGACAGGTTAGTCAATTGATACATGTGACCAGTGGAATACTGTGACAGGCTAGTTAATTGATACATGTGACCAGCTGAATACTGTGACAGGCTAGTCAACTGATACATGTGACCAGCAGAATACTGTGACAGGCTAGTCAATTAATATGTGACCAGCGGAATACTGTGACATACTAGTCAATTAATACATGTGACCAGCGTAATACTGTAACAGGCTAGTTAATTGACACATGTGACCAGTTGAATACTGTGTCAGGTTAGTCATCAATTAATACATGTGACCAGCAGAATACTATGACAAAATAGTCCTATTTTATGTTTACCATGCTCAGTGCTATGGATATTTTGTAAAACAGGCCTTAAAACATGTTTAACAAAAGATAAAAAAAAAACTAGCAACAAAGGTCAAGCTGGACTTGAATTTTAAAGAGGTAACTTTTGGACAGAATGGAGAAGTGTGTGTGTCTGTCTGTATGTGTCTGTCTGTGTGTGTTATTTGAATTATGTCATCTCTTTCCCAGTATGCATAATTGCATTTAACACTGGTTTTAAGCAAAGCTTTATTTTCAAGCATAACGTTTTCTAAGTTCTATCTATGACAGGTCTCAGAAATGCTTATTTACACATATTTGAACATAAATTTTTGATCCAGTATGCAAAAAAAATCACCCATGCAGGAGCCCTCCATACGCATGAAAATAGCTAGGCAGCAAAGACAAAGACTTGCCAGTCCTACTTCAACCACCTACTAAGTGGGAGAATGTGTTGATTTAGCTGTACATTTAGCTGTGCGGATATTTACATTGACAGAATTCAGAGGTTAAAAGACCTAAGTTGTGCCTGCTGTATTTATTAGAGTATATTAAAAGAACACAATGCAATTGTTGGGCGGCAAGTTCAAAGACTAAGACAAAGCAGCTTGATTAGAAATTGTGCTGATATTTACAATGACTTAATTCAGTGCCAGAAAAACTCGGAGATGTACATAAGCTTCTTATAAGAGTACATCAAAACTTTAGCTTCCATGATTGTGTTCATTTCTGTTTGTTGCCAAATAAATATTGCATGTGACCTCAAAATCAAGATACATCAAGACTTGGACAAAACGTTTTCGAATTTGTATAAGTATTTTGTGGCTAAATGGTAAACTGACAAAGATTTGAATAAGATTGAGAAGAATGCTAAAGTTGCTAGAACTGATAGTTTGGATGGGATGGAAGCAAAGTGTAAGAAGGCATATAATGCCTGGCTTAGTGTTTGGAATATGACCATTCCTTGGATTGACAGAATTCAGTCTCACCCTGAAGGACAAACAAGAGTTACATAGCAGTCAGAATATTTAAAGGTCACCAGTATTGGTGCAAAACACATACCAAATTTGACCGACTGATGAAAATAAAATTCTGCAATGCTTACCAATTGAAAAGCAGCAATTGTCACCAGAATATTTTGTTCAAAATAATACTAATTTGGACAAACAAGATACCACCTATATGTTTTTCATGACAACACAAAATGGCAACCTATTCTGTGCATGGCTTTAAAAAGATGTAATGTTTATGCATCAGGCTCAGGAAATGAAATACATTACTTTGGACTCTTTCTGTCAGCATTTCAGCCAATGGTCTAGATCATATTTATAGCTGGTTTTACATTATTCAACGTAACTATGCCACTTATTTGGCAAGAGCTATTAAGCAAACTAAACCAATCTTGTAAAAAACATTTTTAGTAAAAGTTCTTTATTTCATTTTTAAAAAGGGTATTATGTCAACAAGATAAAACAATGAATATGATATCATGTGCTTACAACATCTCGTGTATGGGTAAAAAGTTACTAAAAAATTTAGAAACAGACTATATGACCCAGATTTTCTTGATGTAAGTTGACAAATTGGATAGCAGACAATAAAGTAGGTGTGGGATGACTTGCAAAATTAGAAACTTGGATTAAGATACAGCATTGTTCTGAAGTAAACAATGCCATCATTTAAATAATGTATTTATCTGTATGATTCTAAAAGATAAATATTAAATAGGTTTTTCTGGGTTACAAGTTCAAGAGGTCATAGACTGGGTAATCATGTTGACATTTTAAAATCACATTTTTATACTCATTTAGAAATGTGGGTTATTTTTGTACACTTTATGAATATCACTTTCATTAATGAAAGGACGATCAATCCTTCTTGATACGTATTGGATTTTCAACCAAAACAGTACATAATCCAATGTTTCCAAAAATGACTTATTGTTGTGCAGAATGACCAGACACGTAGAATAGACTGACATGGAAATTAAACTCTGTGGCAACCAACAGTTTTTCTAATCTGCAAAGTTCAACATTTCTGGGAAGTAGGGGGTGCCTGCAACTTTTCCTGGTGGGACTCCTATTTTTACCAAAATTAGAGTCCTGAACTCCCAGTTTTAAAATCCTAGCAAGATCTCTGTGTATATTAAAAACACATTTGGTGCATGCTTAAAACTATCATATTCATATTCAGTGTATTTTGACAATATAACTTAAAAAGAGAACAGAACAGAAACAATACATTGTAATGAATTTTAACTGAGTAACTGGATTACAGTATTGTAATTGCAAGTTAGTACAAATGCTTGATCAACTACCCTTAATCAAGAACATTTTTATATTTACTTTTTGAATGTTCATTATAAAAGTACATGACAAAAAATGCACACTTCTTTCAAAGCATAATGTTCATCCTAATTTCTTTGCCCATAAAACTTAACCATAACTGTTTATGGACTACACACTGTAAAGTCAGTATATGAATGAACTATACCAAACTGACACAGCCAACATAACATACAAGTGCATCTATTTTTAGAAAGAGGGTTTTTCTTAGCATAACCACTCACTTTATAACTTTGTTACAACAGTCCATTGATAGGATTTTAATTGTAAAATTTTATTATATGTCTACATACTTGGTATAACATTAGGCATTGGTTAAACAGTGTTTGCTTTGCTGTTTTGTTTGTTTCTTTCTTTGTATTTTCAAAATAATTTGTAAACTCAGAATACAACCTTGACTTACAGCAGCATCTCATTGAATTCCAAAACATTGCATTGTCCTGCATATTTATGATCTATATAATTGCATTTTAAGGCTAAATCTTTAAGAATGAATTTTTTCTCTTTTTTTTTATTACAAATTATTTTTTTTCCTGAATATATTTGCCCATTGGTTTATGAAATGAGACATCCTAATAAAACAGTACACAAGTTTGTATGTTTTTATCATCAAAGGATAACTTGTGGCAGTAATAGTTTCTAACTTACTTAGGAAATGGTTAATGGTCAATCAGCTATCAAAACATGTGTGGGTGAAGGTGCAAGAGTTTGTTGGAGTAATTGATATCAACACTAACTATCTGATAGCTGGAAGTGTACATTTGGCCTTGAGCTATAATATAACACTGGAACTAACCTGGCCATGGCAAGGGAACATCTCAAAAGAGGTGGTCATTCAATGTTCCTCTAAAAATAATCACAGAGCAAAGTTATTTTCACTTTCCTAACAGAAGGCAGGGAAGTTTACACTTTTTAGGTGACTTAGTTGCCAACTTCGCCTGGTAGCAAGATCCCTGTAGTAACAACTTGCTATTGCAAAACCTCTTTTCTTAAATATATGGAATTTAAGAAATATTTTTAATATTTAGGGTGATATTATATGTGTATATGCATACAATATATTGAAAATGTCTGGAATTGTAAGCAATGCTCACTTACCAGTTCCCATTATTCTCTTTATGAAGTAATGCTCACTTACCAGTTCCCATTATTCTCTTTATGAAGTAATGCTCACTTACCAGTTCCCATTATTCTCTTTATGAAGTAATGCTCACTTACCAGTTCCCATTATTCTCTTTATGAAGTAATGCTCACTTACCAGTTCCCATTATTCTCTTTATGTAGTACCAATGTAGAACCTTCTTTGTTATCCATACCCTAAAACAAAGACAAGTATATATATATATATATATATATATATATATATATATATATATATATATATATATATATATATATATATATATATATATATATAGTCAAACCCAGTTATCTCAATTACTTAGCAGGGGGTGTAAAAAAAATCATCAACATAACCAGGTCTGGGTTCATAAAAACCAGTAACATAATTTTTAAGATGTCCTTGACCATTACTCTGTCTCTTGCTCTTGTGTTTAACTGGAATCCCCTTGCACTGCATGTTACAAGAAAATACACAAAATGCTTAATTGATAATAAAATTTAAAAAAACTAACCTAGTGTTATTATGTATTCCTTTTTTATAATCATGTGCAATTTATTTTAAAATAAATATACAACTCCCTATATCACATGTAGCATATGCATTCATTCTGTAACATGCATCACTTATGCCATATAACACATGACGCATTGAAAAACAAATCATGTTTGGCTGTACTTGGAGGTTTGAATATGTTATCAATACTGAAAAATGGATCCAGGAAAATCAAACATGAGAGAGGGAGAGAGAAAAATCAATGGAATGCTTTCAGGCACCTGCCATCCATGAATAACATGGTGTTAGGTGCAAAATAACCAAAATTGTATTATATCAATGTTAATATATGACAGTATCTTGCAAATAAAGATCAATACATGTTTTTGAAAATACATTTACATTCACTGTGAGTGCTAGCATGGGTTACAAAGAGTATTTTTAAAGCAAGTTGAGGTTGAGTATACTACTTACAGGCATCAATGTGAGTTTGTAACAATTATGATTCCAGAGGACAAACAAATAGATGGTGAACAAACATAATCCAGTAGCTAGCAGTTAACTCATTCTTTGAACTTACCAGCAGGATATCAAATGCAAAGGTTATTTTATTGCAAAGGAAACCAGCTCTTGAAACAGACTTTGGATTATTTTAAGTGTGCCAATTCTTTTATTCTTTTGGGGTATTTTTTATTTAACTGTGGTTCCCTTTTATGGATATTCACAGGAATATTGAAAATAAATTAAAACAATGGAAGCCATTTTTTCTGCCAGATGGAAAGAAGAAATATTACAAATAAGAAACCAAAACAAAATTAAGAAGAGCTCAAGCCTGAAAACTAAATTATGGGGCCTTGACTGCCATGGTATAGAAGCCAAGTGCCTGAGATTATCCATTCCATTGCATATATATGAGCCTATATATAGGGTGCTATTCTGCCTAGTAATAAATTTCTTCTGTTTATTTTCTGTTGACAGCTACATGTATACTGTTTTGTGAAATGGCTGAATGCATTAATAAATGAAATTGTTTGTGGCAAGTGTCACAGGTGTCCAGCATATGTAAGAAAATGAGCTTTTGAATCGTTCATTACAAATCAATGTCGAATTAAACAAAAGCAGACTGAGATTACTTCATATTTACTAAAAAATATAATGCAATGCAGATTATGATATATTTATAATTCCTAGATATTTTGAAAATATTGCTGACATGTTTGGCTATTTTGTTATAAAATGCAATTAAATCAATCGACATGATATTACGTTCATATGGAACAATTTCATGACTTTTGAATATTCAGCTGATCAGCAATGTTTATTTTCTAAACGTATTTTTGAACATAATTAAGATATGAAATGTACCTTAAGTAAGAAACAAAAGGTAAATGATAAAATGCAAAATTTGTGCACACTCTTGTTTTTGTAAACCCTTGATCATTTTATGTAGTGAACATGATATATTCTTAATAAACTAATCGATGAAGCTACTCTTTGGAACCAAAAAAAAGAATACTAAATAAACATGTGACTACCACCATAGCTTACCAAAATTGTGTGTGAAAATTGATCACTTTTGCCGACCATTTCTTGTATAATTTCTGTGATATTGAAATTAAAAAGTTGCATTTCATCAAATTAAGTGGGTCCACCACATGTCACTTCAGACCGAAACTTTTTCCTGACATAACCAGGTTATAGACTTAACAGAGGTCGAGATAAGAGGGCAAAAAATAGCATAATAAAGTAGGATATTTTCAGGACTGGACTAAAGCGCTCAACATATGCAGGTTGTCAAAATAACCAACTTTGAGATAAGTGGGTTTGACATACATACATATATATATATATATATATATATATATATATATATATATATATATATATATATATATATATAACAGAATTTCAATTAGCATTCCAATTACTTTTTTATGTCAAATGACATTATTCATGTAGATGTTTATAGTCTGAATTTAACCTATAATACACTAGGTGAGTTTACATACTACAAATTTCTAGCAAGAGCAGTGTTCATTCTAGATATGGAAAAACTACCAGACCAAAAAGTGCAGCCATTCAGAAACAAACAGGTTGCAATTATCCTTAAGTGTCTATTGCTTATTTAAGAAATTAAAACACATTACAACAGACACAGATAGACACAGGTGTCACAGATTTAGTGATTATTACAATAAATAATGTGTTTCTTTTGCAGCATTATAAGTTTGGAATCAGTCAATGTAGAAGTAGACTACATAACAAATGTCTGCAATTTTATTTCCAACTAAAACAAACATATCTACTGTTCAGGTCAAGGTTAGTTTAGTTGACATCACAACTATACCCACCACCAGAAGGTTTCATCACCCATGTTGGAATTCACAGCTGCTTGCCTGATTTTTGGAATAACATGTCTGCCATGATAACTGTACAACTTGAGCAGAAGGTTTCAAAACCCTATTTTGGAATTCAGTTTCATGCCTGTTTGGAATATCATGTCTGCCATCACAACTGTACAACCTGAGCAGGAGATCTCAGAGCCCTATCTTTAAAACTGGACTTCACTGAACATTTTGGAATATGACAAAATTCAGTAATACAATGTTACAACTTTTACCTTTATGTTGTATAACACCAAATTCAATAATGGTAATTATATTTCACAGTTCTTATGACAAACACTCAACTTACATGAAAGGGTACACCATGACAAATTAAAAAAAAAAAAACACAAAATTTATAAATGGGGAACGTTAGCATTTTTGAAAAATAAAACCTAAACTTACAAAAACGGGAACACGAGCAATGGTGATGAATAAATAAGCCTGTCCTTCCATCCCTGAGGGAACATAAACTTACAAAAACGGGAACACAAGCAATGGTGATGAATAAATAAGCCTGTCCTTCCATCCCTGAGGGAACATAAACTTACAAAAACGGGAACACGAGCAATGGTGATGAATAAATAAGCCTGTCCTTCCATCCCTGAGGGAACATAAACTTACAAAAACGGGAACACAAGCAATGGTGATGAATAAATAAGCCTGTCCTTCCATCCCTGAGGGAACATAAACTTACAAAAACGGGAACACGAGCAATGGTGATGAAAAAATGGGAACACGAGCAATGGTGATGAATAAATAAGCCTGTCCTTCCATCCCTGAGGGAACATAAACTTACAAAAACGGGAACACGAGCAATGGTGATGAATAAATAAGCCTGTCCTTCCATCCCTGAGGGAACATAAACTTACAAAAACGGGAACACGAGCAATGGTGATGAATAAATAAGCCTGTCCTTCCATCCCTGAGGGAAGAATAAGAAGAAGAAGACTAATGCAGCAATGACGTAGAGTCCTATGGAGTATATGACCAGTCCACCTATGAACCGCTTCTGTCTATCGAGATCCTTTCTTCGTACCTTCTGAAGTCCTTGAATATCCTAAAATACAACCACATCTTGAAGTTAATTTATTGTGTAACATCGCTAAAATTCTGGTTGTTTAATGTTATGCAATGATTTCATTCTGACTATAAGAACTGATGTAGTTTAAATCCTAGAATCTGGACCATGTGGTTCTTTCAGACTTTAAACCCTTGATAAATGAAATGCTTGTTGTCAATAAGTGAAATTTATTTAAAGGAGGCCTTGATAATACAGCTGTAAAATGGTCACCAAATTCTAGTTTCAAGTTTATCTTGGCCAGCCAATGCTGCATGTGTGAGTTGTTTGATGTTCACTATTTCAAGCTAATGGTTAGTCCTCAGTCTTGACTATAAAGCCAAATAATAAATTTATGTTCCTTGTAAAATATGGCATATGGGTGAATATGAAATTGCACTGTCATCAGTGTAATACTTGTATAGAAATTTCAATATTAATGACTATCTAGCTGACCATTATGAAAACCTATGTCATAAGGCTTGTCATCAGGAATGTTTGCTGACCCGGTATCTTTTTATTATAATAAATAATGTGTTCTAACAACTGTGTTTCTCCTAGTATTGGGTAAAATGAGTAGAACTGCATCTATGGCCAGTATAAATGGAGGAGGAAGAACCTGGGACCCCCCAAAAAAATTAAATCCCCACCGACCAATGAAAAGGTACTTACAAGCTTTTGCATGTAACCATACTGGCCAAGCCCAAAACTCAAACCCAGGCAGTCAGAGGTGAAATGGCAGTGATCCATAACAGTGAGTTTTTTAGACCACTTGGTCACTCAGGACTCCAGCCAGGTAAGTATGTGATATGATGTGAGTATGATTTTTAATGTAGCTTTAACAATTTTTCAGTCATATTGCTATGATGTCTGCAGTGTGGCAGTTTATAGTGATGTCTAGCACTGGGGCATCATGCAGCAGACATGTAGCATGATGTCCCACCCAGTCCCACAATAAGACTGTGTGTATGGCCAGGTCAGTAATGAATAGGACTGTCTGGATGGCCAGGTAAGTAATGAATAAGACTATGTATATGGCCATGTAAAGAATGAACAGGACTGTGTATATGGCCAGGTAAGGAATGAATAGGTCTGGATGGCCAGGTAAGGAATGAATAGGACTGTCTGGATGACCAAGTAAGGAATGAATAGGACTATGTATATGGCCAGGTAAGGAATGAATAGGACAGTGTATATGGCCAGGTAAGGAATGAATAGGACTGTCTGGATGGCCAGGTAAGGAATGAATAGGACTGTATATATGGCCAGGTAAGGAATGAATAGGACTATGTATATGGCCAGGTAAGGAATGAATAGGACTGTGTATATGGCCAGGTAAGGAATGAATAGGACTGTCTGGATGGCCAGGTAAGGAATGAAAAAGACTGTATATGGCCAGGTAAGTAATGAATAGGACTGTGTATATGGCCAGGTAAGGAATGAATAGGACTGTCTGGATGGCCAGGTAAGGAATGAAAAAGACTGTATATGACCAGGTAAGGAATGAATAGGACTGTGTATGTGGCCAGGTAAGGAATGAATAGGACTGTCTGGATGGCCAGGTAAGGAATGAATAGGACTGTCTGGATGGCCAAGTAAGGAATGAATAGGACTGTGTATATGGCCAGGTAAGGAATGAATAGGACTGTCTGGATGGCCAGGTAAGGAATGAATAGGACTGTCTGGATGGCCAAGTAAGGAATGAATAGGACTGTGTATATGGCCAGGTAAGGAATGAATAGGACTGTGTATATGGCCAGGTAAGGAATGAATAGGACTGTCTGGATGGCCAGGTAAGGAATGAATAGGACTGTCTGGATGGCCAAGTAAGGAATAAATAGGACTGTGTATATTGGGAGGTAAGGAATGAATAGGACTGTGTATATGGGGAGGTAAGGAATGAATAGGACTGTCTGGATGGCCAGGTAAGGAATGAATAGGACTGTGTATATGGCCATGTAAGGAATGAATAGGACTTTGTATACGGCCAGGTAAGGAATGAATAGGACTATGCATATGGCCAGGTAAGGAATGAATAGGACTGTCTAGATGGCCAAGTAAGAAATGAATAGGACTTTGTATATGGCCAGGTAAGGAATGAATAGGACTGTGTATATGGGGAGGTAAGGAATGAATAGGACTGTCTGGATGGCCAGGTAAGGAATGAATAGGACTGTGTATATGGCCATGTAAGGAATGAATAGGACTTTGTATATGGCCAGGTAAGGAATGAATAGGACTATGTATATGGCCAGGTAAGGAATGAATAGGACTGTGTATATGGCCAGGTAAGGAATGAATAGGACTGTGTATATGGCCAGGTAAGAATTGAATAGGACTGTCTGGATGGCCAGGTAAGGAATGAATAGGACTGTCTGGATGGCCAAGTAAGGAATAAATAGGACTGTGTATATGGCCAGGTAAGGAATGAATAGGACTGTGTATATGGCCAGATAAGAAATGAATAGTACTGTGTATATGACCAGATAAGGAATGAATAGGACTGTGTATATGGCCAGATAAGAAATGAATAGGGCTGTGTATATGGCCAGATAAGAAATGAATAGGACTGTGTATATGGCCAGGTAAGGAATAAATAGGACTGTCTGTATTGCCAGAAAACTAATGAGACTTGCAAGCTTAAAGATAAGTATTGACCTCATCCCAGTTCACTGATGGATGATGTCATTTAATGAGATTGTCTAGCTTACTGGTAGACTCTCCAAGACAACTGATGCTATCAAAGCATTACTAATAGTGCCTTTCAAATAACTCATGCTATCAAAGTATTATTAATAGTGCCTACCAAAAAAACCTTGCTATCAAAGCATTACCAATAGTGCCTCCCAAAAAACTAATCTATTGAAAATTTTGCTAACAGCACCTCCCAAATAACTCATGCTATCAAAGTATTATTAATAGTCCCCCAAAATAACTAATGCTATCAAAGTATTACTAATAATGCTTCCCAAAAAACTAATTCAATGAGAGAATTGCTAACAGTCCCTCCAAAAGCAAAGATAGCATGTTTCTCTGCCCAACCTCTCACTGTCACAAGTTAGAAATATTCCACACACTCTCCTCCTACCATGAATCTAAATTAAAAGCTAATAAAAATATTCTCTCTCTCATATACAAAGGCCAGTTTTGTAAAATCTTGGATGCCTGGCAATGCAATGAATGGAAACCTGCCAATGGGAATCCACACAAGACCATATCTACCAAAAAGACAGCAGATCCAAAAATAAAAAATGTCTCAAATTTTTCTACATCAAAATTTTTCTTTGTTTTCAAAAGAACCAATATGTACAGATTAAAAAACCTTGTAACATTTTGATCAAAGGCAGTCACCACAATGGCTTGCTGGTTTATCAGAGCCTGAGTCTAGAGAGGTGTCCACACTAAAAAAAAGGAGGTCACTGCAACGGCTTGCTGGTTTATCAGATCCTGAGGTCAGAGAGATGTCCACATTAAAAAAGGAGAATATCAGTGACTTGCTGGTTTATCATAGACTGAGGCCAGAGAGGTGTCCACAATAAAAAAGGAGGTTACCACAATGACTTATTAGTTTATTATAGACTGAGGCCAGACAAGTGTTCACACAGGAGGTCACTGTGATGGCTTGCTGGTTTATTATAGACTGAGGCCAGAGAGGTGTCCATATTAAAAAAGGAGGTTGCCATGATGGCTTGCTGGTTTATCATAGCCTGAGGCAGAGGTGTCCACACTAGAAAAGGAGGTTATTGCAATGACTTGCTGGTTTATCATAGACTAAGGCCAGAGAGATTTCTACACTAAAAACACACTGGCTTGCTAGTTATTCAGGGCCTAAGGCCAGAGAGGTATCCACACTAAAAAAGGAGGTTCCCACAATGACTTATTGGTTTATTATAGACTGAGGCTTGTTCACACTAAAAAAAGGAGGTCATTGCATTGGTTTGCAGGTTTATCATGGCCCGAGGCCAGAGGTGTCCAAATTAAAAAAAAGTTACCACAATGGCTTGCTAGTATATCAGGGCCTGAGAGGTGTCCACACTATAAAAGGATGCTTGCAAAATAGCTTGCTGGTTTATCATAGATGGAGGCCAGGAAGGTGTACAAAGATAGGCACAATAGCTTACAAATTTATCACACACTGTGGCAGACAAGATGTCCAACTTAAATAAAGAAATCATCAGATACCCAATTTTGGTTTTTGCTGCATGGTTTAACCATGTTATCATAAGATAACAACTGCATTCACACACACACAAACACACACACACACACACATGGAGTGTAGTATAAGGAATGTAGTCTCTATTAACAGCCTGATTAAAATTAGATCTCCACTCTCCTACCTGAAGATTTTTGAGTGAACAGCTTAAGGGTCATGTTCTAGGGACTTATTCTATTACCATAATCAATAATTTATCAGACAATAAGATGAAGTCCTATACTTTCACATCTGAGTGACTGAGAAGTATAGCTAAAGAGCATCAATGTCTGTGAAACAATTTTATTCACTTTCGATTTTCTGAAGACAGCATTTCCATTGACCAATTCAATTCGAAGGTCACCTAAGCAGTCACTGACAGATCTCTGTTCAAGACACTGGAGATCTGATTTTAATCAGATTGTCTCTATTAATTACAACCATATACATTGGAAAACCATATTTTGTTGGGACACCAGAAATTAATTTTTAAAGTATATTTTTTTGTACACTGTATGGTGAGTGACACTTTTTTTTGTTGTAAGTTGTGGGACAACTTTTCAATCATTCATTACTCACAAATACTGCACAGACCCAGACCTACCATCACATAATGCATAGACCCAGACCTACCATCACATAATGCACAGACCCAGACCTACCATCACATAATGCATACACCCAGACCTACCATCACATAATGCACAGACCCAGATCTACCATCACATAATGCATACACCCAGACCTACCATCACATAATGCATACACCCAGACCTACCATCACATAATGCATACACCCAGACCTACCATCACATAATGCATACACCCAGACCTACCATCACATAATGCATAGACCCAGATATACCATCACATAATGCACAGACCCAGATCTACCATCATATAATACACAGACCCAGATCTACCATCACATAATGCATAAACCCAGATCTACCATCACATAATGCACAGACTAAAATCTACCATCACATAATGCATAGACCCAGATCTACCATCACATAATGCACAGACCCAGACCTACCATCACATAATAAACAGACCCAGATCTACCATCACATAATGCATAGACCCAGCACTACCATCACATAATAAACAGACCCAGATATACCATCACATAATGCACAGACCCAGATCAACCATCACATAATGCACAGACCCAGACCTGCCATCACATAATGCATACACCCAGACCTACCATCACATAATGCATACACCCAGATTTATCATCACATAATGCATAGACCTAGACCTACCATCACATAATGCATTGACCCAGACCTACCATCACATAATGCATACACCCAGACCTACCATCACAGAATGCATAGACCTATGCATTGACCCAGATTTATCGTCACATAATGCATAGACCTAGACCTACCATCACATAATGCATTGACCCAGACCTACCATCACATAATGCATACACCCAGACCTACCATCACATAATGCATAGACCCAGACCTACCATCACATAATGCATACACCCAGACCTACCATCACATAATGCATACACCCAGACCTACCATCACATAATGCATACACCCAGACCTACCATCACATAATGCATACACCCAGACCTACCATCACATAATGCACCAGAGATCTCTGTCTATTCAGTTTGTTAGTGGTAATCAGTGGAATGAGCAACAAATACCCAGATCTACCATCACATAATGCATAGACCCAGATCTACCATCACATAATGCACAGACCCAGATCTACCATCACATAATGGATAAACCCAGATCTACCATCACATAATGCACAGACCAAAATCTACCATCACATAATGCACAGACCCAGATCTACCATCACATAATGCACAGACCAAAATCTACCATCACATAATGCACAGACTAAAATCTACCATCACATAATGCACAGACCAAAATCTACCATCACATAATGCATAGACCCAGATCTACCATCACATAATGCATAGACCCAGATCTACCATCACATAATGCATAGACCCAGATCTACCATCACATAGTGCACAGACCAAAATCTACCATCACATAATGCACAGACCCAGATCTACCATCACATAATGCACAGACCCAGATCAACCATCACATAATGCACAGACCCAGACCTGCCATCACATAATGCATAGACCCAGATATACCATCACATAATGCACAGACCAAAATCTACCATCACATAATGCATAGACCTAGATCTACCATCACATAATGCACAGACCCAGACCTACCATCACATAATAAACAGACCCAGACCTACCATCACATAATGCATAGACCCAGATATACCATCACATAATGCACAGACCCAGATCAACCATCACATAATGCACAGACCCAGACCTACCATCACATAATGCATAGACCCAGATCTACCATCCCATAATACACAGACCCAGATCTACCATCATATAATACACAGATCCAGACCTACCATCACATAATGCATACACCCAGACCTACCATCACATAATGCATACACCCAGACCTACCATCACATAATGCATAGACCCAGATCTACCATCATATAATACACAGACCCAGACCTACCATCACATAATGCATAGACCCAGACCTACCATCACATAATGCATAGACCCAGACCTACCATCACATAATGCATAGACCCAGACCTACCATCACATAATGCATAGACCCAGATCTACCATCATATAATACACAGACCCAGACCTACCATCACATAATGCATAGACCCAGACCTACCATCACATAATGCATACACCCAGACCTACCATCACATAATGCATAGACCCAGATCTACCATCACATAATGCATACACCCAGACCTACCATCACATAATGCATACACCCAGACCTACCATCACATAATGCACCAGAGATCTCTGTCTATTCAGTTTGTTAGTCGTAATCAGTGGAATGAGCAACAAATACCCAAATCTGCCAGTTACATTATTACATGATGCAATGGTACAGCATGGCCTATGCTGTTTGCATTTGTGAAGCAATTATCTATAATATTCCTTCAAATACTTTGGAATGTCATTTGGTCACTCTTACCTTTTCTATTTCCTCTAAAACTTCTATTGTTGTTTTCTTTCTCTGAAAAACAGAAATGCATAAATATCTAAAGATTATAGAAATGAAACTATATTTCTAATGCACCAACAAAAATTTAACACACTTTATGATTGATTAAACATACATGTTTAATATCTATGATATACTGTCAGAAACATTTACACCATTGTAGCATCCTAACTGTCCATGTGCTGTACATTTTATGAAGAACTACATGTTCAGAGTTTTATGACAACATTTTCCAGATAACAGAGATAACAGTCTTGTGTTAGAAGATTTGGGGATGTTAATGGTGGTATTACTATAACAAATGTTTTACAGGCTCTACTGATGCATTCCTGATAAAGATCAAGTGCAATCAGTAAAATCACCACTAATATCTTCAACTACAATAACACTATACATATCTCCTAAATGAACAACAGAAATCAAACTGCTTAAATCCATCAAATTCATTCGATTGAAATTTTACAATCTGCTATTTTTCAAAGAACAGTGGACAGTAATTTCATGTATCACTGTTTATCGTTACCATGGCAATGCCTAATTTCATCAATGATAACTTGAGCTTTAACCTGAACTACTTAGAATGTGGAATCAATGGTATGAATTATCTGTAAATTGATGTTAATATTATAACAAGGGTCCAGCAGAACTTCCATATCTTCCCTATTATTTCAGCCATTATGTACATCCACTGTACCATTATGTACCTTGACTGTACCATTATATACCTTGACTGTACCTCAGTTGTAAATGATAAAGCTGCTACCAAAGGCAAAAACTTGTTTATAGGCTAGGATGACTAACAATTTCCTGCCAAAGTGATTATTACAGGTTATGATTTCCAACAACTTGCTAAACACAGCTTTAATACAAATCTGTTTGCTCTAGCATTTATATTAAGTGATTTATTTTCCAAAATAACTCATTACTCTATTGATTGGCTCAAAAATAAAGATCACGTTTTCCATTTTATTCAAAGAAGAATCAACCCAAAAAAATGTGCAAGGTAACTCCTTTTGGCAATAAATTACATCTCTGTAATCAACCATCTTATTCATTATTTTCTGGTTTTTCACAACTGGCATACCAACCTTTTCATTAGATGAATTGCAAATGTTATATAAACAATTATTGATAATGAGTTTATAGCAAACATAAACTCTGCAGATCCATTTTGAAAATGTAGTAATAGTTGAAAATAATAATTCTGCCAGAATTTTGACTACATGTATAAACTGTAAAAGAATATTTACAATTGATCAAAAAGAAAAAGTAAAAAAGTTCAAGTAATTGCTGTTGTTGTTGGGCTTAACACCATTTTTCAGCACACGATAGGCTATTCATGGCGGCCAGTATTAATGGTGGAGGAAGAAACCGGGAATCACTGGAAAGAACCACCGACCCACAAGAAGCTACTGGCAAGCTTTCTCACATATCCACATTCGCGGAATCCTAGACTCAAACCCACACAGACAGAGGTGAGATGGCAGTGATCCATAACAGACATCGATTTAGACCACGAAGCCACTTGGGGCCCCTAAGTAATTGTTTTCACATGCGTATATGAATGCATATCACCACAATTTATGTAATTTTTCTGAACATGTTTTCTGTCAAGCAACTTTGGAAAAGTAATACAAATTTTTTTTTAAAACAACCTTTTTTTTCAAGCAAATTAGCCAAACATGAGGCACAGACTGAGTTTTTTAGGCAAATCTTACAACAGAATACTGCATGAAAAAAACTGTTATGTTCTATTTATTTTACTTGAATTAGGACTGAGTCAAGTCAGTTTTAAGCAGAAATCATTCCCTCCTCCAAAATCTAAATGGGAGTACTCTGAACTCATGTGAAGATTAAGATCTGCCAACATATTTACTAAGTGCACTACTGTATAGTTCAACTGAGTTTATATGTAAATGTATGTATTTATGTGCATATGCATGCTATATGTATGTATGTATGTATGTATGTATGTATGTATGTATGTATGTATGTATGTATGTATGTATGTATGTATGTATGTATGTATGTATGTATGTATGTATGTATGTATGTATGTATGTATGTATGTATGCATGCATGCATGCATGCATGCATGCATGCATGCATGCATGCATGCATGCATGCGGCTGGTATGATTAATGAAGGCTTAATATTGTATACATTGACACGTGCTAATGAGGTATTAAAAGAAAATGATTCTTAGGATACAATATTATAATAATGTCAGTTCAATTTATTTAAAATTTTTCACAGACATCTTTGAGAGATGCCCCTCTCAACTTCCCTTAATAGCCAAATATTTAGTTTCCAGAGACTGTAAATTTAATCAGCGTTTACACTGCTGTTGGAAGCAATCCTGAATAAAATTAAAGTTAAAAAGGAAACTTTCACAGCACAATAAAACTGTTTTAATCAGGATCATTTTGGAAAAGGCAAGAATCAGATAAAATTTCATGGCTTTTAAGTGGCTGCCAGAGGCCAACTTAATAGGACTAAACAAAAGCCTGGTTTTTTTTATCTTTTTTATTCTTTTTTATATCTGACCACCACATTAAAGCCTGCAGGCAAGATCAACTAATTGTCAAATAAAGTACTGGGTTGGAACTGGCCACTGGTGGACATAAATGATAAGGTGGTAAAATTAAAGCCTGGCAGCAAGATCAACTCATTGTTGAACAAAGAATGGGTAGAAACTGGCAGCTCCTCAACATAAATGATAAGACAACAAAGGATTTGTTCAACTTGGGACCCAGACATTCTGCCAACATATACACTTTTTTTATCTTGATGTGGACATAAGCAGGACAATTTTGTTAGTAATAGTAGACTAAGGGACCAGGACTTTGCTTTTTTGTGGAGATAGGTGGCTTGTGGACATAAGTGATGTCAATATAAGTGGGTAGGACTGTACATGCAATGTGTTTTATTTCATTCTGAATACTGAGCAAAATTAGAACACTTTGGAAAAATAATATTAAATTTGAAGAAAAGAAATTTTCAGAAAAAAATGAACAATGGGATGTAACTATGATCAAAGTTAAATTCAGGATGTGAGTAATTCTCTTAATCTAGTTTTTATATTTTATTTAGATTGGTTTAAATTAGTCTAAACCAAAGAAATATAATAAAAAGCTTGTACCTAACCTCATATTTTTTCAATATAACCAGAGCCACACATACTTTTTTACTTGGTCTTACATGTGTGCTGAATTTGCTTAAGTTATCTTTTAAATGAAAAAAAAAACAACATCACTTTGTGTTATCTATGTAGGATAGCAAAATAAATACAATCAAATTTCAATGTCTAATCACTAGGTTAACTGCTTTCCAAAACTTGACCCTATCTCTTTCAACGAGATCTAGATTAATTCTACTGGATACAACTGACCAAGTCTGATTTTATTCCACAATAGATAGTTCCTGAATGATGTCATCAACTGCCATATTTCTAGTATGCTGGTAGGTTTACCATTCAGTATACAGTGTGACCCCGCTATAATGTGCTCCGTTATAACACAAATTCGGATATAACACGGTCAACACGTCATTTGAAATTTCATTCACCTTATTACCAATATTTTTCTCATAACAAAAAAAAATTAAGTACGTAAAGTAAATTACGTAAAGTTTTGTTATTATGTTGGAAAAGAGATTGCTTAAAAATATGAATATAAGACAATTGTGGCGTGGCTCCCGAAATATATAAATGTACATGTATTATTCTCGTACACAGGAAACATTTCTTCTTAAAAGTGCCAAAAATATAGTGTAGAAAGTTTATTATCATTTTGGGGAGGAAATCACGTATGATTTTAATATAAAATGATCGTGGTAAATGAAATGGTAAAGAAGCCAGCCCACAAATGTATTATATTCGAATTTATAAGCAGTCTCTTGTCCAAAATGATTACAAAACATTATGTAATATACTATTTTTGTTTAAAATTGTGTAACATTTTATCATTTTGGAAAAGAGATTGCTTATAAATTTGAATATAAGACAATTTTGGTGTGGCTCTCGAAATATCATAAACATGTACATGTATTATTCTCGTACATGGAAAACATTTCTTCTTAAAGGTGCAAAAACTAACGTTTTGATAGTTAATTATCATTGTGGGAAGGAAATCACATATGGATTCTAAAATGAAATGATCATGCATTGCTCTCGAAATTTCATTTAACTTATCGGTATTTTTTTCTCGTAACAAAACAAAATAATGTAGGAGATGTAAGTTAAGTAACGTTTTGCTGTCATTTTGGAAAAGATAGTTTATAAATATGAATATAAGACATTTGTGCCATTGCTCCAGAAATAACACATACATGTATTATTCTCGTACACAAAAAACATTTCTTCTTAAAAGTGCAAAAAATAATATGTAGAAAGTTTATTATCATTATGGGGAGAAAATCATGTATGGATTCTAATATAAAACGATTGTGGTGTAGCTCCTAACATTTTTAAATTTAACAAATTTCTTACAGTTCTGTGCCAAAATAAACATCAGAAATATGAGTATAAGTACCCATATCTGGGTCTTTTGAAAACTTTGGTCTTTGTTTATTGTTGAAAGATGACAGCTCATAAGTGTTAATGTTCTTATTACTGGTTCATGAGCAATGAAGCCATCAAATCTACTTTGTGTTTGTCTACAATGCATTCCCTATACAATCATTGCTCAAACAATATCTGTCATATGTTTTATAAGATGCATTCACAACTAAGCAAAAAAACAATATGGCGGTTGATAAAAGATTCTCACCTAAATTTATAAATCAATTAATTTAAGTTTGTTGCTCATCATCAAAGTCAATTGCCAGGCTAAATTTGTTCAAATTTATGGGTCAACGATTTATAAAATGTCAAACAAATGCCAGCTAACAACAGGTGCACATGGCTTGGCAGTGTTGTTTTATGCAATCAGTTGACCAGTGAATAATGTTGTCCATTCCCTACAAATATAACCCCCTTGTTTAATGCTGTAGTCAGAAAGCAGCTGAAAATAACAGAGTTTTTTAAACAATAATAAAGTATTACAAATCAGGGATGAGAAGATTTAGCAGTGTCAAATTTATGCAGACTGTTATTTAACCTTCGGACGTACTGTTTCATCATTCGTTACATACTATTTGCTATTTATTTTTTTCCCATTGTATAAAGTTGCATACCGATCTGTGACAAAATTACTGATCATTTTAAATATGTGTGCAGATATTTTTGATGGAAATATGTTTCATCATTCGTTACATACTATTTGCTATTTATTTTTTTCCCATTGTATAAAGTTGCATACTGATCTGTGACAAAATTACTGATCATTTTAAATATGTGTGCAGATATTTTTGATGGAAATATTTGAATTGTGGATTCAATGTATATGATGAGATTCATGGGTGAGTACACGTTGATACTCTATTCATGCTGTAGATTAGACATGTATATATAAACTATACACATGCATGCGCCAATGCCTGGTTCTCTGAATAAAGTAATATATTATATATGTAATCTGTTATCACTGCAGGTGTTTTTCTCATGCAATAGACATTGATTTAAAATGGTAACTGCCAATGAAGCACACGTTTTTGCACCCGATTTTATTACCCCCACCCCCACCGCCAATAACCCTGCAAATTTGTTGGTATCATACATGGTTGCTTATAACATGGTTAGATTCATAACGCGGTTGGCCTCTATGGCTTCCAACTACCGCGTTATAGTGGGGTCCCACAGTATATGGTGTTTGGAAGGAGAAATAAATTTATTAAATTTCAAGCTACTGGTACAAAAAATACATTCAAAAAGAGAAAGCAAATCATGCTTTTGTATTAGAATTTATGTATTTAATTCGTAAGTTGATTTTTCTTCAGTGAGCCTTGTTCATAATGCACAAATATGGTGCCTGCATATATGAGAAAGTGCCGGGTTGCCCATCATCCAGGTAAAATGGGTAGTGACCTTATCGGGAAGCATCTATATCATACTTAGCACTTTTCATCCATTCAATACCAAACTTGAGCACAACCTAGCTATGGGTTAACAAAATATAGGTAAAATCAAATAAATAATCCATCTTTATACAATACTTTAAAATTCTATTTATCTGTTTTTTTAATGATTATTTTTTTTTCTTCCGAACTGATCGTTTGAAGGGTA
Source organism: Potamilus streckersoni (assembly GCA_016746295.1). Lineage (NCBI taxonomy): Eukaryota > Metazoa > Mollusca > Bivalvia > Unionida > Unionidae > Potamilus > Potamilus streckersoni. The sequence continues at coordinate 589,633 of JAEAOA010001337.1, forward strand.
TTTTCGATAACGTAAGGTGATGTGTGACGGAGAATAAACATAAATTGTAATAGTTAAATGGTTTTAAATTCATGAAACTTTAAATCATGTGTGGTTGAAAACGGTCTTGCTCTTTTTTATGTGGGGTTTTTCTTTTTTTCTTTGCTTTTTTTTTTATTGGGATGAGTTGTCAAGATAAAGAACAACCAGCGTACAATTTGTACAAAAGATGACACATGACTGGCGGTAGACAAACTAAAATCTTGACCGATGAAGTACACTTTTATTTCGAACCAATACGTCTACGGTTCGGATCATATTCATACGATCCGAAAACTAATATGGTCAACAATATCATATATGTCGTCTACCAATTTTGTAAACGCTGAACACGGTGCCAGAAATCTTATAATTCAGCTGCTTCCATGTTATAGTCGGAAGTGACGAAGGGACAGTCATGCAATGAAAATACCTCTTATGTGTGTCCATTATGTTAAAGAACCTACCCTGAAGCGTGAAACAAGAACTCCCATGATTTTCTAATTATTCGATAAAAAGTTGAGAAAATTCCGATATTTGAATTGCTTTCGTTTTTTATCAGCTCGCTCTACCTCGCAATTTTTTAAACGCTTTAAAATCTATGAATACAAAGTAATGCACTTCAATAACTCAGAAAAGAGATTTTAGACTGGTTTTGTAACATTGATTGTTATTAACTCGGTACCCCAACACTATTGAAAGGTACTATAAAACCGGTGTCTGAATTTGCTACCTAATCAATTGATATTTGTCTACGTCCGCGTACAGCTTTCAACATATAAAAAAGTTTTACTAACAACTGTTTGAATAAAATAATAATATGCCATGACTGACTTATTGATGATTTGATGATTATTTATACAAAAATACAAATTACGAAAAATGCAGTTTATGTTATCGTATATATATATATATATATATATATATATATATATATATATATATATATATATATATATATATATATATATATATATATATTGTAGCGGAACTGATTTCTCAGCTACACTGCTCTGAGTCTCGCTATGTCGGGTTCTTTATGATAGGTCTTATAGTTGGAGTGATACCCCGCTGAATCTGTCTGAAGACTGGCACTCCAGAGTGTGATCTGAAGACTGGCACTCCAGAGTGTGATAGATTTCCACCTCAGCGGGATACCGGCTTATTTCTGGCTTCTTGGGTGCCGCCGACTTGGTCACAGCTAGTTCAGGGTCGCCGACTGGTCGCAGAGCCACCGATTGGTCGCAGTCACCGACTTGGTCGCAGAGTCGCCGACTGTCGCAGTCTTGGTCGCCGACTGGTCACAGGGTCGCCGACTGGTCGAAGAGTCGCAGACTGTCGCAGTCGCCGACTTGTCGCAGAGTCGCAGGGTCGCCGACTTGTCGCAGAGTCGCCGACTGGTCCCAGTGTCGCCGACTGTCGCAGTCGCCGACTTGGTCGCAGAGTCGCAGACTGGTCGCAGGAGATCGATAGAGAGAGAGACAACAGTGCGAAATAACGAAAGAAGAGCTATCCTCGGTCTAAACGTGTATTGTCGCAAGACCTCTGCGCTGCTTGGACGAGCCTTGTAGCGCCGGGCTGCTGATCGATGAAAGACCTTGTCCCTACCCTTTTCAGATCCCTGGCCTGCTTCTTCCTACCCAAGGATTACGACCAAGTGTGCTTGCCGTGGCGGGGTGGTTATACTGCTACACTGCAGGGGACGTCCTCACTCTATCCCGGTTATTTACACACTCCCTCAGCAGCCACAGTTAATCCGTATATATACCCAGGCGGAATCACGTGACCCAAAGCTAAGACGATAGATGGCACTACAAAGCCCGCCAAACATTCGAAATAACAATATAAAGTTTAAGGAAACGAATATTATACAACAAAACGAAAGTAATTGAAGTCCATGGGGTTTCCTCGTTACACAACCCACGCCTCCACTATATGTGCTTCCACGCACATACGACTGTCAAGAATAAAATTTAAACAAATAATTAGAATCATTTGAATCACAATTAAATCACGTAAAAACATAATATCAAACAATCACGAAAGAATTAATGTTCAGTATAAATGTCCATCATCATTTCTCTGTCCTTCCTTCCAGCTATCATGACATCTACAACCACACTCTTGGTCGCACGGTTGTACCGGCAAAGGTTCTGCACATTCTTCCACTCTCAGAGTTCGTCGTATTTTATGTTTAGTACCATCAGCTCGAATAGTTTATTTGTCCTCGGTCTCTCTCCGTATTCCGACTTGCGGTTCGTCCTCTGCTTGACAGGCTACTGTTACTCGACGTCTCTTAAAATCACATGTACGGTCTGTACTGAAGGCACATTCCTCATGAGGATATTTCATTACTAAATGTTTGCGCCTAATATACTCTAAAAGAGCCACATCACTATCGTACTTTTCCTCACAGAACGGATAATTCTTCATTTTTCTAGGAGAAATTTTAGTCCTTGCCATACACAATTTACTGTTCCGGATTAGCGGAATTCACATAAAATTCTTCCAATTTCTTTGGTAGCTTCCTTTGTCTCCTAGGTCGCTCATCACCAGCCGTTTTTGACTCTCCATTGTCGCCGTCGTCCTTTGAGACAACTTCTGTCATGGTGTCGATGGGATAAGGCGCAACTTGACTGGTAGCATCCAGTTCGTCGTTCCCTCGATCCTTATCTATACATTCCGAAGTTTCAGAGTCCAATTCCCTCGCTCCTTTAGCGACTTCATTACATCCCTGATACCTCTTCAAGCGATCCACGTGAACTACAAGGAGCTTTCCATATCTACCGCATTTAACTCTGTAATTGACGTCACTCAACCTGTCAACGACTTCGTATGGCCCATAACACCATGTCTGTAATTTCGGCGAAATTCCCCTTTTTCTTTTTGGTGAAAACAACCAGACAAGATCGCCAATAGCGCTTCTGTCTCCGCATGTTGCACTGCAAGTTATCTCTGGCGAAACGATGTGAAATTTCCAATCTTCTTTCCAATGATTGAATCCACTCATGCGAACTACTGTAACGTTAATCAGGTTGTTTTCCAAACACAACATCTAACGGTAAGTCTGCCTCCCTTCCCATCATCATGAAATTGGGAGTAAAACCTGAGGTTTCATGCACTGCAGAGCGGTATGCCATCGCTAGGTATGGGAGGTGCTCATCCCAGTCTCTTTGTCGTTCTTCAACGAAAGCAGATAGCATCCCCTCTAGCGTTCGGGTCATCCTTTCCACCATGCCGTCGCCTTGCGCATGGTACGGACTGGTCCTAGTTTTCTCGATTCCAAGGAATCGACACATTTCACGGAAGAGCTCACTCTCAAACTGTCGTCCTTGATCGGTGTGAATCTGTCGTGGCACACCAAAACGTGCCACGACTTCCTCTACTATCTGTTTTGCGATAACTGTAGCTTCCTGGCAAGGCATTGGGAATATCTCAGTCCATTTTGTAAAGTAGTCGGCAATCACGAGAATATAAACATTTCCATTTCCAGTCTTTGAAGTGGTCCTAAGATGTCAACAGCTATGCGTTCCATTGGAACCCCTGACGAAATCAGCTGCATTGGAGCTCGTTTTTTCTGTCTTGGTGACTTTCGTTTCGCACAGGCCTCACACCTCTGGCACCACAGTCGCACATCTTTCTGTGGTCCGACCCAGTAATACTCCTTTCTGTTCTTCTGTAGAGTTCTTCTGATGCCAAGGTGCCCTCCACTTCTCGAGTCGTGCGCCATGCGTAGAATATCATTTCCCTTGTCTTGTGAAACAATAGCTTGACTGTGAACTTCTCCACCGTCGTGCGACTCCCATCTGCGACAGAGGATGGAGTTCTTTATCTCTAGCTGGTCCCACTGGCTCCAGAGGCTTTTCATAAGCACGCCATATTTGGCGACTTCTTCCCACGGTGGTCGTGTCTTGCTTTCCACCCAGCTCATCACAATTGCGACATCCTGGTCGGATTTCTAAGCTTCGGTGAAATCATTGCTTCCACAAGACGTCTGTATCACTGCTACTGACATATCAGTCGCATCACTCCAATCCTTGTTTGTCGCTGAATCATCGATGCTTACTTTTGTTTCTTTCTTTTCGGTTTGTGTCTCTACTTGAAAACCGCATTGTCTACATGGGCCTCTGGACAGGGCGTCAGCGTTACGAAGAAGTCTTCCTGGACGATGTTGAATCTCAAACTGATACTGCGACAGGACATCAATCCATCTTGCGAGTTGCCCTTCCGGATTCTTGAAATGCAATAACCACTTCAGGGAGCTGTGGTTTGTTCTAATTAAGAACCGTCTTTCGTACAGGTAATGCTTGAAATATTTCACAAAGAATACGACCGCCAACAGCTCTTTTCTCGTCACGCAATATCTTCTCTCAGCTTTCGTTAGTGATCGACCAGCATATGCTACAACCCTCTCGCATCCGTTGTAAACTTGCGACAGGACAGCTCCAAGTCCACTGTCGCTAGCGTCTGTGTCAAGAATAAAAGGCTTTCCAGGGTCTGGGAACGCTAATACAGGGTACGTCGTTAATCGTCTCTTCAACTCATCGAATGACGACTGACAACTCTCAGTCCAGACAAAAGGTCTCCCTTTTTCTGTCAGTCGGTGTAAGCTATCTGCAATATCGGTAAATCCCTTTATGAATCGTCGGTAGTATGAACATAGTCCTAAGAAGCTGCGAAGTTCTGTCTGCGACGTTGGGTTTCTCCAGTCGACGACAGCAGACACTTTCTCTGGATCTGCACGTATCCCCTCCTTTGACACAACATGACCCAAGTACTTGACTTCTTTTGCGAACAAACGACATTTCTTGGGCTTGAGTTTGAGACCAGATTCCAACAATCTGTCAAAACCTGTCACAGACGATCCAATTCCTCCTCAAATGTGCGACCAAAGATGATTATGTTGTCGAGATACACCAAACATATCTCCCACTGCAGTCCCGCTAGAACTGTCTCCATCAGTCTCTCAAAGATACCGGGTGCATTACAGAGTCCGAACGGCATGACATTGAACTCGTATAAACCTTCCCTAGTCGCAAATGCTGTCTTCGACCGATCTTCTGGCTCCATTTCTACCTGCCAATATCAGCTCATGAGGTCTAAAGTCGAGAACCAAGTTACTCCAGATAGCGAGTCAAGCGACTCATCGATCCGTGGTAGAGGGTATGCGTCTTTAACAGTCACTTCGTTTAATGCACGGTAGTCGATGCAGAACCTCGTTGTGCCATCCTTTTTCTTTATTAATACCACTGGTGACGACTATGGACCGGAAGACGGCGAAATTATCCCTTTCTTCAACATGTCGTTCACATGCTTCTCAATTTCTTCTCTGGCGTGAATCGGAACTCTTCTTGGGGATAGTTTTATTGGTCTCGAGCTCCCTGTTTCAATTTTGTGTCGCGCCTTTGTAGTCCTTCCAAGATCAGCATCAGATGCGGAAAAGAGTGACTGGTAGTCGCAGAGAAATCTATCCACCTTTCTTGCCTGTTCTTCAAAGAGTGATTCTTTTGACGCTTGAGCCAGTTCTTTCAAATGGGTCGGTAGTCGAGGCTGCAACTCGTTATTCTGAAGACAACGAACGGTCGCATTCCTATCTAAATCGACGACTTCTCCGACTTCTTCTAAGACTGCTATGTTTGTTCCAGTATAGAGTGTCTGGTTATCTGCAGTCGCATTTAGTATCCGTACGGGCAAATTCCCTTTCCCGGGTCTGACTAGCGTTCTTGAGACTAAGATGTCGTGCCGCTCTCCAAACTTCTGATACTGCTCTATCACTCCAATTTCCGGCAATGCTGAAGACGACAGCTTGTCAAGTTTTCCTAGAACAATCATCGAGAGAGAGAGACAGACAGACAGACAGAGAGACAGACAGACAGACAGACAGACAGAGAGAGAGTAGCAGCAGACACACTTGCATAACGACCTAGTAATTAATTCTCTAACCTGTATGAAAGAGCACCAGAGAGAGAGAGAGAGAGAGAGAGAGAGAGAGAGAGAGAGAGAGAGAGAGAGAGAGAGAGAGAGAGAGAGAGAGAGAGAGTGGATCATACAAAGCTTTAAATTATTGATTACACGGAAAACTAAAGTTTCCTATAAAAACGCAAAAGCCCCACGTTGCAGCAAACCGCGTCAGCAGCTGAAAGAACAGGAATGAATTTTAAAGGATCTTCCAGGTGAAATATTTGATATTGAACCACAAGAAACACTTAGGGATATTGACCAATTTTTTTCTGAAGAACCACCACCTGAAGTCCAACCTCCTCAGCCAAAATAATCAAAAGTAGACAATCAGGAAGAAAAAAATTTCGCAATGACGAGGTTACGTTTATCAAGAAAAGTGCACAAAATGCAGTTGATGCTGCACTAGATTTTGAAAAAATAGTATTTAAAACTTGGTGTAACAAAAGCAAAAATGACTGGGCTAAAACGCTATTTGATATTTATGCTCATGTACCAGCAAATACGCCAATACTAATGATAATCCTGATTTTATGTTGTTTAATAAATCAATCCGCGTAGAAGAAATCTGACGCAGAATAAAGGAAAAACTTTAAAAATGGATAAACAAAATGCACCGCCAGAAGCAAGTAAAAACAATCAGAGAAGAAGAAAAAACAACCTCCTCCTACTCCTTCTCCAGAACCACAATAATACATGCCATCTGACATAGACGAAATAAACAATACAGATCCTGACCTAGGAGCCACTGGAAGTGGTCTTGATACAGGTACCAGAGGAAGTGGTTTTATTACTCAAAGTCTTGATTACGTCTTTACCGACGTAGACAGATTAAAAATCCTCATTGGAGGAAAACGAGCTGGTAATAAATCCCACCTAAAATCTGTCACCGACTATTTACATGTGGTATCTTGGATATTGATGTTTATCGAGCCCTCATCGATGCAATCGCCCATAATTACCACAGTGAATAATGGTATAAAATTAGATCAGTGACCAGAAAATAAGATGATTATGCATAACACTCACCTTGGACCGATCATGGTCAAGGTTAAAAATTTGCGATTATCTGCATAGCGTTCTATGATTTTGTTTAGGGTCTATTCAGAAGGATAGATCCAAAAGCAATACCGATTGCCAAGCAACTGGGAATGAATGATGTTGATGTCGTTCGTGATAAGGGTTTTGGTGCTGATGCTGATGCTGTTGGTGAAGCAATCACAGCAATCAAAGACAGACTAGCACGATTAATATGACGAAAACCTCAACCAATAAAATTACCCAGCACAGAGGTTATACCTGTTAGTCAAAATAATACATCAAGTTGCAAATCAAAAACAGAATTGCCTGGTGTACCCTTGTCAGAAAAAGAAAAAATATAAATGTCAGTCAGCAGGAAGCGGTCTTCGTGTTAGACGATCACAAATATAATAAACTGTTCAAGCATGTATCTGATTCCGCACTCGACATGGATTCACCAATTCTCAAAGATGAATCGATATGTGATTATTAATATTATTTTTATGACGCAAGACAGGAACTCAGCGTTGGCAAACTAAGCTGCAAGTTCTGGGTACAAGCAAATATTTCTCACCCGCTGAAGCATTTATTGAAGTAGAACGTGAAATTATGAAAACAGATGATAATAAATATGGAGCCGATATTATGGTCGGTTATGTTAATAATAGCATCATGGCGTTGTTCAATAGTATTACGTATATTATCGATAAGAGAAATATTGAATCAATTCAGAAAGACGTCGATGTTACCACGACGATACTTGGCCTTTCAAGATACCGCGATGATTATTCAAGATCAGCAGGTCCGTCAATGATGTTTGTGAAGGATACTTCTGACCACCCTGACAACAGACAGCATAAGACGACCAAGCAATAATGCCAACAACTTTAACCCTGAAATTAAGCCAGTGGTTCATAGTATGGTACTAATCAGAATTTAACTTAGGATTCTCAGCAATTAAATCAATCCTGACAAATGAAAGTAGATTTTCATGTGCAATTCCACTGTTACATATCTTTGGATTTTCCAGAAATGTCAGAAAGGTTATTTTCGGAGCCAAGCTATATTTGTATTCATAGGAAAAGCTACCGACGATGATGCAATCTGGAGATCTGCTGGCGATGCTAGTAAAGTAATATTGACAAAACTTTCGTTGTGGATGCAATCAATGATACCATCACTCACTGAAGAACAACTGCTACTCTCTTTTATGGTCTCAGGAGGTGGAAAATCAACATTGACAATGACCACAGAGAGTGTTCAAAGTACAATTAATGGTTTATTCACATGGCAGGTTACAGCAGGGTGTTTCTGCACCACGACATATATATATATATATATATATATATATATATATATATATATATATATATATATATATATATATATATATATATATATATATATATTGCTTTCTAATACAATAATATTTGACAAAGTTGGTGTTACTGAATTTTCACTGACAATTAATGGTCATCAAAAACCATTCGAAGATATATTATTCATTTGGAAAATAATCATGCTGCATGTGCATATCATAAATTGATGACATTCAAAGGACATTATCAAAAAATATTGATTCTGGTCTACAAATATCACACCTAGATTTTACAACGCAGTATCCGATTTATTATTTCTCATTGGAACATTTGGATTTAGTTAGGCAATCTGTGTTGATAGACACATTTAAGCTCGTGTGGCAAGATGAGTAATTGCTAATTACAGAGTAATTACTAATTACAGAACAATCGCTGTTATACTATCAGATAAAACAATATTGCTTGAAAGTGTTGGTGGACGAATGAGTCATTGATGCCCCAGTAGAAAACATGAAATTAAATCGATAATGATATTAAAATGTCATATCATCAGATGGTCAGATTAAAAGCTGCAATCAGTATCAAATTCAGGAATAAAAATATTACTGAAATCAGCACAGCTTGCAGGTGCTCCAAATAAACTATCACTGACAGAACGTCAACTCAGGCACTTCAATAAATCCAAACGATCAAAGACCAGCATAGGTCTTGATGTATCACCGGGTGCCATTAGCGACATTGCCAAGACGGATGGTATATTTCCACTTCTCGCAGCTATAACAGCGTTGATAGCCGCTACAGCTCCAGCTGTTGCAAAAGAAGCTAAACTTGGTGTTGTTGGAACTGCCGATGGAATAGCATTAAAGAAATCAGCATGAAAAGGAATTTTAAAAAATTGAAAAAAGGAAAGGTCTTAGACTGCCAGGAAATCCTCGTTTATGGTACGGTAATGATCTAAGACTCTCTGGGACACATCGTTAGACGCAAAGCATGACCTTCCCATATCCAATTTTGATTTGCTTGATGCTGCTGCGCGATTAAATACGAAAAACTTCAGAGGTATTTCTTATGCGTGATCAATTACCAAAACAACCAAATCATTTTGAGAATGGTATCATCAATCTCGATGAAAGTTTCTCCAGTACTCATTGGGTTGCATATGCGATTGATTCACGTGGATTTATTTTTTTTTCGATTTGCATGGACCGGCATCACAGAAGGAACTTTTAAAATATGTCAACGGACTTCAAAATACTCAGATCTGGTATTCAACACTGCCATCACAGACAATAACCAATATGTGGCCGTGAAGTAATTGCTGTAGTTGATGCTATTTCAAAATCTGTTGATGTTGTAAATGTATATACAAGTTCTTTTTGTAAAAAAAATAATCAGCTATAAAATGGTTGATAATTATGGAATATCCTCTATCAAGGACAAGAAGAAAGATGATATCGATTTGTCGAAATTTGCTACAAAAGATGAACTTGATGACATTATGAATCTTTCTGGAGTTGACCGAGTGTAAGTTGTCTTTTTTTTTCGGGACTGATGTCTTGTCAAATTAAATTACACGATTAGATATAATGGATGGAGTAATTGCCAAGAAGAAAAACTAACCTATGCACAACAATTGATAGTGTGCTATTATTGTCTAAACAAACTTCGTAGTACGATTACTGATGATGTAATCAATACAGCAAAACATTCTGAATTAATAGGAAAAACATTCTGAATCAGAATAAATAATCTGAATAAATCTGAATACATTTTATTATCAGACTCAGAATAAAAATAATTATCAAAATAAAAATATAATTATCATAATCGGACTGATTCAGAATAAAAAAATAAGTTGAATCTGAATCATGATAAATATAATAATGAAATTTTATTTTTTGCTTGCAATGAACTCTGAAAAACAATAATCTGAATCTGAGACACTGTCAAAGTCATTCTTGACTTTCATCAGCAACTTCGTCAGTGACTTTACTATCATGAAAACACAAATTATTTTTCAGCTACCGCACACGTGAACTCATGATCATTTCTTTTGTTTCGTATTCGTATGATAACTCTACTCTAACTTTTTCAATAGCGTTAGTGAGTGAAATAATTTTTTTATTATCCTCATCATCGACATGAAGCAGATATTTTTCATGACCTGTAGAAGTAACTTAATGAATCTATATTCGGCGACTAGTGTATATCTCCCATCAAATTTACGTTCGTGTAACACTTCAAAATCAGTTATAATTTTTTCCAATTGTCCAGATAATTCAATATCATCATCAATTTTTTCATCTTAGAAATAATTCCATGAATATTTGCATAAATCATTATATAATAAATATTTGTCTAAAATAAAAATAAATCTAAATCAAAATAAAGATAATATCAAAATCCAAATCTGAATCAGAATAATCATAATATAATCTTATGAATATATTTCTAAATCAAAATATAAAACAAATAAAAAAAATCTAAATCTGAATCAGAAAAACAAAACAAAAGCACTAGGTTATCATTCCATGGGGTCCCTTCATTATTTGCCAGTATTTGCGTTTGACGAGTACCTTCTGTCTGTCACGGAATAGAACCCCAGGCCTCGGTATGAGAATTCACCGTTCTTAACACTTCGCTATAGAGTTATTTTTGCAAACATATGCTTTAGAAATTATTAAGAAGTTACATATCACGGAGAAGCAGACAACCTATATGCGATCAGTATAATGAATAAATCTAAACTGTATGCAGCGTGGGTTTATTTCAGTTTCTAAGATATTTTATCAAATATACTATATAAAATACATGTATTCGATAAATCTAACACATAATGTCGAAAATTGAAGTGTACATGTAGGTCTGTATACCTATTCACCTGAATTTGTGTACACACGCTAGCGGTGCGTGATTATACTGAGGTTACCTGTACTGTATTAGCAGACAACCTACATGTGCGATCAGTTAGGCTGAATAAAAATAACACTTGTGGTAAACTGTTGTGTGGATTTATTTCAATTTCCAAAGACACTTTATAGAGGTGCTCTGATAAAACTCTTGGATAAAAACAGTCACTGGAATTTATACTGAATTTAAACCTGGAATAATATTTATGTGATTCAACAAGAGACTGTTGAACATCAGTACTTCACAGACCATAACAGACAAGTCATCGTCTTCGATTTTGGATCTCTCCGGAACTTGAACTGAAGTGTATTGAGGACTTTTTATAACTATGACTTGTGTCTAATGTTTTTTATTTTTTAATAATAATTTTAAATACCTATATTCTAGTGAAATAAATTATTTGTTAAATTTTCCAAGCTTCTTGTCTTTACTCTTTTATGTTATTTACTTTAAGAACATAGTCTTATAACTATATATATATATATATATATATATATATATATATATATGTATGTATATATATATATATATCTATATATATATATATATATATATATATGTATGTATATATGTGTGTGTGTGTGTGATTAAATTGCTTGTGTGTGAGGTTTAAAACTCTTTTTATTTTAGTTTGGTTTCATTGTATTTAATTACGGTGAATATTTCCTCAGATTCGGGATTCTATTTTTAGTAGCGAGATATAATTTTAGAACAAGCTTTGTTTATTTAAGGCGAAATAGTAACACGTGAGGGTTGGCATTTCGTTCGCCTTACCTTGGTAACAAATCAGCAGGAAGTTAAATGATTTGTCAGCTTCATGGACATACTTGATCATTGTTTGCAAACAACATTATTTTAAGATTGGTTTTCAAGAGGTCTTCTCTGGACGACGTGGCAAAACTAGCGAACTAAGTGATCACATGACCAATCTTGCGAGATTTGAAGTGACGTTTTCGAGGTTAAATATGCATTCTTAATATTTGTTTACACAGAGTCATTCAAAACCTTGAAGTAACAAGGCGTATCTATGTATTTATTTTAAATTTGTTGCCAGACTATTTTATTCTTCGTCTGATGTTTGGATTAAATAATTTATTTTTTGGACACTCAACAAGTTGACTTTCTTATTTAAAAAAAAATTCTTAAAGATTTTTAAGGAAATTAATTCTGGAATTATTCGGAAACAAAGACTGTGATTCAAGTGAGGAATTATTGTTATTCATATATTGGACTATCTCTGACGTAATCGCCCTCCATATTCATAAGTATTCGAGACTCGAACCCGGATTCTTACATGACTATTTAGTGATAGGACTTGTGTTTTTATTCTTAGACTCATATTTGGATTATTTCATCAACTGTAAGTCCTATTTACCACTTTTTACATCGTTGAATATAATGTTCAATTGATATCGCAAATCCATCCTAGACAAAATACAAAACGATGTTGAGGTGTTACCACATATGGGCCCCAACAAGTGCCAGGTCCTGTTGTCAAATCCAGATAGACAAAACTGGTTTCACATGTGCGTAGCACTACAGATGCAAGTTCATTTTGCATAAAGTTTCCACTAAAATGTTTGATTTTGACATGGCAAGTAAATCTAAACTAGCAAATGGATGGGTCCATGGTGTGATCTTATGTGACCGGGTAAGCAAACACCTCTGCCCAATGGTATTCGACCACTTTTTCCATAAGTCCTCTTCATTTTTTATGCGTGTCCGAGAGGCTTTAACTGCTCTTTCATTGCCATTCCTGATGTTTTTTGACAGCGTAGAACGATCCAGCTTTAGAGAAAGCTGGAGCCGAAGATCCGGATCAGGTCAAGTGTTGTGTGTGGGTGGGTGTCCAAATTTAAAAAGAACCATGAATTTCTTCGAAAAGGCACCAAAGCAGAAGTTTTAAGTGTCTATTTACTCAGACTGTGCCCAATAAACATGCGTGAGAACAAAACTGAGGTCAAATTTCAAGTGACAAGTGTGTGTACAGTTTTGCATTAGCCCGGGTGGTGTCCCAACACCATGGAACCTTTTTCCCCGATTTGACTGACCCATAGCTGTCAACAATTTCTGCAAAGAATGGGAATACTCCACAGGTATTTGGCATTTGTTTCACCTCTGACTTGGATATTTTTAATGTCACAGGTATTGTATTGTTGGGCCTCATTAAGCTGAACCAATTGTATTTGATTTAAACACACGGAGACATTTCCGGTCACTTTTGCTGCAGAAAGTTTGAGTGTGACCCCACAATTGTTCTATTGCATCTGTTATTTTTGCAATCTAAGACCGACCTTGTCTCCATGATAGGACATTTTATTTAAGTACATAATAGGTTTAATTATGAACGTATATATTTTTCCACAGGTGTATTTCCCTCATGCTGATGGCCGATCAGCATCCTCTGACTAGAGAGTCATGCCAGAAAGTATGATAGTATTAGGACATCAAATTTAGGTAGATAAATTAAAAAGTATATAGGACTATGTTGGTCCATGTCAAATTTGGGTAGATGAATTAAAACGTATATAGAACTATGTTGGTCCTTACAAATTGGGATTAGTTACAAACTGAATAGCTTGGTTCAATTCAATGGCTTGAATGACATAAAAACCGACTTACCTTAGAAGCCGCCTTTCACAAATGTCATCCTAAAATAATCAATTTACTCGCTTCTTTTCAACTGAACGAATCATTGTTTCTTACAAATTGAGATTAGCTACAAAATTAAATAACCTTGTTCACATTCATAGCTTGGATGTCATAAAAACTGACTTATCTTAGAAGCCGCCTTTCACAAATGTAATCCTAAAAAGAACGATTTACTCGCTCTTTTCAACTGAACGAATCATTGTTCCTTACAAATTGATATTAGATACAAAATTAAATAACCTTGTTCAATTTCATAGTTTGGATGTCATAATAACCGACTTACTTGTAATTCATAACAACAAACGATTTCCTTTCTTTCTTTTCACTGAAAATCAGCCGAACAAATCAGGTCTCGTTTTCTTGTCAACCATTACTCCATGTTACGAGTGGTAATCCATGTCACTAGTGGAACAAAAAAATGATTTATCAAAATTGTCCATAATCCATGTTAAGAGTTGAACAAAAGATATAAATTCTTTACAATAATTAACTTAAAATGGACATTCTGATTTGGACACATACGTTATTGAACAAAGGCGACAGCCTCTTTACAATAATTAGCTTAAAACAGACATTCTGATTGGGACACATAGTTATTCCACGCCATTTCGGAATCTTTACAATGATTAACTCAAAACAGGCATTATGATTGGAGCACGTTGTTCTTCCACGTCATTTTGGAATATATAAAGGCCGAGCTTATCTGAAAACTTCAGTCGATTAAAGCCTTAGTCAGAGAAGTTTGTCTGTTCGTATTTTCAGGTAAGAATTTCCTATTACTTACTTTAAAGATTTTGTAGTAACTTGTAGTCGCAATATTTTTGTGAGTTCTGTTTTTATGCACTACTATAATGTAATGAAATATTTTATTGTTTCTATGTTCATTTGTATGAATTCGCTGGCTTCATAGTATTCTTTAGATAATACAGTAAATTCTCCAGTGATCGTTTGCATGTTATTATTCTAAATTATATGAAACAAAATATATTCCTTGAAATGATTATAACATCCGTCGTAACTATTGAATTTTAGGCTTTTTGAATTCAAGCAATATATAATCGGTTGTATCGCAGAGAATTCTACAAGCATATGAAGTAGTAGATCACAGAGAAATTATTCAAAATGTATTGTAATATGTATTGTAAAATGTATCTCTCTCTCTTTCTCTCCCCTCTCTCTCTCTCTCTCTCTCTCTCTCTCTCTCTCTCTCTCTCTCTCTCTCTCTCTCTCTCTCTCTCTCTCTCTCTCTCTCTCTCTCTCTCTCTCCGATCCAGAGCCTAAGATTTCTTCTCATAGCAGGAAGTGAGAAGAAGGTTATGTTAAGAAATAAACAATTACACAAAGAATTTTTCTTACATAACAATAGCATACCCATGCATGAAACATACCTATAACAACGGACTGCTTGAACATCTCCAATTGTTCTAAAGTATGGTAATAAATCAGATACAAACAGACGGTTCCTAATGACTGTTTAACCACAAAGAAATTTCAGTCGCTCCTAATGTGTCAAATACCATTTTCTTACACTATTGGTTATTATCTAGTTATATTAGTTGAAACGCCAAGAATACATGCTTTCGTGCCTTAGTGACATGTAAACTGTCCCTGAATATTAGTAGGTGGGTGCTCGTCTGTGGTTTGTGCGAGAAACGACAGTGTCGTGTTAACGTTGTTCCCCATTGCACTAACGTGATTCTCTAGAAAGTGAAAAAGATAGCACAGACATCCACAAAGTCAATGTTGACAACTCAGCTTTACCAGCAGTACGTCCCTATGCGAAATTGCATCGTTGGCATTATTCTTACTAAATAAGATGACTGTATATGTAGCTCCAAAAATAATCTTGCAAAATCTCTACAAAAACCAAACATGTGACTGAGAAGAATTGCACACGAAACATTAATAAATCACTAATAAGGTGTAGTCGTGGGCAGACCATCAAACAGTTGTAATCAGATATTATGCTAGCTGTAATAAACTCGCAGCGACGCAAGCACGATCTCAAGTGTGTGTGATTCACCATAGGTGAAAGATGCAGAAAAATAAAATCACACAAAATTCTGGTTTCCTGGATGAGACTGAAATCATCTAGGTAACTCGCTGAGTTATATTTATTTACATTTGTTGCATCTCAGCCTATGTTTTGCGTAGTGATGCTCAGTCGCAATAGTTTCAGAACTCATGGTTGAAATAGTAATATATACATCACTGATATCTTCTGCGAGTTCATGTATCAGAGAACGATCCGTTTTTCTGTCCATGGAGACTAGTTGCTGCTAAATCGATATGGCATCATTGATGATTTCTGGCGAGTTGTTGCCAGCACGAATTGATCCCACAGGTGTTTCCAATCCGCGATGTCGTTAGGGTCACACAATCAACCAAGGCCTTTTAATTTTTTTACTTTTCTCGCTGTTCTTCTTTTCTTAATATTCGATCATACTATGTGAAATCCTCGTTTTATTACGTTATGTCGTTTAGTAAAAAAATGTCTTTGAGTGGTTTCATAACAGACGCAGCTACTTACTTGGGCTTTTTAAAAAATATTTTTTTTAAAGAATTGTGGCGAAATTGATCTATATATGGTTTAGTCTTTTGTGCACCTATCGCTTGATAAGTTCAAACAATAACGAACCAGCAGCTATCGCTGAAATTTGTGCTCGATGTTGAGCAAAGTAAGTTTATATTTATGAGAACCGCCAACGATGATATCTCTGCTGCATTAAAAAATTACTAGAAACACTGTAGAGTAAATATCCTGGTGAAACATACATTAATTCATTACTATGGGTATGGTACCATTACTATGGGTATGGTACATGACTGGATATAAAACTCAATTCTAACCACCAACCAAAGTCTGGTGAAGCACCATTAAATAGTGTTAATGCTGTGTGTTACCGACAAAACCTTGTTTATAAGGCATTCGCAAGATGGATGGTCAAAGGAGCCACGAAGGCTAAATTACACTTGGAGCTCTCATTAAATGTAACTTAAATGTAACCTAATGTGATATAAATGGTGGGTCTAGAGTTCGAGTGGGTGTTGAAGAGGTGAAGTCTCCGTGGACAATTTAGCAAGTGAACCAATGGCCACTCATAGGATTCCTCCAAACAAGCGTTAAGACAAATCTATCTGCCAGTACCAAAAAAAAAAAAGATTTCACGTGGTTGGTTTGATGTCCAAGTTCCAAATAAGGTTCATCAGGCCATATTCCACACAATCATCCCCGTGAACAACAAGGCTGAGTGCGCACCTAAAAGTAAGTACGCATTACGCATTGTCGATGTTGTAAGCAGATACAAAAACACTAAGTCGCTGACGTCAAACGATTCTGCACGTGTCGCAGTCACAATCAAACTTATCAATAAACGTTCACCACTAACGTGGCCACGAATATTACAAGTCGATTCTGGTTTTTTAAAAAAAATTCTTGGATCTATTGCTAAGCTAGGACCGCAGAGCGATCGTACGAACTGATTACACGAATTCGACTTGTCATATTAGCCCTAAACTATGAAGTCACTCGTACGATTTGACAAGAGATCGCTAAATTTACTCGGAAAATGATCTCGCAAACATTACTGCTACAACCACTCAGATACAAGTTAATTCGGTATCTGTAAGAAGGTGGGCAACATTGTGCAACTGACCCGGCATGGTCAGTCAATGTGTTTATTATTTCAAAATGGATTGATACTTCAAGACAACCAACAAGCTATTATTTGGGACGTATTAATAACAAAAAAAAAAATAGCAAAACTTTCCAGCCGAGCATTGGTGCGAGAGGAGTTGCAAGTCGTTGCAGCATATACGGAACAGCCACCAAGATTCGTTTCAACACTTTGATGTACTAGTGGACACGTCAATTGTAAGGTGATTCACAACATCGCGATTTCAAAACGCGTAGGTGGTGATTCCGATGGGGTATATCCATCGCCTAATGTCCATCGATGACAAACTTATCTTGGAGCATTGGTAAACACCCATGTGATGTTTCTGACACCGTATCATATTTTTAGTTTGCGTGAATTCATGAATCTCGAAAACATTCCGTGTACCTGTCGTGTCGGAGATCATTTTGCACATAAACCTGTGGAACACCTTTCGCGCTCTTTTAATTTTCAGAATTATGTGGTCCGGCAACATTAGAATACAATTTAGGCCACAGTCCCTCATACTCTTCGATTGGTTTACCAGAACATTCGTCTTTGAACTTACCAATGATCTTTCTTTTGGTGTTAAAAGAAATAATATTCTTTCTAATGATCGCTGGTATAAAATTCATTGACCAAATATGGTTGCCCCGAGTGGCCGAGTTGTCAAAAGCGCTGTCCATTACGGATCACTGCCATATCACCTCTGGCTGCGTGGGTTCGAGACTAGGATTCGGCGAATGTGGATATGTGAGAAAGCTTGCCAGTAGCTTCTCGTGGGTCGGTGGTTCTTTCTGGTGATTTCCCGGTTTCTTCCTCCACCATTAATACTGGCCGCCATGAATAGCCTATCGTGTGCTGAAAAATGGCGTTAAGCTCAACATCAACAACAACCAACCAAATATGGTTGTGCCATGCCCGCGAATACATCTTTGGTTCTGATATGCATCAACAGCGAGTCAACGCCAGTTTACCGTAACTCGATCCGATCCTGGAAAAATGTTTGATCTTGTCATAGAAAAACTCGTTCATGAGTAGCTTCGACACGTCCAATACAGACGAACCCAAGAAGATTGGTTTTGTCAGCTTGAGCTTTGATTTTGCTTACTATGGATTTTCTTTACTGTGACATCGAGTCGACCATGAAAGGTTTTCCTGGACTCAAAGGCCGGTTTAGCTTATATCCTTCGAAGGTTTATCCTATTCACTGTCACGGACAAAGCAAACACAGACTTATTTGCGCAGAATCTCTGGAATTTGAAAATACAAAATTGTTCATGACCTTGAAAAAATCTTTCTCAATTGTACTGATAGCCATTGTTCTTATATTCGTATTTATCTAGTGCATTCCAAGCCTGCTGGCGAAGATCTGACACTAGATTGATCTTGCTTATATGTATATACACTCACAAATACATCAGGATGTTTAGCACGTGCAGTACATATGAGTTTCGTCTGAAGACGTGGTACTAGTTCGGTGCAACTTTGTATTTGTGACTGGATTAATTGACGATCGAGTACTGTTACGGAGAAATCCCTGTAAGAGGCACGGACAGCGCTTTTGAGTCCATCGGATAATCATTGTGTATATCATGTAATTGGTCAGGGTATTCTAGGTCAACTTCCAAGAAGTAGCCATGGCCGCTGTTGATGATAGTGCCATCCCTTTTGCAAGTCAATGTACATAGGATAAGCCTACCGAAACCCACCAATCGCCAATGGTTGCATCATTGTCAAGCCAAAGAGGTTATTTTTTATAGAGATACGTGTTATCGAGATAAATGGCGAAACTCTTGCGGACAGCTGAGGCATACCCGTCCACGTTTGGGTTGTTGGCGTGCGCATATCTCTGACTCACCACAAAAAACTCGCCACCGATAGATTTCTCAATAAAGAGATGGTATCAATGTCTATGAGCACTTCCAACTTAAAAATTGTTTTGGACAACAACGTATCCCAAGCCATTCCCGATATCGTGAAGTCATTCGCGAAATCTAACATGTACACGTGCATGGTAGTGAAACAAAATTTTTCAATCATATATATTTTGTGCTTGTTGCCGATGTTTTTGAACTCGAATGCGAACCAAACTTTGTTTGCGTTCTCGTAATTTGCTTCTGAGATACCTTCGCGTGACTTTGATGAATAAAAAGTTTCTATCGATGGCAACTGAGTTCCTACAAATTGGTCTGCGACACTCATGAACTTGTATTGATACATATCTTTTCTTATCAGCAGATCTGTGTTGGTATGAGAGTGTCTGCGAGAGATTGAAATTTCTCCACCGTTAGATTGTTAGCAAACTTTTGCAAGGACGAATTTATAAACTGCAATGAATCCATGAATTGTAATTGTCGAGGCCTCAATGTTATGTATTTTTCCATGTTGCTGGGAATCACTCTTATCGGTTAGTTTGATGCGGCGGCTACTGCTTGCATTATTACGTAACCATCAATGTTCTTAAGTTAATTTCAGCCCAAATAAGCTCGAATGATACATCATTGTGGAATGCCGTATACTAAATTTTAAGGCATAAATAATTAGAGACTTATTTTTAGGTAGAAAATAGTAAACCAGGAAAATCTTTATCTACTCTCAATGTCAGTATAATAATCACATGTTGACCAAATTGGCGATTTTCAAAATTTGCAATTTAATAAAGGTCTTAAGTTGACCCAACATCTTATCACCACTGGCAAGTAAGCAATTATCACTAGCCCAATATAGTTCAGCAATCTTATCACCAATGACAAGTAGGCAATTAAAACTGACCCATTGTAGGTGTGCAATCTTATCACCAAAGACAAGTAGGCAATTAAAACTGGCTCAATGTAGTTGTGCTATCTTATCACCAATGGCAAGTAGGCAATTAACACTGACCCATTGTAGGTGTGCTATCTTATCACGAATGGCAAGTAGGCAATCATCACTGGCTCAATGTAGGTGTGCTATCTTATCACCAATGGCAAGTAGACATTTATCACTGGACAAATGTAGGTGTGCTATCTTATCACCAATGGCAAGTAGGCAATTATCACTGGCCCATTGTAGGTGTGTTATCTGGAGAATTCATCAGTACAATAACTTTTTCTAAGTCACTTGTCATAGACATGTTGGTGAAAAGTAATCCCCCAAAAGCACCGACTTAAGTCAACAGAAAGATTTCTTAAATTCTGCCAACACTTGTAAAAAATATTCAATACTGTGTTGATCTATCCAAAGACAAGTCTCTGTCATCCAAAACATTCTTAAAATCAAACCAATATAAAATGAGTAGACATCCCGAAACGGTAATGGGTACACGAGAGATATTACAATATATATATATATATATATATATATATATATATATATATATATATATATATATATATATATATATATATATATATATATATATATATATATATACACATACATACATACATACATACATACATACATACATACATACATACATACATACACTAATTTATAAGCCCAGTCCAACTACCAAATTCACAGACCCATATAAGATGTAATAAGTATGGCATATAATATGGACCCTGATCCAGTGACACATTATGCAATGGCAGAGCAGATCAATGTTCTTTGCAGTTGGACTCATCTTGCGAGAGAATATATATAGTAGATAAAATCTCAAGCCACTGTTAATTTCTTTCTTTTCATGTGTTTCTTGTGGTTTTACAAAAAAAAAGTTTCATTGTATTCGGTACTGAAATTCATGGATATGAGGAAAGGGAAGAGAACAGAAGAAATTTTTGCCTTTGGTCTTTCTGAATGTTGCTGTATTTGTAGCAACAATAGAATTAGCGATGGACGGGTACTAAGCCAGGTTTATCACTACCTGGAAATACCCAGTCCAGTCAATTGTCCAGATCAGCACAATTTATCTATACGTCCAACCTTTATTATTATTATTATTATTATTATTATTATTATTATTATTATTATTATTATTATTATTATTATATATATATATATATGCATATATATATATATATATATATATATATATATATATATATATATATATATATATATATATATATATATATATATATATATATATATATATATATATATATATACACACACACACACACACAAGGGTCGTCTTGTACATCAATAAGGCCTAAAGGTAGTGCAGTGAATGGCGCAAGCTTTATCGATTCATATATGCCCACTCACCATATTGATTACTACTTGGTTGTTTTTTTTAACCTCCCGTAACACACACACACACACACACACACACACACACACACACACACACACACACAGAGAGGCAAACTCTTATCTGCTGCCTCTGTATCTTTGCAAACACAGGCAGCTTTAGAACCGTGCGGGCTCTGTATTAAATGAGGGAAATGGGGCCCAGAAATCTAATTTCTATATTCTGAAAAATATTCACATAACAAATAGAAATTTGTTTTCAAAATCATTTTTTATAAATATTTTGCTTTAGTCATAATCTGTTTTCAATAATCTCCAACACTTTCGTGCCCCCCAGCGTGCGGGCCTGGAGCGATCGCACCTTTCGACCCTCGCTAAGGCTGATACTGTTGGGACAGGCACATAGTTTCCATTTGCTAGGCATGCGAAGTGCCTACCCAAGGACACGTGGAAGCATGAATACAGTCAAAACGTGCTCGAAATGGTGGTACAATCCAGCTACTTACCATCATATTTCTATTCACTGTACCCTCGTAAATGATGATGGTTTTAGTAATGATGATGATAATGATGATTCAATGACGATTATGATGCTGAAGAAGAATGATATAATGTATAATGATAAATTCGACAATGACGATGAAGACGATGGCAACGATGATGACGAGGAGGATATAATGATAAAGATCAAATTGAAGAGTGTGATAATTATAACATGGGGGGTAGTGATGATGATGCATTGTATTTCCTTTGCTCCCTCTAACGTATGTTTATGGATAATAACACTTTATCAAAATACACGGAAGATGGAAGAAAATCAACAATCTCATTTTGTTCATATAATCGCTCTTGTATTGCAGTACTCACACATTTTATTGAATGGTTTCTATTTATTGGTTGTTGGTAATACTACCTAACAACAAAAGGGAAAACAAGGTAGATATGAATGCTTCGGAAGTTCTATTTATTCCAGTCGGTGAACTTGTTTTGAAATCATGTCAAGATCTAGACTTGGCGAGATTAGGCTTTCAAAATGACAAATGACATGTTTAATTATCAGAGACTTTTTGTTATACACACTGTTAGCGCTAATTCAAAAGAACACATATCACAGCGTAACAGAACGAAACTGCGCAATAATTAAGTAAATATAAAAGATTTAATTAGGCTAGAAAATAATGAAATGGGAGAACGAGCGGGCTGTGAAATCATTGAAAATTTAAACCCTTTTGGAATGAATATTCTACCTTTCATTTGATATAGAGGTTATGGGAAGTACAGCAACCCACCATAGTTTAGTGGACGCAAGTAGAACAGCAACCCAAACTCGGGCAATATTTGACGTTGCGCGTCCGGAGGGCGGAAAAAGGCCATGGTTCACTGGCGTTACCTTTCTTCCTGGACATTATGTATTTCTGGCAGATTACAACAATAAAAGATGCTGTCTCTTGGACCCTTCATACAAACTTATTGCGGATTTTTACTTGCCTGTGTCCCCGTGGGATGTCTGCTACATTGGAAACAAAACAGTAGCTGTTTCGTTACCAAAGCTATCAAAGATTGTGTTTTTGTATGTGGATGAAGCAATCAAACACACGAAGACCGTCAAAACAAGATATAATTGCTTTGGAGTAGATTTCCTTTCGCACGACCTTATCGTTTTAACATGTTACAACAGAAAAAGGAGTAAGTTTTTGTGGATGATAATTTCAAAAGAAGGACATGAACAGTTTTATCAAGTCATCGAAAAAAGTGAGAAACATTTGGACTGGGTGAATAGTAATGTAACACTTAACAATGCCAGAACACAAATCTATATTTCTTGCCCAGGCCTGAATTCTGTATATTGTTTTGGCCTTAATGGGAAAGAGATATTTCAATATAAAGATGAAAACTTTGCCTGTCCACAAGGGCTGGCAGTGGACAAAAATGATGATTTATATGTTTTAGGTGGTTTACCCCGCCATATAGCTGTCCTATCTCCAACTGGAACCCTACGTAGAAGGATCAATGCACGAGTTTCCAATAATTCACAGGCAATTTGCTTCAACATGAATAGAGATAAATTTCTAGTAACTGGCGCCATGGATCCTGAGAGATGTTCTGTCTTACACCTTGCTTATTAGAATGGAGAGGAAATTGTTTTGTTACATTCTGTGTTACATACTGATATCTGAGAGAATATACTATACCTATCTTTTATTATATCCTTAATCCTGAAATCCTAGTTCGTGGTATTTCCATGGTGAGTGTTTAGTTTTCTATTTTTAGAATGCATCCCAGATGTTTGTATCGGTGTTAATGTTATTGAAGTACTTGTTATATGCAGATCAATGTATACGTATTGAATTGTCACGAATTTTACTGCACAGTTTTCGAAAATGTAAATTTGTCTGTCAGGAAGACCCGTGATGTTTTGTATCCTGTCTTGCGTACAAATGTATTGCGAACTCTGATGGCTGTCTATGCTTTGTTGCATCATTTGTCATTTTGCGCTACAGGTGCTTTACATGTGTTGCATGCAAATATTGCATGACAAAAAGAATAAACCTTTGCATATTTCTTGAACATCACAAGGTTTTTCTAAAACAATTTTCAATTAGAACTTCGCCAGTTTCTTTGACACTAAAAAACACATCCTGAAAATTGTTTAACAATTTTTAGTATTCCGCAAGATCAGTTAGAATAGCAGTATGTGTATTTAACTATTTGACATGGACTGATTTACAAGCTAGTGTTGCTTTTGACGGACTCCACGGGTTGCAAATGTTTTTGTATAAAATACCAATGGAGACTTAAAATAGATATAACGCTGACTACTGAAATAATCAGTGGCATCCACTAACGGATTGTTGGGATTGTATGACCTTGACCTCCTTTTTAAATAATGAGGAACGAAAACCGTATTTAAGATATACTTCAGCATATTTTGAATCAATGGATTCATTAATTAACATTAAACCTGTTTGGGTTTTTTTTCGCTCAAAATCCCATGATGCAATCTGAATCTCGATTGGTAAAACCAGTATGTGAAGCAAAGAATTTGTTTGAACAGCTGAGTACATGATCACTCTATGGATATTGACAAAATTTGAAAAAAGTTATTTTTAATGTATCACATAAGCAGTTTTGTTTTCATAAATATAGGATATATATATATATATATATATATATATATATATATATATATATATATATATATATATATATATATATATATGAGATTCATATTTGGCACATAAATGGAAAAATATGTATGGCATGCTTTGGATTGTTAAGTTGGATGATATATGTAATAGTAATAGATCTAAATTTTTAAAACTTCATTTTTTTTTAATTTGAGCCATTAAATGGACTTGTCAAAGTTTATGTTTAATACACAATACTAAAAATCAATTGAATCTGACTTGTCAGAGTGTGTATGTTAAATGCACAACTTAAAGCAACCATTAGATGGACTGTTGCAATTTATATATTATACACACAACTAAGAAACCAGTGAATGGATTTGACAGAGTATTATTCAAACAGACAACTAGAGTATTATTCACATGGTCAGAGTCCATGTATTATTCATTCAGGCTACCAATGAATGGACTTATCAGAGTCTATGTATTATTCACAGTTAACCACTGAATGGACTGGCCAGAGTGCATGTATTATTCACACAGCCAACCATTCAATGGAATGGTCAGAGTCCATGTATTATTCACACCAGCAACCACTGAATGGACTATTCCAAGTCCATGTATTATTCACACAGGCAACCACTGAATGGACTGGTCTAAGTCCATGTATTATTCACACAGGAAAGTATGGAATGGACTTGGTCAGAGTCCATCTGTTATTCACAAAAGCAACCACTGAATGGACTGGTCAGAGTCTGTGTTTATACGGAATGTGAATACTTCCCATGTGTTTTTCAACAATCAATTTTCTTTCATTTCATTCCTTCTTTCATTTCACTTTTCAACTTGTGACTTTGTTGATGTCATTCTCTTCTTTTTATTTTCTACCAATAAAACACCTGTTAATAAACAGTTAACATACTGATTTTTATACCAGTGCCACCTTCGTCACCATACAGAAATGTCAGTTGAGAGCCAGACATTGGGCAATCCAACTTGTACACCCAAGGCTTATAGCATTTTAAAAAATATACAATGCATATAGTCTTGTCTTGCCATGTAGCTTTGCATTCTGTCCTGAGGACTTAAAATTTTTATCCCCTTAGGAAGATTTCTTGTTTCTGTTTATGTTGGATGTTGTGATAATGATGGTATGGATGGTCACAACAAAGACATGATGACAACACTTAACTGGATCAAAGAGAGATGTCAATTATAATATGGTTTTTGCTGGTATTTTTAAAGTCAACAAACACCTGGTGTCAAACGCCTTAATATTTAATTCAATCAGAATCCCAGAGCAAAGAAACTAATTTGCACATTTAAGAGAAGGAACTCAATATAAATCAGCTAATTCCACTGTGTGGCACTCCAGTTTCATAATTTGCATAGGGTTACATTTCTATAGAAAAAGAATTTCCCTGGTTTTCTTCACTGGTTATATTGGCTATTTAAATCCCTGTATATTAAAGGTATTGTTTAAAAGAACTTTCAGTTCCCTTTATATTCATGTATGACTGATGTGTGTAATATGGGTCAAAGAGCATATAGTTTGGCCTTATTTCAGATGTGCACATTTCAAAATAACTGCTAGCTCCAATTCATCATTTTCACTTCCTGGTTTTTCATAGGTAAATTGTAAAAAAAAAATAACCAATAACATGTTTTACATTGTATATATTTGCTAATTCATTCAGAAGCTATTATTGTCTAGTCTGGCAAAATTCATTTTCCCTACTTGAATAACTGCTAAAGATAGTTTACATTAAACTAATATGGGCTGATCTTTTGAGCACATGGGAGCAGTCATTTGGCTTAGATAAGTGCCTAGATCATGCACAATTTCCCCAAGAACAACATCTAAAGAAGTTTTTGCCATAATACATGAAAGTAACATAGAGGTGTACCAACATTCTCTCCATTGTGCAGTTTCAAATGTAAATAATTTCACCTTACACTGGCAAGTCTCTCAGTAGTTCATAATATCTGTAAAGTGCCCCCTGTATAATTTTCCCTATGTAGTAGACATGTAAAATATTCCTGTAATGATAACTTTCAGTGTGGTCAAAGATTACATGAGATTGATGAAATTTTGGATCTAGCTTGTACTTCTTGGCCTATCTTTCATACCATTGAGCCTTTTTAAATATCAGGACACATGATGGAGATTAATGAAAATGGGTGTTAAGAAATGTTTGCTTAGTAAAAAGAAAGCAATATGTTAATTTAATACATATTTGCCTGTAAGGATGACATTGAGTCTAGTATCATTCTAAACATATCTTGAAGAAAATACTGATCAATGCAATCTGCAAAGGCAGTCTCTCTCTCTCTCTCTCTCTCTCTCTCTCTCTCTCTCTCTCTCTCTCTCTCTCTCTCTCTCTCTCTCTCTCTCTCTCTCTCTCTCTCTCTCTGTGGTAGAGGCATCTCATCTACTATTAACCTTGTCAGTATACCCATTCATCCAGTTAATCTAGTGATATATCCAGTAATGTATAGAAAACAGCCATTTTTTGAAAGAAACCATATTACATCTACCCTTTACAGACCAATGGCTATTTCATAACATAACTAGATGTTGGTTTTTCACTATACATGTATAGATATCATTGATCTTTCATACAGCCAAAGCTAATTGTCCACTATGCTGGAAGACATGTATAAAGTTTATGTCTTTTAATTGCAAGCTTATAATGTAAGTAGAAATTTGCCAATGTTTGACTTGCATATATGCAATTTACCTTTCATTGCATAAATGTTTATGCATTTCCTATGTTATATAAGCAAAGCTGGAGAAAGAACAGGGAATTAGGCCGTAACTGAATGAAGAAATTAAAATTGGCACTGCATGTCACACTGCTTTTCTATCCTGAGTTAGTGATCTAGCTCAGTTGGTGATTGAAGTTATAGTTTATCTGAGAGTTTACTGCCCTCTATTCCAATGAAATGGAGCAATATACAATGGAATCAGGGGGGGGGGAGATTATTAGTCTCTTATGAACAGGAATGCAACTACAACAACTACAGAGAAGTAACTCAAGTGACTGATTCTGTTAAAACACTTAAGAGTTGCTTCCCATATATAGACAGACATACATGCACAGACGGACAGAAAAAAAGCTTGTTAATTATTGGTCTTATATTAACTGGCAAAACTAGGTTACATCATTTTGGGAAGTTTACAAAAATAAACTGAGAGCTGAAATGAATACAGAAGTGACAAGTTTATTCAAACAAATGTTTTCTCAGCAAAACGCTGATCAATAAAGTATGTATGTATGTATGTATGTATGTATGTATGTATGTATGTATGTATGTATGTATGTATGTATGTATGTATGTATGTATGTATGTATGTATGTATGTATGTATGTATGTATGCATGTATGTATGTACACATGTATGAATGTATGTATGTATGTATGTATGTATGTATGTATGTATGTATGTATGTATGTATGTATGTATGTATGTATGTATGTATGTATGTATGTATGTATGTATGTATGTATGTATGTATGCATGTATGTATGTATGCATGTATGTATGAATGCATGTATGTATGAATGTATGTATGTATGTATGTATGTATGTATGTATGTATGTATGTATGTATGTATGTATGTATGTATGTATGTATGTATGTATGTATGTATGTATGTATGTATGTATGTATGTATGTATGTATGCATGTATGAATGCATGTACATGTATGTACATATGTATGTATGCATATATGTACAAAAGTTTAACAGCATGTCAGCACCCTACTTGCTACATGATGCTAATTAAGGTAATGTTCCAATGGTAAATATTATTCTAAGCTTACAGACAATACCACTACTCTTAAGAAATTCATAGTCATTTGCTTTTATCATCCAAAGGCACATAGTGTACAAATTTACATTGGAATTGTCAGGACTGTTTAACATGGCCCCATTATTATTTTGCTGCTGTCCAATCAAGAATGATTTAGCATGAAATCACAAAACCTATTGGACTTGCAGTCATGAAATTGTATGCAGTTTATAATTGGTACAGATATTCTACTTTTTATGACAATCACAAAATTTTTCTAAGAAATACCAGCCTGCTTTCTGCCCATCATTACTGCAATAACTGCACTTGCTAAAGAGAGTTTGATTTTCCAGCACATGATAGGCTATTCATGATAGCAAGTACATTTGGTAAAAACAAAACCTGGGAAGGATCACTGACCCATGGAAAGATTCTCCCACTGGTCATAGGTGAGTTGTGAGTGATATGTAAAGGCAAGTGCCTTGGACCACTCTGCCACCCTGGGCCACCATGCTTTACCTGATGTTGAATTGCTTTGGATGGATTACCATATATACCCACTTGCAAGTCCAGACCAGCTTCAAATGCACAGACTCCGATCTGCCATTGCATAATGATGTGGTGGATCTGGGTCTGTGCTGTTTAATCAGTAGACTGATCTGCTACTTGTTTGGAGGAGTTAATAAAGGAATAAAATCAAAGTAAATTTACTGCCTTGTTTTATAAAGTACTTGTTTTTTTTAATGGTGTTTTGCAAAGGTCACTTGTAATAATTATGTCCTTGGTACTGTGCTTTTGATTTAAAATGAAACATACCATTCAAATATTGTGGACAAAGGTCAATCTTTCCTTTGTTCATGAAAATTGGTATCCTTTGGAAGATTGTTTCAATATTACCTTTAGATGTATTTTCATTGTGCAGATGTAGTTCAAATGTGCGACAATTAATGCATTGCAGAATAATTTCAAATAGTTGAATGGCAGATAACATTTCATACTCCGAAAAAATATAAATTCTCAAGTTTACTACAGAACAAATGTGTTTCACTCGCTTATACCAATCTAGATTCTTACTTCCATGAACTCCAAAGTGTTAATATAAGGCATGCAAGGAGGTAAGGTCCATGAAATTTATGGAGATAAGGTCCATCAAAATTATGGAGGTAAGGTCCAACAAAATTATATAGGTAAGGTTATTGTTTTTGGTAGCTGTAGTAGCTCTTTTTAGTGTTGACAAAAAGGAATTTGCTAATTAAAGTGTGCTGATTAATTCATTAATTAATTAATTAAAAAGTACAAGAGCAATGGGTATAATTTTGTCAAATTCTACTGGTGATTAATCAGTTTATTTTACTCCTTATAAATCAATATTGCATGAAAACATTAAATGCACACCCCAACAATTACATAGAGTAAAAATCCATGTTAATGTTCTTGGACCTTTTTCAATAAGGTCATCATTTAGGTGTTATCAAATACAAACTGGTGTGCTATTTTCCTAAACTGGTTTAATAACTGGCTGCCATTTTCCAAGAACATTATAAAACCACTGGTAATTTTTGTCTAGACATTTTACAATGACAACTAACTTGCAGAGCAGTGAACAATCACAAATAGGCTTTGCTTAAACTATATCAGTATTAAATTTTAGATGAGCAATTAATATTTTAATTAAGATTAGTAAGGAAATGCATGTATATGACCATGCTGATTACACTTTAGGTACAAATAAGTTCCATATTCCATGAATATTTTGTCACTACATTTTCATGAATTTAGTTACTGTGGAATCATAAGTATTTATGTAAGAAAATTTTTACAAAATTAGATTTTATTCAGGCTGAATGTTAAATAGTAAACAGTGTGACTCCAAGAAATGTTGCCTCCAAAACCATAAAAAAATTTTCTCAGGAATATTTATGATTTTATAGTACTGAAAGTCAGCTCGATTGCAGTACTTATTTTATGTGATTTTCTGATTAACAAACAAATATTGTACAAATATGTAATTTACCTGAATGAAAATTTTTCAAAACTCAATTAAGTTGCAGTGAAAAGGTTGTTCTGAAGTAATTTTCTGAAAGATAAAATCAGTTTTGTCAACAATTTATCCATTTTTTTCATTATAATACCAGTCAATCTGTGGATAACCATATATCCATTTTTTCAATACCAGTCAATCTGTGGATAATAGTATATTCACTTTTTTCATTATAATACCAATCTGTGGATAACAATTTTGCATTGGAAGATAAGGACATTCTGGGTGTTTTTACTATTGTAAATTGAATTTTTTATCTCAACATTGGCAATAAAATAGATATTTGCAGTAATAAAACATTGTTAACATAAAACACAAGACTGTTATCACCCAATGTTTGGAACATTTTGTCAGAAAATTAACAGAAAATGTTCATTTCTGTGGAATTACATGAAAGAGCAATGATGTCACATTATCCTGTACATTTTTAACAGTATAATATGGATTCATTTTTACCTGTTTTCTTGATTTTATTTCAGGTGAGCAAAAGTCCATTTTCAAATCAGCCGCACAAGTTTCTGCATGTTTTAAGGCTGGCAGTCTAATGCAAAATAATTAAAGAGATAAATGAAATTACTAATGAAACACTTGACTTTGATAAGTAATAAAGTGTTTACCATAATTGTGATTATTAGTTTTCAATTCTACACAAAAATAATTTTTGTTTGCTCTCTCTCATATATACATATCAGATGTGAAATAACTGTCCTCTCACTGAATCCAGCAAAGGAATATGTTTGTCATCAACCGATTATGATAAATGCAAACAAATGAAATGAACATTAAAAAATTATTTTTATCTAGCACAAGTGCTTTTTGACTCTCAATGAGTCTTTGTCAAAATTAAATTATAAAATGTAGACCAACAAGACAAACATAAAAGAAAGCATTGAATTTACACAAGTTTTCATGAAACTTTTGTAAATTCTGTACCTTCTTTTGTGTTTTATCTCTATTTTGCCTAAAACTTAATGAGGGTCAAAAGGGCTGAGGCTTTTTTAATAACTATATATATATATATATATATATATATATATATATATATATATATATATATATATATATATATATATATATATATATATATATAAAATCATACAAATATGTGTTGTAAAGTCAGATATTTCATTGGTGTTTAAATTTCATTCAATCTGTTACAAAATACATTTAAAACCCAATGAAATTTTTACTTGCCCTGCAAGCTGGTCCAGCAGACTGTAACTTACAGATGAGAGCATAGAGAGAAGTGTACAAAGTTAAATAATGTGTTTATTTAACAAACATAATTCAATAATTCAAGCACAGATGACACTTTTAAACACAGTTTTATTAATAATTTTACATTGTTTACTTGAAAATGACAATTCCATACAAATTAATTTAGGAGTCTGACAAAGTGTGTCTTCTAGTAGTAATTCAATTCCATGAAATAGGCTATTAAATCTCAGTCTGTACCTTAGTCAGCCATCACTAAAAGGAGCTAAGGAACACATGCCCTCATGTTTCTAAAGTTAATAAGCCAATTTTGTGAAAAAAAAACTCAATATGCTTCAAGTTGGCAATTCACTACAAAACAAATACTAAGGTCACGTATGTAATTAATATATATATTAATTATTATTATATACATTAATATATAAATCCAGTTTTTCTGCACAAAAGTGTATAATATTATTTTCATTTGTCATATACAAGATGCTAAAGATATGAAAATGAATTTACAGTATGCTGGGAAATAAAATGAATGCTCATGTGTGTGTGTGTGTGTGTGTGTGTGTGTGTGTGTGTGTGTGTGTGTGTTCCTTGCTTTATTATTCTGTTTAAAATGTTCCAAAATTTATATACAAATCATGCCAAGTTAAACATTATTTATAACCATTATGCAATCAAGTTGATAATATAAGTATTCCTCAATGTTTAATGTTCTTACTACATGTACTTAATCACAATTTATTTAAAGGACAAAGTTAATTTCAAAGCATTTATATCACACAAATTTTATTATACACTGTGAACATATTCACATACATGTGAATGAGACTGTAATTAAGATGATAAGATATAAGAATTATTAGTCCTTATTTTCAATTTACTTAAATAATCCAAATATTGTTTTAAAAAATGAACATAGCTCTGTTCTTTGTAAAAACCTGGCCCCTGATGCAATGAAGACCTCTCTTTAAAGACCTCTCTGTATTTGTCTCATGCATATCATGTCCATTATTGTCAGGTTTAATCATTTTAAAAATGATGAAATCTTTTGACCAAATTAAAACGTCTGCGGGGGCCGAGTGGTCTAAAGCACTGTCCGTTACGGATCACTGCCATCTCACCTCTGTCTGCGTGTGTTCGAGTCTAGGATTCGGCGAATGTGGATATGTGAGAAAGCATGCCAGTAGCTTCTCGTGGGTCGGTGGTTCTTTCCGGTGATTTCCCGGCTTCTTCCTCCACCATTAATACTGGCCGCCATGAATAGCCTATCATGTGCTGAAAAGTGGCGTTAAACACAACACCAACAACAACAAAACGTCTGCAAAAAAAAAATCAATTAATGCACAACCATAAAGTCATATGTGTGATGAATCTTAATTAATTCACTCCATTGTCCATAGTATTTCATATCATCTTATATTTTGGACACCAGTCTTCCACGCAGTCCCGGATTACCCATTAGGCAGAGTAGGCAACTGCCTATGGGCCCCGCGACTTTTAGGGTCCCCATGAGACCGTGACGAAAGAATTTTTTTTACTTACTTCTTGTTAAGAATAGAGGCGAGTGACGACGCTGACGTCATACAATAATGTTTTCAAGTTAGTCTAGTAGTTAAGTTAAATTAAATTAAATAATTATAAATAAAATTGATAGGGCCTAGATAAAATGTCGATGAAAGAGAGAAGACACGAAAGCGGAGCAGAGAAGCAAAGAAAGAAAAAGGAAGCCACAGTGAAGCTTCAAGAAGAAATTAAAAGGACTCCGTCGCTTTTCCAACTTGGCTTCACTCGTTCGTCTGCAGAAGATCAAGCCTATGGTAGTACTGCCTCCGGCAGTGCCAGCGATGTTATGGCGACAGACTTGCCTTCCGAAGTGACTGCTGTACAAATGGCTGAGCTTCAGGACACCATAGATGAGACTGCCAAAACCGATCAGGATTTTAATGTGATTGCTCCGGAGAGGCAAATTCAGGGACCGGAATTTCAAAAAGACGTCGGATTATGGGAAAACATTACTAACGCAGTGCAAGAACATTGGTGTAGTAGAGATCCTGAAGAATGTCAGCACTTTGATTGTGATTTTTCGGCTTCACGTAGGCAGTACGATGATGGTACTGCACGATATTTTACTCGTTCCATGATGTTTCAGAAGCATGTGAATGGAGAACAAATTAAACGGGAATGGTTGATGTACTCGCCAACTTCTGGCAATGTATACTGTTTTCCCTGCGTCTTATTTCGTGATGCAGGTAAAGGAATTCAAACACAATTCTGTGATGGATTTTCTGACCGGAAAAATGCTTCTCAGCGCATCCAGATGCACGAGAACAGTGAGATGCACCGAGCATGTATGCAGGCGCTTATTACTAGGCGACGTGCAGTATGTCGCTTAGACTGCTGTTTACAAATTCAATTCGACAAAGAGAAAGAATACTGGATAAAGGTTCTGCAGTGAGTAGTGTCGGTTGTCAAGTTTCTGTTATCGCGTGGATTAGCCTTTCGCGGTGAAAAAGAAAATATAGGATCCCAACACAACGGAAATTACTTGGGCGTGTTAGAGTTGATTGCGCAGTACGATCCTTCATGAGTTCTCATTTAGCCAAATATGGTAACCAAGGCCGAGGAAGACCGTCCTACCTATCATCTACAATTTGTGAAGAAATTATCGAGATAATGGGAAATCAGGTTCTGGCAGTTATTGTGAAAGAATTGCAGCAATCCAAGTACTTTTCTTTAAGCGTCGATTCCACGCCGGACATATCGCACATTGACCAGCTGACAGTAGTTGTTAGATACGTAAGAATTTTAGACGGCGAAGTGATGGAACGGTTTCTCACCTTCATCCCAATTGAAAGTCACACAGGAGAAGCTCTTGCTATGACCGTCTTAAAGTTTCTAAACAAATGTGACATTGATATAAAAAATCTGCAAGGACAATCTTACGACAATGCCGCAAACATGTCAGGGCATTACAAATGTCTTCAGGCACACATTTGCCAAATCAATCCACTTGCACACTACATTCCATGCGCAGCAGATTCGTTAAATTTGGTTGGAGGTTCTGCAACAGAAACCTGCGTTAACACACTTTCTTTCTTCGCACTTGTTCAGAAATTGTTTAATTTTTTTTCTGCGTTTACTGCCCGTTGGGCGGTTATGTCCAAATGTCTTGAAAATGAAGCTGGCTCTGGACTCGTTTTAAAAAGAGTGACTGGAACAAGGTAGTGTGAGCGGGCGGATGCGACCAAGGCGCTGTCTTATGGTTACAGCAGCTTCCAGAAGGCTTTGTCGGTCATTGCAGAAGATGTGAAGCAAAAGCCAGAGACAATTCACGAAGCAAAATGTCTGATACATGACCTGTCGAGGAAGTAAACAGCCGTTATGTCAGTCTTTTGGGCTGTCATCTTGGAAAGAATCAATGCAGTCAGTAATTCATTACAGAAAGAAACGATAGAACTCCAGACGGCCGTCAATATGTTGCAATCATTGTCAGATTTCCTAACATCACAGAGAGATTTGTTTGATGAATACGAAGAGAAGGCGAACGAGAAAGTTGAAGCACAGTACTCTGACGATTGTAATCATTTTCGCAAGCGAAAACGACATCACGCCGATGGTGACGCTGAAGAAGTTGTACTTCTTGGAAAAGACAAGTTCAGGATTGAAACCTATTTACTGATATTGGACAAACTATCTGCTGAGCTCAACCGCCGCATGCGAGCATACGGCAAAATTCAGTTGTTGTTTGGATTTTTAGTTGAATTTCCGTCCAAAACAGATGATGAATTAAGACACGCAACCGAGACATTTCGAGAGAATTATCTTGATGACATCGATATCCATTTCCAGGAAGAAATGGTTCACTTCAAGTATTTCGCATTGGCGGCTTTGCAGTTTGAAGATTCCGATGATAACATACCTGCATCGCAATCATATAAACTCATTTGTGACAATATGATTCAGTCTACATTTCCAAACGTTTTGACTGCACTACAAATTTACAGATGCTTAATGATCACAAACGCGACCGACGAACGAACATTTTCCAAATTGAAAATCCTGAAAAACTGTCATCGAGTTTCAATGACGCAAGAACAATTGAATACACTTGCCATTATGGCCACTGAAAACGACGTTTTGAAGAATATTGACTTTCAGGATATTTTAAACAACTTCACTACTGTGAAATTAAGACAGAAGACTTTTTGAAGGTTCGTTAGTCGTTACTTAAAAAGAGATTGGTAATTGTAAACGGTTGACTTATATTTTACGGTATGGAACGGTAGCTATCTATCGTAGATCGTAATTTAAGTTTCATATTATTTCTTTCTGGATAAATAGTTAAATACGTAAATATATAGACTACAGTGATTGTTTTCTTAAATTATTAATCTAATAATTATAATGTCGTATTGGCATTACGGTATTGCTACATATGACATTTTATACTTATAAAAGGACATTTTATGTCTTGGCACTGGTAGGCTAATTTAAACGAGTAAAATCGACTGGGCATTGGCGTTCTACTTCTAGTAGGCACCAGGCCGACTAGGGGCATGGGGCCCCAAAAGTTTGACTGCCTATGGGCCTCCACGGTGCTTAATCCGGCGCTGTATCTATCGTAGATCGTAATTTAATTTTCATATTATTTCTTTCTGGATAAATAGTTAAATACGTAAATATATAGACTACAGTGATTGTTTTCTTAAATTAATAATCTAATAATTATAATGTCGTATTGGCATTACGGTATTGCTACATATGACATTTTATACTTATAAAAGGACATTTTATGTCTTGGCACTGGTAGGCTAATTTAAACAAGTAAAATCGACTGGGCACTGGCGTTCTACTTCTAGTAGGCACCAGGTCGACTAGTGGCATGGGGCCCCAAAAGTTTGACTGCCTATGGGCCTTCACGGTGCTTAATCCGGCGCTGCTTCCACAGACATAAGAATATGGTTTATTTTGTTGTACATTGAACTTTTTCTCTAATAAAACTCTGCAATTGTTATATTCTAGAATATACTAAAAATAAATAGTAAATACTTTTATGTATGATTATTTGTGCACTGAAAGAATTAACAAAGAGACTGCATGAAAAAGTATGGATTGTACAATATAAATAGTAATGGGCAATAAAAGGTCAAATGATATGGATGACATTTTCTGGACTTTTCAATCACATGGAAAAACAAGGACTTCCCATGCCACATTACCATCTATACTCATTTCTAAGTCAAGGAGAAAGGCAAACAACAATCAGTGTCTATGTTGTATGTTCAAGTGATTAAGAAACTGCATAGACATAGATTATCCAGCATATTATGTGACAGCAGAGCTGGGTCTGTGCAGCTAATTTGACTTGTTGGCATTTATATATGATACACATTCTGCATAAATTAGTCAATTATCTAGACAAACAATTATATGTATCTAGATAGAGGATTGCAGCTTTGTATTTGCAAATTGGAGAAGGCTGTTGATGGTTTATGTATTTTGAAGATTAGAGATGTTATTAATGGTTTTAATGTTACTACAGTATATGGTTTTGTTTTTCAAGACAATCACTTCCATATAGGTATTATGGGATTGACTTACCTCCCAAACTGAAGAGCCTGGCAATGTGCAAAAACTTAGCACATATGTTACAAATGTACTACCATGAAAAATTATATTCTCATATCAAAGCTAAATAAACACTGACATTGTTAAGTACATGCACATTTAGTCTAATTTAAATCAGCTACAACAGATAATTGACGTAAGGAAAACATGTAAAAATACAATGAAAAACTTTGTGTATTATGGACCCAAGTTAAAGACAAATTGTGTCTTCATTTCTGTATTGTACTAATTGTGCAGAAGAGCAGGAATATTATAAATCCAGTCTGCATATTTTGTACAGCCAAATCTAATTATTAATTACTCTGTAACTCAAATTTATATAAATGAATAACTTCCTTTGGAATGTCACTTTTAGTAATGAAGAAAATGTCTGAATTATGACTGAAACAAATTTTCTGAGGATTAAATGGAATTATGGACTTAGTGACCTCTAGGAATGTGCCATCTGGTGATAACTTATGCAGTTTAGGTGAGGAATCTACCAAGTAGATGTTACCTTCATCATCTAACCCAATGCCAGTTGGCAAATGGAGCTCATTTTCCCTATAGGTAAAAATTTGCTGTCCTCCAAGATTAAAGCAAAACAGAGTATGAATCCATTTGCATGACATGTAGATGTGAGTTTTTGATTCATCTACAGCAAGGTATGTGGTCCCACCATACATGCTTTTTTCACCAATGTCATGATAGGACAGCTCCTCTCCTGTCTTGCTTATAATACTCCAGTAGTAATTTGACTCATCATTTATCCCCGACACAACAATCTGGTCCTTGTATAAAGTGGCAATTCCTGAACACTGGAAACGTGTGGTTATGTTACCTGTTGGTCTGATCTTTTGCTCTACATTTAAGAAATAAAGCTGTTTACTGCTGTTCAGAGATACTACCACTTCTGTATTGCTGACTATGCTCACATCATGCAGAATACACATTGTCAACTGGAATACGTAGTGTGAGATGTGTTTGAAGTTAGCATCAAATAGGCAGCAGCTGCTATTATGTGTGTCAACCAGCATAATATTACCTTCAGGAAGATACACTGCCCCAGTGTATAATGGATATAGCCTAAAAGAACCACATATGACCGCTACTTCACCTGTCTGCTCTATATGACATTCCTTAGTTGATTTTTTTCTCTTTCTTCCTTGTTGCCTGCCTCAATGGTATTGTTTCCTTCCTCTTTTTAATCTTCATCTTAGCTACATCATCTTCCTTCAGAGACAGTAACCCACTCAAGTATGGATGAAGCTCCAAGCTCTGATGTACCAACTCCACCTCCTGAAATTTGCAGCAAATTTGCTCTGTATAGTTCTTTAAATGCTCCTCTGATCTCATCAGGGTAAGAAGGAGTTGCGTGTCCGAACCATGTTGGCTGGCCAGCTGCAGCAACCTGTAGGAACTGTTGATGGCTGCTGCAAGTGAGAGACTTTGATTTGCTTTCTTTTTGGATTCTTTGTGAGTTTCTTCCAAATCAACCATCTGTACCAGTTTATCCAGTAAGCTATTGAAATAGAGTCTCATAGCATCAATTTCTTGTTTTAGTTTATTTCCTTGTGACTGTGCATTGTTAAAAGCTTGTACAATCTTGTGTAAATGGGTCTCTAACATCTTCAATTCATCAATAGTGTGCTGAGGGGATTTTGCTGCAATCATCTGTTTTAACTCCTTTTTTAGATCATGCACCTTATGACATATCCTGTGTTTTTGAAAAAGACAACTAGCACAACATTCAGCTTTGTGGTCATCACAATAAAATTTTATTTCCTCTCCACCATGTTCTATACATGTGAAAATTTCAACAAACTTCGTCATCTCTTGAGGATATTGGTTCATTTTATTCTTTGATACAAGTGTATGCCCCTTCGTAGCTTTTAAATTTCTGTGATATGTAGTACACATAGCACAAAAAACGTCATTGCATGTGATGCAAATGTCAGTTATTGGCACCATTCTCCCTTGCAGTTCACACATGCTGCACAGGTATTCCACTTTCGTTTTCCCTTCACGTAACATGGCAAGGAGTACAGGACTTTGTTTAAACATAGCCGCCCATTCTTTGGTAGGTTTATCTGGGAAAGGAGGTTTTATCTCTTGTCTGCAGAGAGGGCAAGGGAAATGCGTTATTTTTTCTTTTTCCAGGTCCAAACTTATGATGTAATCACTCAAACACTGATGACAAAACGTATGCATGCACTGCAGTATTCGAGGAAACCTAAATTCTCGCAGACATATTGAACAATTTATATCGCCAACGACTTCGTCAGAATCCACTGTTATCTCCCGAAGATAGTCTTTATCTACTCTATCTGGTGTTGCCATCTTATAATTCATCAATATTGTAAGCTATAGCACAGGAGTCTGATGTTTGATCTATAAGTACGATGAAATCTCTTACAACACGAAATCACCTTATCGGTTAGGCCAACAAATAGGTCTCCGGGTTTGTTTTTTTTTTTAATGTATTCTTCTGACAGCAGAGAACAAGGTTGTCTCTTTTATTTTGACCTATGGCGTCAAATCCTTCAGAGCACTCACTTTTTAGTAGTAATCCCTGTCTGAACAGAACACCTACCTACAAATCTATTAATGATATTATGGGTGAAAGCAGCAACACCCCCAAGGCAATAAAAAAAAAAAACTTTCAAGCGAGTGGTAGAGTAGTATAGAACACGGAACTGACTATTGCTTGGGACGGAATTGCAATTAGGTATGGTCGTCATGGCAGAATTTTGAGACACAGACATATCGGAATTCGAGATCTACAGAACGATAAATAAATTTTTAAAGAAAATCAAAACTGTAATGAGCAGTAAAGATATGCTAAATAATAATAATAATAATAATAATAATAATAATAATAATAATAATAATAATAATAATAATAATAATAATAATAACATACATACATACATACATACATACATACATACATACATACATACATACATACATACATACATACATACATACATACATACATACATACATACATACATACATACATACATACATACATACATACATAATATTACGTGTAGGCTCTAACAAAAGTAACAAAGAAAAAAGTAAAGACAACAAGCTTTGTAAATTTTAACAGTAATTTACTTCCCTAGAGAAAAGGTAGAAATATGACAAAAGACTTACAGTTTGTGAATATAATCCAAAAATTAATCCTGGAATCTAAAAATATAAGTCCTATCACTAAAAAGTTCTAAATAAATCCAAGTTCAATTCCCGGTGAAGTTCCAATATGGAAGGTGATGACGTCTTCTATAATCTGTTTCGTGCTGTTGTGTCAACAGTTCCTTCTTGAATTTTATGAATCAAGAATAATATTCCGGCTCTAGAATTCCAAATAATTTCCAATACATGTCTTTGTAAAAAAAATATTGATGAAAAGCATTTATATTTCCAGGAAAAATAACTTATTTTAAATAGCAATTTCAACTCTACTGGTCACAACACAACATACCTTTGAGCTCCAAAAGGTATGGAATACGAATGACTGAAATACATTGAGAATGAGTATTAAACCCAACTAATAACGCAATTTTAGACAAGCGTGATGGGTCACGTGCTCACTTACTACAAGTCTATTATCACATAGGCTAGGGTAGACTTATCTAAAAATCAATGATTCCCACACTGGATATGAATTTTGAAAAAGTTTGTGTACAAATGAGCTAACGCAAACCAAGAATGACCTTGATTAAGACCAATGATTTTCACTCAGTGTTTACCAATCTCTGAACAAAGGTCAGGAACTAGGAAAGCTAAAAATAAAATATTGCAATCGAATTGCGTGTTTAACAGGTCAAAACAGAACAATGAATTGTCCGAAACAAAAGTCAAATGCAGTGAATAAAATCATCATTACAATAACATGTAATAAAATAAATAAAAAATAAAACAAAAGTTATTTTAAAACTTACACGCAAAAAAAATAAATTAAATATACGTAACAATACATACTATTTGTTATTAATAATGTTATTAATAGCATTTCAGTTTTGATTCTCTCTCTCTCTCTCTCTCTCTCTCTCTCTCTCTCTCTCTCTCTCTCTCTCTCTCTCTCTCTCTCTCTCTCTCTCTCTCTCTCTCTCTCTCTCTCTCTCTCTGTTTTACTTTTTTCTTAATGTTATTTTTTAACATGAAGCTCACGTCGAGTACCTGTGACAGAATCTTGGCTAAAAGGTTTCAAGAAAAAAAAAATGTTCTTGCCTTGGGATGATGCTGCTTTTTACGCATGTGTCAGCAATTTAAATATAAGGTCATTAATAGTAACATAGGTGTGTTCTTCAGACAGGATTATTACTAAAAAGTGAGTGTTCTGAAGATTTGACGCCATAGGTCAAAAGAAAAGAGATTTTACTTTCCATCCGCATACCAAGGTCAGTCGAAATAAATTTATTAATTACTAGCGAGCATCCGATACGTCAGAACTGACGGGTGGTTACGACAGCGTAAAATTTCAGTATGGACTATTGCACGACAACGTTGGTCTCCGCTGTCAGAAAATAAAAGTGGAGACCTACTTGTTGGTCTACTTATCGGTACTATAAATCGACAAAAAAAAAAGAGGTTGTATGCTGAGGCCAAAATCTTATCAGTTTAATTGAGGGTCATACTAAATACTGCTAAGCCTGACAACGTCCGACAAAGCCTGACAAAACCACACAAAGCCTGAAAAGCCCGACAAAGCCATGCAAAGTCAGACTAAAAAAGTGTATTTATATTGTTAATTAAATTGATGAATCAATTAACCTGGCCGAAAGACTGGTTTTCAACATATATATGCAGATTTAAATGACCGAAAATTGGGCGACAAAGTTCAAAATCGAATAATGACAAAGTCTGACAAAATCATAATTAAAATGTTTATTACTTAACAAATTGTTCGTTTCACTTATTATCGAAATAAAATACAATTTTTCAGTATATCTTAATCACGCAAGGCTATACAAAGTCATACAAAGCCTGACAAATTCTTACAAAGCCTGGCCGAGTCATACAAGTCATACTAGACAAATATATACTGTAAATTATATTGACGAATAAATTAACCAAACAGAAGGACTAGCTTCAAAATAATTTTAAATAATGATAAAGTACTGATAAAGTCTGAACAAAACCATATTAGAAATGCTTGTTATTTTAAAAAGTGTTCATTTGACTCATTATCGAAACAAAGGTTGACAATCTAAAGAATCCTTTCGATGTTTCATAAGAAATGCATACAAAGCCTGAAAAAGTCATACAAAGGGATAACAAAAATTTGTACTATTGTTGTATGGCGATTTTGCCGCATCAATTAAAAAGAAAAATGTTGGATTAACTACGAAGACCATAATAAATAATTGGTAATTGGGAGACAAATTCCAAATTCACTGCATCTCCAAAAAGCCACACCGTGCCCGACAGTCTTAACATGAATATTTATTATTTAAAATGTCTGTATAAGATAAGCTATCGACATAAATGGTTATTTTTCACACAGGCATACAAAATCATAAAATGGCATAATAAAAATATGCTAATTGAGTTAAAGGTAGCGAGGTCCTAGTCACCTACTTGTGATTGTGACGGGCGTTGACACGCGTTAATGAGATACAGTAGCGCTTCACTATCATGTGAAAGTTTATACAAATATCTTCCCAAATGAAGGTCGAATTTTCTTATTTGTTAATTCTACTCTTTCTCCATTTGTTTGACAGTGAAACATTCATGTGTCAATTTGTAAAAATATTTAATTACGTTAAGTGTTGGGAGAAAAATAATGACAGGATCACGTTTGGCAAATACGTGGTAATTACTTACAATATTCGAAAATATGTAGTGTTGATACAAAATTTATATCAATAAATATAACAGAATTAGAAAATGTTTGCTTTGTCTATGATCATTATTTTTTAGAATGATCTATTTAACTCAACACAAGGATAAAAACGTTTTTAAACTTACAATACTGGAAGTTATTTATTGTTGATATAATATTTACGGTATATGATCGTAAGTAAATATTTTTAGAATGTTACAATAAGGTACAAATATTTATAAGAAGAAAATGCTTGAGAAAATATATGATTTAATATTTAACGTAATTCACAATAGTTATATATTGGCTTTGCGCAACTTTGCCGTGTTTAGTAGTACCGATACGTTTTGGGAACGAAACTTATTGGGGGCGACACTGCCCGTAGTCAAAAAAAACATCGCGATAATAGATAACATTTGCATATATGGGTTTTTGTTATAATATGCATTTTACTACTATTTTTATTTACTAATTTATGATAAGTGAATTTCTATCAACTAGACAAGATTGCAAACTTGAAACAAAAAAAAAAACATTTGAATTAAACATAGATTTCAAAATGAAAATTGCTTCTAACTGCTCTTTTGATATGGTATAATTTGCGGAAGTCAATCATATGACAAATTGTAATCAATTTCCCGGTTTCAAACGCTTTATGTAGAATGAATTTGTCCACAAGATTTAAATTGCATTACTAAATTTCAAGGACTGAAGGCAAGCTCTTTTAAAAAAAAATTCTAAAATTTACATTACGTCTGTTAAAAAGTAGCAAATACTATATGTTGTGAAATACTGTTTAAATAACCCCTCCTTCCTACATGCCAGCAAGGAATGGAATTGATACAAAAAATTGTAGACACTGAAATTAATATTTAAGAATAAGACACAGAGAAATAAAATAGATTTAGACAGTAATCACAAGCACAATCGAATTTTAGGGGAAATCAAATAATACAAATTATGAAAAATAAATGCACATCTAGTTACTCATTCATACTCATATTATTATCCCAATTTCATGGATGTTGAGGTTACGACATCGTAGCTAATTACTAAAATGCAATGAAATATAGTAAAGTACACGCAAATAAAGTTTTAAAAAGTTACTTATTTCAATTATCTGACGAGCTTAATGGATGTTTTAATGATTATGAAAAAAATGCATATATCGTGATATCACTATACAGCTGTAAATCGGACTCGGTGTAAAATTTGCAATCTGATTTAAAAATTTCTTTAAAAAATTTTCTCGTATTATATAACAACATTTAGGTTTTGTTTCCTTACAGCATATTTTCACATATAAATTAGCATTATAATACATTTTAAAGGTGGTTTTTCGGTAGGTTTGTGTGGATTGCGGTGGTTTGCGGTAAATACATGGACCCCTGAAATGTTTACTATTTTAAAATGTCTGTATCTGATAAACTGTCGACATAAATGGCTATTTTTTATATTCAGTCATACAGTGTCATAAAAT
Source organism: Potamilus streckersoni (assembly GCA_016746295.1). Classification (NCBI taxonomy): domain Eukaryota; kingdom Metazoa; phylum Mollusca; class Bivalvia; order Unionida; family Unionidae; genus Potamilus; species Potamilus streckersoni. The sequence continues at coordinate 634,447 of JAEAOA010001337.1, forward strand.
GACATAATAAAAATGTGTTTTTCAAAATTAAAATAGTTTGTTGATCATCACGTCAAATTTGTTTCCTACGTTCTCTAAGCCCTTGTCGTCCGGCACCTTGTTCTTTGGTTTGGCTTCTTTGCCAATTTTGGGGCTTTCAACACAGTCTGATGACGTCACCGTGGTTATTAATTTAATGTAGGGTTTCTGCAAAAATGTCATGAATATATGATCTTTTTCTTCATGAGATTTTGAATTCCATAATTTACTTACTTTACATCGCCAGAATTTTGTTTCCTGTCCCGTTTAGAGATCGGCGAAGGTCAACGAGCTGGATCTTGATCAGTTCATAGATTTTTTCAATGAGTTTGATCTTTTTCCTTGGTTCCCAGTTTAGCAAGACCTGTAACCGGTGGTTCATGCTTCCCGTATTATTGTTAGTCCACAGCTGGTCTTCACCGGATACAACATGTTTTGTATATTTTCTCTTGAATGTATCTTTCGTAATATAACAAAAAAATCTCCGTGTTTATTTTCAATCAATTTAGTTTTCAAAATTCGTTTACGTTCGTGAAAAGTTGCTGAGTCGTTGGCTGTGGCAACACCATCTGATCCAAAGATCATTTCAACAATAAATGTCCGCTCCTAAGTGTTTTGGTGTTTTGGGGGAATTTTTTCTGTCATTTTGACGGATAAGATTGTCTTTGATGTGTTTCATGCACAGCTTTCTTTTGCAATCGGGGAAAGCCAGACCAATAGCGTTGACCATTACATTCTCATCGTCAGTCCCCATGAGTATCTGAGTCGTACTCCACATTTTTAAGTTTAATACCTAACACACCTATGAGATGGGAAAAGAACCGGAAATAGTTCTGTTGACGACCGTCCCAATGGAGCAATAATGGACCTAACAAAATTGGCGCATCATCAATATAATTAACAATACACTTTTTAAATCTTACTTTGCATGGCTTTATGTGGTTTTGTGTGGTTTTGTGTGGCTTTGTGTGGTTTTGTGTAGTTTTGTCAGGCTTAGCATTATTTAGTAGGACCAATTTCGTTCATAAAACTTGAGATGTGTTTATTTCTGTTCTTGCTATATTTAATCTTATTTACTCTCCAGGTGGGCACGTCAGACTTGCCTTTTTTGTATAATAATGTTTAAAAATGTATGTGTTATATGAAACAAATACATTTTGAAATATGTTCCAAAAGCTGTCATTATGTAATAAACCCATTTATGCCACTATCTAGCGTCCCATACTCTTCTTTCAAAATCAAAGTAGGTTTAAACAACGATCAACAAAATACGGAAATGATTTGACACGCCATTCTCGCATGTTTCTTTGCAATTAGACAATTACTCCGTATAGTTTATGATAGTTACACTTAAACTATACAGCTGATTCACTTGCTGGTTTGCGCAAATCTCACACATACCGGAACTTAAGATAATAGGAAAAATGTAATTATTAATAACCACAATATGATAATGAACTTAATAAATCATTATTAATATGTGGTTTTTTTTACTAATAGCTGAAGCATTAAATTCATGTTTAAATTGCAATACATGCCGATAATATTATTTTTTTACTTTCCAAATTGTCGCCAAAATGGTCAGTTTCCAGCTTTTTTTAATTTGATGTTGCATCAGTTACAGAATAGAAAGTACATATTAATTTACTATATAACTAATATTAAATGTCACGGACATGAATTAGGCATATACAGCCAATATACACTATGGTATATAAGATATAACTGAAGTGCGTCTCGGCTTTAATATTGAAAGTGTGATGACGTCATCAACCGTCATTTCTACTATCCTACCTTTAACTATATATTTTTTTCAGCAAATTTGTATAAAATTATAATATGATACAATTTAAAATAAAAGACAAGTTAAACATTTTTTTGTGAAATTACTTTCAAAGTGTTATTCATCCCGTGACAGAATCGGCTACTTCCGTTGATGAAGTCCTGTAAAAAAAAAAAAAAAAAAAAAAGAAAAAAAGAAAAGAAAAAAAAAAAACTTTGTGACGGTGATGATGAAAATAAAGGTTAATCCGCCGGATTAGATCATGCGATGGCCGTCCGAGACTTATGCGTTGGTACGTTACTGTATTTTAAATGAATATTAGACCGAGTTTCCTATGACCCTTGTCACCCCATTTTTGATATTTGGACATTTATGTTGTGTAATAGGATCAGAGTCCATTCCCTATCGAAAAATTGGAATTCACCGACACCATTTGGGTAGCCGCTTACTAGCCGGCCTAGCAAACTTGAATGACCTTTCATCGAGATATACCTGCATGAAATCGATATGAATGTGACTTATTTTCTCATAAATAGCGAATATCGTTATATCTTTAATCCGCTGAGAAACGAGATGCAACTATAGCGTTGATGAAATTTGACCTGGAACTCTCCATTTTCATTCTGAGTCACATCACTACACAAATCTCGTAATATATATATATATATATATATATATATATATATATATATATATATATATATATATATATATATATATATATATATATATATATATATAAGTTTTTTAGTGCATTTTGTTATATTTGTTGCATGATATTCTGAATATCGGTATAACCCCCAAATGGTAGATTGTTTGTATTCAAAGTTAGTTACAGATTGAGAAAGGTGGAGTTGACTTACAAGGGAACTGGGTGACCGATAGCTATGGTGTCGTAGCCTCAACTTGGTTTGTTGTGGTTGAGGCTACGAACTGATCCCATATAATGTAATGAAGCAAACAAAAATCAACACTAAAGTCAGAAAACAAATAGTTTAGAAATTTACTCCATAAGTATAATCATTTTGTGAAAAAAAAGTTTGGTTTATTTTGAATTTATTAAGCCCTTACACGATAGAATAAATTGGCATAGTTACACTAACCTCACCGTGTCCACCATGACAGATAACGCGAGAATCTCGCCGTGACCTCATTTCTACATAAGGCTTGCCAGACCATATTTGGATATTCTACGCTATGTTATTAAATGTTAAATGGCATAACGCGCGAAGACGGATAATGGATTAGTTGCGGAAAACTGGTTTTGTTGAGAAAATAATGGCTTAGTGGTGGAATTTTAAAGTCACCGGTAAACCGTATTTACTTTTAATGCGCAGAATTTCCGACTCAAACTGGGCCATATTTTTTACTACGATTACGTTCCAAATAAGGCCTTAATGTCCATCTATGGCACAGAAAAAATGAGGCTGAGAACGGAAGTAGTCATTATTTAAACTAAAATGGCGGACGATCAAAACGAAAATATCGGATAAGAAAGGAAAACGAGATTTTACAACCATTTGTACAATAATTTGTGATAATTCGATAAATAAGAGGGCTACTCAAATTATTTCATTACATTCAAGAAACATGTTCAAAATTGTTGATATTAGGCTAAAAAAAAGTACCGGGTGTGAATCACACCTGGCTGCTCCATTGACACACATAAGCTCATGTTAGTACCTCGTCCACGAGGTAGGAGATGGGGTACTAATATTAGTACTAGGTGACTGAATAATCTGACAGTCTCAGAAAAGGGAGATAACTAGTGATGAAGGGTGACACATGTCTACTATATCATTATTATTCTTACTGAGATATGAATCTAATCTGAGTAAAATCAGATCTCCCTGTTCTGCGTGTAGTGAACTTCTAATTTTAATCAGATTGGATTCATATCTCATTAACAATAATGATGACAATGTAGAACTTTTAATAACCTATATAATATAGAGCATATCGAGTGAGATATTGCATAAAACAAAAACAATCCGAATGAATGTTCTCTTCTTGCAGGCTTATAATTCGACACTAGTGTGAAGGTTTGTGCTAAGAAAGAACCAACATGAAAATCAGTTGAATGAAATCCCTCCAAAAGCTTTGCCAAGAAAAGACGTAATTACAACCACAGTTTACTTTTGCGGATATTAACAAAAGTAGTAAATGTTAATGCACGTTTACAGTTCCATACCATACATGAAACAGTCACGATCTCTGTATCTAACATCATTATGTGTGTGTGTGTGTGTGTGAGAGAGAGAGAGAGAGAGAGAGAGAGAGAGAGAGAGAGTAGCATCATGTCCCGCCCAGTCATATTATCTTGGCACCAGGCCAACCAGTCCTAACATATTAATGCTGAGCGCCTAGCGAGGCAGCTGTTACTACTCAACAAAGACAACATAAATATTGTTGCTACGCCCTGGAGTCCTAATCAAACCAAAATCCTTATAAATCACCCCCTATAAGGACTCTGGGGCAATCTACATCAGAATCATCAGCTGACTTCCAGACCTTCCATGCTGCTACGTCCTGGAATCAAGCCCACCAAGAAAAGAAATTACGAAATTGCCAAAATTTCAAATATGCCAAACTGGTGGTGCAAGATTCTGGAGCAATCACTTCAACCACTAGAACAACCTATACTACAGCTTCCCCCATCAACTAAGAACTACAAGATGGTACTTCCCTGGTTAGCAGAGCTGCCCACTTTTTGTTTCCTGTCTGTCCGTTTAATTGTTTGTTATATGTGGCCATTCCAACAGGTGCTAGGGAAAACATACTAGCAAACGCCTGGGTGGGATCTGAAACTCGGCAAGCCTATGCTTAACTATGAATTCTACCATGGCTTTATTTGTCTGTCTGTCCTGTACTGTGTGACAATTGGTGTCATAAACAGACACTAGAGAAAACATGCTAGCGATACTGGGTGGGATCCTAGGCTCGGCAAGCCCGTGCTGAGAAAGGATTTCCTGCTGTGACCCTGGTTGTTAATGTTCGTCTATATTGTTCTGTCTTATGTTACAATTGTGGGCCTCTGCGGGCCTTGCTTTGGTGGTGGCTTTCCTGGTGCGCTTGTCCTGTTGCTGGCTTGGGAGGTGTTCGTCCTGCGCTGACTATGAATGTCAAAGTCTTAAGGTCTGGTCCGAAGCGAAAAGGCCCAGTCTTGGGCCGAGTGCCTCCCCGTGGACCCGGGCTGACGGACAACCACGGAGGGGGTTAAAAAAAAAGTCCCACCCTTCGGGTGGGATCTCTGGTCTCTTTAGAGACATTTTAAAATTTGTCTGGCAACTGAACATGCATATACGACTATAATTGCCAATCGAATCGAGGCAGCCGTTACTGCCATTGTCATGTCTTTGGTATGACTCGACCTACGCAGAGTTGAGGTGACAGTGATCAGTAAAGACGAGCGTTTGAGAGAGAGAGAGAGAGAGAGAGAGAGAGAGAGAGAGAGAGAGAGAGAGAGAGAGAGAGAGAGAGAGAGAGAGAGAGAGAGAGAGAGAGAGATTCATTTGGTAAGACACTGACTGACCCCTTGAAGAATACATAACTGCGCATTTAAACGATTTCATCCCATAGGGCATATGCGAAAACAGTAACAGTATATATAGTGCTTAATTACCACAGAAATTGCCGTGAACAATAATTTCGTATCATATTACATACTGTCATGTGACCATACTCTAGTCATGCTCATTTTAAGGTGGGAAAACAAGCATATCTAAGCTTGACCTCCTATAAACGCATTTTTTTGGCCTTTGAACATTGAACTCAATCTGAATTTGTTTTTGGTCACTTTACACAGCACAGCAACAAAAACAAGTTCAAAGTTATATTTATGAAAATTATTAAACACTGCTGCTAGAAGTAGCGCCCCTAACTTAATTGCTAAAATTTACAATGAATATGCACACAAATAAATTTTGAGCCGACTCTTTAAAGTGTCCGATCGATTTGCGCCCACGTTATCAAATCTAGGCCTGACTGAAAACTGGAAATTGTCTGAATATATCTGTTGTTTAAAAAATTATAAAGAAGTAATGGGGTTTATATATAATTTATTTATTTTTCATATACTTGCGGACAGTACGAACCCAAGAGTAATTATCATAGACCCAGATCAGTCATCGCATTTAGAATTCAGATACTGTATTATGGAAGTCCATTCTGCCATATGTATGTGTGTGCGTGCGTTCGTTTGTGTGCGGAGAGAGAGAGAGAGAGAGAGAGAGAGAGAGAGAGAGAGAGAGAGAGAGAGAGAGAGAAATACTCTACACGTCCACTGATAGAAAGAAAAAGAGAGGAGAGAATAAAACAGTTTACATGGTCTCTGCACCAGAAGATCTGGATATAGGGTTGTTCAGCCGTGGACCTCGTGTGACGTCACGAATCACTACCTCATACCTAGAAATAGAACGTAGCCCCTATCGGACAAACATTACAATATGACGGCTCAGTACCATTACATTTAGTTGACAGAAGATGATATTCCTGGTGGAAAATTACCTTATGCTTTGAGAGAAAATCACTCAGTGATGCAGGTGAAACGATGGTTAAAGTGCATAGATCTCAGCATCAGTGGAAATCTAAGCGACTTGATAAAATATATGTAAAATTCAGTGTGTATATACTGCATGCATTCGATGCTTCTAATAGAGCAGTTAAGTAGGACGTGCATCGTGAATATATAATGTCTTCCCAAAACAAAAACAAAAAAAAATAAGTAAATAGACCACCAAAGCATCATTACAATTTCGCTCTAAGTAAAAGTGGTGAATTAATTTTTAAACAAAAATGTTCCTTGTATTGCATCGCGCCTCTTTCCAATTCATTAGCTCGCAGATGCAAAATATTATATTTGAATCAGCCGTGAGAACAAAGATATGTGACCCTGATCTCTTTAAAGATCTCTTTATCACTCCAAGCACTCACGTGTTTGTAGCATTTCTGTATTAAAAGGCATTTTAATGATGAATTAGTTTGTTCTGTAATTTGTGGAATTTTTTCTCAGTTAGGATCACAGTGATTTCCCTAGGTGTGTGGCATGAAATAAATTTTAAATGGTTAGTTTGTTGTAGTCTATTATTACTATTGTTATTATTATTATTATTATTATTATTATTATTATTATTATTATTATTATTATTATTATTATTATTATTATTATTATCTTTGCATGGTCAGACAATGCATAGAAGCAGGAAAAAGTCAGTCCATTTCTATCTATCTATCTATCTATCTATCTATCTATCTATCTATCTATCTATCTATCTATCTATCTATCTATCTATCTATCTATATATATATATATATATATATATATATATATATATATATATATATATATATATATATATATATATGTGTGTGTGTGTGTGTGTGTGTGTGTGTGTGTGTGTGTGTGTGTGAGTGTGTGTGTGTGTCTTTTGTAACTTTTTCAACATCAAAGTTTTTCTTTTCGAAAGTTCTAACTCATCTACAGCACTTGTCAATCTTTGGGTTAGGAAATGGAATGAAAGTAGCTCTCTTCGATTGAGCAATTATAGTCGTATATGCACGTGTGATTGCTTGACGACTCTTAAAGCCTCCTAAGAGACCAGAGATCCCACCCGAAGGGTGGGTCTCCTGTAACCTCCTCCGTGGTTGGCCGTCGGCCCGGATCCACGGGAAGGTACTTGGCCCAGGGCTGGGCCTTGACGCTTCGGACCTGACCTTAAGACCTTGACATTCAAACACTCCGCACCGAACGAACACCTCCCAATCCACCAGCAGGCCAAGAGCACAGGAACAGCCACCACCAAAGCAAGGCCCACAGATGTCCATATTGTACTATCTAGTTGTTGAAAAGATTGCCCCAGAGTCACGCACCACCATTTTGGCATATTTGAAATGTAGGTAATCTCGTAATATCTTTTCTTAGTGGGCATGACTCCAGGACGTAGCAGCATGGAAGTTCTGGGAGTTGTATGACGATCCAATTGTTGGGTGCCCCTGAGCCATAATAGGGGGTGTGTTATAAGGGTTTTAGGATTGACCAGGGCTCCGGGACGTAGCAGCAGTCTACGTTGTCGGTAGATGTAGTGGTAGTGTTGATTGTAGTAGTTTCAGCTTGTGATGCTCTAGTTGTTGTTGAAGTGATTGCCCCAGAACCACGCACCACCAATTAGGCATATTTGAAATGTAGGCAATTTCGTAAATTCCTTTCTTAGTGGGCATGATTCCAGGACGTAGCAGCAAGGAAGATCTGGGAGGCGAGAGAGATCTGGAAGTCCGTTGTTGATGTAATATTTGGTTGCCCCAAAGCCTTTATTGGGGATATTTGTAGGGGTTTTTGGATTGATTTGGCTCCAGGGCGTAGCAGCTTTTATGTAGATATAGTAGAGAAGCACCACCGTAATATGCACCAAAGTCGTAGAAATACACAAGCAGCAAGCAAAAGCCGTTGTTGGTTAAGTATAACCACATTTATTAGAATAATGTAAAACCAAACATGAGTTTATCTCATACGGGTAAAAAAAACCCTGAGTTGTGAATACACCTAGTCTTATAAACTAGTTTGATGATTTGTATATTGAGCGTAAAATTTGTCTGAAGGTAAGTCATATTATTGGGCTTTAGTGTCCCTTAATTTTTTGTTTCCAATGTAGATAGAGATGGAGTACTTTAAGAAAATACCAATCAGGGTTTTCCAGGGCCATGCAGGAGTTGTCAGCCAAGAAAGGGCTCAGGTGGGTCAAAAGTTGAGCCCAAAATAGTAATAATAAACACAAGATGTTACATTACATCACAACGATGAACAAAAGACAATACAAGCCATGGTAAGAAATCGTTGTTCTGCACGGGCTTGCAGACTTCCGGATCCTACCCAGATGTTTGCTAGTATATTTTCCTAGCTCCTGTTGGAATGGCAACAGACATTGAGTGGACAAGAACATTACAGAACAAAAGGGGGATATACCCACTCGTCGAGTAGGGTTAATTTTGTCGGGGGAGGGGGATTGCGGGGAAATAGGTAGAGCTTCCTGTTTCCCTTATTAAACATGAATATTAGTTTATGTCAGTCAGTAATTTATGTCATATGAAGTAAGAAGCCCACCTTGTTGCATTAGACGGAGTATATTACTTGACAACAGATAGACAAGGCCATGGCAGATTTTATCGTTCAACTAGTGCATGTTGAATGTCGGTACCACCCATGTCTTTGCTAATATGTATCCTAGCACCTGTTTGTATGGCCACATTAAACATATACGTAAACAAACATATATAAAACAATAGTGGGTATCAAGTTTCAAGTCATAGTCGCATACTCTGTTGTTAGTGAATGTATTTGTATTAAGCTTGTTCTGATTGTTGTAGTGATTTCCCCAGTGGATGCACCATCAATATGACTGTTCTGAAAATATAAAAGATATTATAAAATGGGGAGTCCCACTCATCGAGTAGGGTCAACGTTGTCCGGAGGGAGGGGGGAGTAACCACCATGTTGTAAAGGACAATTTACCGTATCAGACAACAATTACACAAGGCCATGGTAGTTATTATCGTTCAAATAGTTCATATTGAATGTCGGTACTATCCAGGTTTTTGCTAGTATGTTTCCTAGTACCTGTTGGAATGGTCACATAAAACAAACATTAAAACAGACACATCATGCAACAATAGTGGACATTTTTGTGCTTCAGGTTGTAGCCATGGTCTAAGTTGGAGGAGAAGAAAGTCAATGAGCCAGGTATTAATGTAGAAGTAGTTGATAACCCCAGAGTCCCTATTGGGGATGTTTACAGGGGTTTTCGATTTGATTAGGGCTCCAGGGCGTAGCAGCATTATGTAATTCTATTTGAACAGCACCTCCTTGATTTACTCTAGATTGCAGAGGACTTTTACAGCAAAATAAATATGAATACAATGGATATTTATTAATCAAAAGGTCACTTCCTAATGATAAATTTTATTATTCTAGATTTTAGAATAATTTAGGCGAGAATTTGATTTTATTTGACTACTTAATTTGTTCATGTTAATATAATGTCAAATGTATAGTTCAATATGAATAGGTAGGTGAATTTCAATAATTTTATCTTTGGAATAACTATATTTGATTGTGTCAGGTAGACCACTGGATAGGAATAAGTGGTTAAATTGTTAGTAGGAGTCCAGAGAATAGAGAGGAGGAAATGGTGGTTGCTGGGAGGAGGGAGATATGTATTGGTAGTAAGAGGAAAATTTAATTTTAGTTAGGAGGTTGATAAAAAAAAAGTCGATAAGGATGTAGGATATTTACAATTTTATCAAAGATTATGAAAACTATTTCATAATCTATTATAATAACTTAAAATAAATATTAGATATATTTGTTATGTACTTGTACATATTTAGTAATGGTAGAATGAGTTTCTGCAATTGTCTCTATATTTTAAAATAAATCTGCGTTTTCTTCATTAATTGTAGAACGTAACTACAGGTTAGCTGTTGGTTTGGGTTTAGGTTCTTGGTGAAGTAGGTTGGGTAGTCTATGGGAGCATGTACGATACGGTGTAAAGTATCTCTCTTCGTCTAATCTTTATTTATATCTCTACAGCAACTACGGCAAATACCATAACAGTGTTTTACAACCTATACTGAGAAGAAAAACAAGTTATCGCTTAGAATACGATGAATGCAACAAGAAGGTGTACTGAGGGCTGTATCTATGTTTGTCCGAAAACAATATGGCGGACGGCGCAATGCCTAGCGGGTAAATGACATCTTATGATATTTATAGTTCAACCGTGTAAGCAGAATATACCTTCTGGACCATGATCTACATTTGCAAACGTTTTCCTATTACTTTTCCTAGCACCGCTTCAGAAGCCTAAGTGGTTAGAGAGTTCGCTTCGGATGCGGGAGGTCGTGGGTTTGAAAGATACCAAAGATTTATTTTTAAAAAAAATAGTATTCACAGCTGTCTCGCCTGGTATTCAGCATTAAGAGGCTAGTGTCAGAACTGGTCTGCCTTGTGGCAAGATAATGTGACTGTGTGGGACATGATGTTACATGTCTGTGGCATAATTCCACAATGGTAGACATCGCTGACTGAAATTTTTTAAACCTACGTCAAAAATCAAGATCCAAATTACTTTCTTATCACTCGACTTACAACTATTATAATAAATGTCTGTATTATGTTGTAAAAATGCGCATTAAATAACATTGAACACACACGCACACACACACACACACACACACATTAGTCAGCAAATCGAATAACTTCAAGTACTTGCCAATACATTCGAGGGCTCTGATAATTGCTTACGTAAATACGCCAAGCCGAGTACACAAGAAAAACCATAGAAAACCACCAACCTTGACACTAGGACCACATACCGCTGCAATTACCAAATCTTCACAAGATGTAACATCAAATGACTGTAATACATGAATATGTTGAATTCAGATGCTGAAATCTGTTGTTCTCTGTGTTACCTTAATGATGTACTCTAAACGGAGGTTTTGATTATTTTTCGATCAATCAATGAAAACTGCATATCAAAATCTGACTATTTGTCACGACCTACCTAGGTGGACGGATGTTTATTCAACTGACACTAATCCGGTGTTTGATCTGTGGACAAACGCCGCTAGCAAGAAACCAGCGAAACGTAGTCGCCAAAAAGTTTTGGTGCAGAACAGGGCTTGGTAAATTACACCTGGGTGCTAATCCTTTAATAGGACATCAAAAGAGCCATTTGTAATAAAATGATAGGCAACTTATATTGACAGTTTCTCTGATTTACAACTTGGGAATGGTTAGTCCATTGCATCCAATCAGAATTAAGCTAGTGGGTGGGCATACCTCAAAGTTTCGAGGATATTAAACTGACTCCGTCCCAAAATTATTTAGTAGACAGAGGCATATTACTAGGTGATTGCACGATAAAGGCTACTCCGAGATACGCACTCGTAAATTTGGCGTGAATTGCAGGGAAAAGATTGGAACAAAGGAAGCTTCAAGAAGGAAGCTTTCCGGGTGGAACAACTTCAGTTAGAAGTGGAGAGGAAAGTTGAAGGAGAAGCTTTCCGGGTAGAATAACTTCAGTTAGAAGGAGAGTCCCGAGAGTCTGAGAAAGGAGCAAAGGAGGAATAGAAGTGGAGAGGAAAGTGAAGGAGTAAAGGAGGAGTAGAAGTGGAGAGGAAAGTTGAAGGAGCAAAGGAGGAGTAGAAGTGGAGAGGAAAGTTGAAGGAGTAAAGGAGGAGTGCAGGAGAAATTTAGAGAGACAGATGAGTAGAACCAAGGACAGGGCGAAATTCTCACACTGATTCAGATGATGAAATAAGCAATAAATGGTCGAGCGATTGGGAAGATTGCATGTTGAAATTTTATTATTAATTAAATTGTTTTTTTTTTTAATTTATCCCTTTGTACTTTTGTATTTATCTGTTTAATTTCACCCTTTAGTACTTTTGGATTTAACTGTCGGCATTGCTGACTGGGGACTCAGAACCATATTCACCTACTTATTTTCTGAACCATAATCGAGCCTGGGTGGGTGCCATACCTAAATTAATTTGGAAACACCCCACCCCATTTTCATATAACCAAAACCATACACGGGTATAAAAATAAAAAACCCCGTAACACTGGGGGCATAGCACTCTAGGGTATAGTTAACTGAACCATAACGTAACACTGGGCGCTTGGTATGGGATTTGAATTAGACTTAAAGTATTATTTATTAGGAAGTAGAAGGGGAAGTTGTGAGATTTTCTATCCTGTTATTTTAATTTTATGATTTACGAAATTGTGTATGTTATATTTTGATATTTGCATGTGTGGTATATTACATTTACTTGCAGTAATTGTGAGGCAAATATCGAGCGAAATATCTTACCCGACCGAAGTTAGTCCTTCTCAACAGATGAGTATTTGTTTAGTGAGTCGACACAGCATAATCATAAAATGACTACGGAAAGACAAATGGTTAAAGAGTATCGCGCCATGGGCAAGGGCGATCTAGGTTACGAGGGAGATCGCCTGGAAACATTCATTGAGGAGAGAATCAAAGAATGAAGGGCCGAAAAAGCAGCTGAAAAAGAGAAAGAGCTGGAGTTGGCCAAGATAGCAGCGGACAGAGAGGTCCAGAAAGAGTTGAAACTGGCCGGGCTAGTCCACGCCGCGGGAGAAAGAGAGCTAGCCCACGCCGCGAGAGAAAGAGAGCACGCCCACGCTCTCGAAATAGACAAGTTAAGGGTAGAAGCGAGATCAGCCGATAGGGACGACTCCAGTACGAATTCTGGAGTGAGCGTGCGACCGATTGTCGACCAACGAATGGTACAGATAAGTATGGCGCGTTTCAACGACAAGGAAGAGTCCATTGACGACTTCCTTATGCAATTTGAGAAACTCGCGTGCGTTCATAAAATTCCCGAGCAACATTGGGCGATTAATGTCTCAGCCTTTTTGCAGGGTGACTCTCGCGAAGTTTACCATAACTTATGCGCAGACGAGGCCGACGGCTATAACGCACTGAAAAAGGCCCTTCTTTGCCATTATCGGTTAACCGCCGAAACGTACCGTAAACTTTTTCGGGAGTCGACGAAGAAGGTAACGGAAACTCACTCTCAATTCCACACTCGTGTTCGAGTGTTATTTGAGAAGTGGATGAAGATGGCGGAAGTCGAACGATCGTACGACGGGTTACGCGAGGTCATACTCAAGGAGCATGTCCTGAGTACTTACCGTCGCGAGTTGACAGTCTTTCTAGCGGAAAGAGAGCATAGGACTCTCGAATAGATCGCTACTATGGCGGAGACATACGAGCAGGCGCACTCGAAGAGTGGGAGTTCTGGGGGTACTGACCGACCCCGACCCACTGAGTCGCGTCGGGTAGTTGAGGAAGAACCGACTGTCCGTAACCGTCAGGGCGACGGGAAGGTCGGAGGTGGATCTACAGGTAAGGATGCCACCCATAGACCTGGACAGGCCTTAACTACGGGTCTTGCAGGACGGCGAGGGCCGCCGTTGTGTTACAACTGCAAGCGCCCGAGGCATTTTGCTAGGGACTGTCCCAAAGGCAAGCAGACCCAGGTGAATGCCGTTGCTCGAAAGAAGTGCGAGACGGAGGCCAGCTGTGCCCCAGCGAACCTCGCGTCTGCAACTGTCAACGGAGAAGGTGCCACTCTTGTACGACACGGGGTGTAGCGTTCCCGCCCTTGTCGACAAGAAATACGTGAAGCCTGAGGACTACACAGGGGAGGTAATCGAGGTTCAGTATGCGAACAGCGCGCGTGACTCGTTGCTAGTAGCTCTCATTGACCTTGATTCACCATACGTGAAGGGGGAAATTGAAGCTGCGTGCGTGGATGGGCTATCACATGACGTCATACTGGGATGTCGTTACGTGTTGCCGCAACCGAACCCCGAGTCCTGTATACCGAAGCCGGTGAGTACTGTAGAAACCAGGGCGCAGAGTTGTCAGACGAAACCGAAGCCGTTGCAAGTTACGTCAACACCGGTCAGTAACGTACTTTCAGCCGAGTTGAGCAAGCTTCAGCATGAAGACGCCACTCTAGCGCAGTTGCATAAACACGCTGCAGAGGGAACGGAGAAAGAAACTCCGAATGGCGCGGTGGAGTTCGTATACTAGAAGGGAATCTTGTATCGCCACGCCAGGAAGAGGAACGAACTCTTCAAGAAAGTGGTCGTGCCCAAGGAGAAGCGAGTTGAAGTGTTGAAACTCGCTCATGAGAGTCTCATGGAAGGACACATGGGAATTGCCAAGATGCATGACCGTCTTGTCAAAGAATTCTACTGGCCAGGGGTCCAGGGAGACGTTAAGCGGTTCTGTCTGTCCTGCGACAAGTGTCAGAGAATAGCGCCGAAAACGGATCATCGACCCGTTTCCTTGGGGAGTACACCGATTATCGACGAACCATTTCGACGCGTCGCGATGGATCTGATCGGACCGATAAAACCCGCGTAGACGCAAGGAAATCGGTATATTTTAACTGTCGAAGATTACGCTACCCGCTATCCGGAGGCTGTCGCGTTGCGTAATATCGATTCAGAAACGGTCGCAGAGGCGCTGCTTGGAATTTGGTCGAGGGTCGGGGTGCCCGACGAGATCCTGACCAACCAAGGAACACAGTTCGTGAGTCACGTGATGGGGGGAGGTGAACCGACTGATGTCGATTAAACGCCTCACGACTATCCCGTATCACCCTCAATGTAATGGACTGGTCGAGCGGTTTAACGGGACTTTAAAACACACGCTCAAGAAGTTGTGTGAAGGCCGCCCCAAGGACTGGGATCGGTATATTCCGGCCATGCTTTTCGCAGACCGGGAAGTACCACAAGCGAGTTTAGGGTTTTCTCCCTTTGAACTCCTGTATGGGAGGACCGTACGTGGTCCCATCGCCGTACTGAGGCAGCTGAGGAGGGACGAACATGCTGTTGAAGAGGTACGTACTACCTACCAGTACGTGGCAGACTTGCGAAACAAACTGGAAGAAGTTTGCACGATCGCACGGGAGAAACTCACACGAGTGAAGTCGTGTCAGGCGAGGTACTATAACAAGCGCGCGAAACCACGCCAATATGACGTAGGGGACAAGGTGTTGTTACTGTTGCCCCAAGAACACAACAAGCTGCAAGTTTCTTGGAGGGGACCGTACGTCGTAACTGAGAAGGTTGGTGATCAAACCTACCGGATACGGCTACCGAATAAGGAAAAGCTGTACCATGCTAATCTCCTGAAGAAGTACAGAGAAAGAGAGACCACCAGCGATTTTGTCGTCGCCACGATCGTCACCGAGGATGCCGAAGGCGATATGGAAGGTGCTAACACTGTTCCAAGCTGTCCATTAACTAGGGCTGAGACACCCTCGGACGTGAAGTGTGACCCCTTGTTGATTGCAGAGCAGCGTGAAGAGGTAGATACGTTGCTGGTAGGGTATTCCGATGTGCTAACGGAATTACCCGGGAGAACTTCACTTGTCGAGTTTGGGTTGGAACTTGTAGATGACCGGCCCGTTCAGCGGAAACCCTACCCTTTTCCCCACGCAAAACGACAAGTGGTGAGAGAAGAGATCGAACAGATCATTGCACTGGGAGTAATCCAACCCACCGATTCTCCTTAGAGCTCTCCTGTAGTCTTGGTACAGAAAAAGGATGGCACTCATCGCTTCTGTATCGATTACAGGAAGTTGAACCAGATGACAGAATTTCAAGTTGAAATGCTACCTGACCCTGAACATATCTTCGCTTCTGTCTCAAAAGCGAAGTATTTTTCGAAGTTGGATTTGTCCAAGGGCTAGTGGCAAATTCCGGTAAGGGAAAAGGATGGAGCAAAACTCGCCTTTGCTACTCCCGACGGGACTTACCAATGGTTGGTCATGCCGTTCGGAGTCCAAAATGCACCCAGCGTCTTCAATCGAATGATGCGAAAGTTTTTGGAACCCTTGCTTGATAGGGGTGTTCACAACTTCATGGATGATCCCTTGCTAGCTACGGAGACTTGGGCTGAGCACCTCACTCTACTAGCAGACGCTCTGGAACGGCTAAGTCAAGAGGAATTGACGGTCCGCCCTTCCAAATGTCACCTTGGGTTTCGGTCTTTAGACTATCTGGGACACACCCTGAGTCAAGGCACGCTGTCCCCAGATAGGTCGAAAGTAGAGCAGCTGAGAAACGCTGTACGTCCCACCACGAAGACTGAGGTGAGGTCATTCCTGGGATTGGCCGGGTATTACCGGAGGTATGTGCCCAATTTCAGCGCAATTGCGGAGCCGTTGACTGATTTAACCAGGAAACGGGCTCCGAGTAACGTTATTTGGACGGATACGAGCGAGCAAGCTTTTTTTCCTGACACTGAAGGATAGGCTGACATCCGACACTGTTGTCCGCCTACCGGACTTGTCCAAAGACTTCGTCTTGCGCACTGACGCGTGTGATACCGGCTTAGGAGCAGTACTCCTGCAAGAGCATGATGGGACGCTTTTTCCCGTCGCGTACGGCAGCCGGAAACTGTCTAAGGCCGAGAGGAACTACTCCGTATCGGAGAGGGAATGCCTTGGAATCGTGTTCGGAGTATCACGGTTCAAGCGTTACTTATACGGGCGGAAGTTCGTATTGGAGACCGACCACCAACCCCTCGCCTACCTCGCGCAGGCGAAATTGTCAAATGGAAGCTTGATGTGTTGGTCGCTGTTCTTACAGCAGTATCAGATGCAAATCAGATATGTGAAAGGAACGGAAAACGTAGGCGCTGATTTCATGAGCCGAAGCGCTGATATGGCGTAGATTATACAGTAGATAATTGTATGTTGTGCATGTGTTCGTGTCTGTAGTCAGCTTGTAGTTTTATTATTATTATTTTTCCTTATGCTGTTACGCGTAGTAATGCCCATTTGCAATCGGTGCAAGTATGATGGAATAAAATCCCGATTTGTTTCTCAAGCGTGGGTGAGTGTCATGACCTACCTAGGTGGACGGATGTTTATTCAACTGACACTAAACCGGTGTTTGATCTGTGGACAAACGCCGCGAGCAAGAAGCCAGCGAAACGTAGTCGCCAAAAAGTTCTTTGTGCAGAACAGGGCTTTTCTAAATTACACCTGGATGCTAATCCTTTAATAGGACATCAAAAGAGCCATTTGTAATAAAATTATAGGCAACTTATATTGACAGTTCCTCTGATTTACAACTTGGGAATGGTTAGTCCACCGCATCCAATCAGAATTAAGCTAGTGGGTGGGCATACCTCAAAGTTTCGAGGATATTAAACTGACTCCGTCCCAAAATTGTTTAGTAGACCGAGGCAAATTACTAGGTGATTGCACGATAAAGGCTACTCCGAGATACGCACTCGTAAATTTGGCGTGAATCGCAGGGAAAAGATTGGAACAAACGGAGCTTCAAGAAGGAAGCTTTCCGGGTGGAACAACTTCAGTTAGAAGTGGAGAGGAAAGTTGAAGGAGAAGCTTTCCGAGTGGAATAACTTAGTTAGAAGGAGAGTCCCGAGAGTCTGAGAAAGGAGCAAAGGAGGAATAGAAGTGGAGAGGAAAGTGAAGGAGTAAAGGAGGAGTAGAAGTGGAGAGGAAAGTTGAAGGAGCAAATGATGAGTAGAAGTGGAGAGGAAAGTTGAAGGAGTAAAGGAGGAGTAGAAGTGGAGAGAAAATTTGAAGGAGTAAAGGAGGAGTAGAAGTGGAGAGGAAAGTTGAAAGAGCAAAGGAGGAGTAGAAGTGGAGAGGAAAGTTGAAGGAGATGATGAAATAGGCAATAAAGGGTCGAGCGATTGGGAAGATTGCATGTTGAAATTTTATTATTAATTAAATTGTTTTATTTAATTCCACCCCTTTGAACTTTTGTATTTAACTGTTTAATTTCACCCTTTAGTACTTTTGGATTTAACTGTCGGCATTGCTGACTGGGGGCTCAGAACCATATTCACCTACTTAACTTCTGAACCATAATCGAGCCTGGGTGGGTGCCATACCTAAATTAATTTGGAAACACCCCACCCCATTTTCATTGAACCAAAACCAAACACGGGTATAAAAATAAAAAACGCCGTAACACTGGGGGAATAACACTCTAGAGTATAATTAACTAAACCCTAACCTAACACTATTGATACATAAATATTTGAAATTATATGGGAAACTAATATGAAAAACGAAGCAACAAAAAAAAAACGCCACATCAAACGTACAGCATGATTATTTATTTATTTATTTATTATAATAACACATGATTATAGTTATGTTTGGGGGCAGGGGGTATTTTTGTATATTAATTTATTAGGTGTATTAGCACCTTGACACAGATAAAAGATTTTCGTTCTGAATGTTTGTAAATTCATTAGGTACAATTTCATTTAAACTTAACTAGAAAACTTGTTTTCATTTCAAGAAATAATATGTAACAAATAATTAATTCCTCTTTAACCTATATAATTAATCCTTTGTTTTATTCTTTACATTATTTTCTTGTTTGTTCTTTTTTCCTTTGGTATTTCATCATTGTCATCCTCCTCATCATGACGGAGCTAACAGCAATATTGCCAATAGTATCAACGTCACATTGGATAGAAGTGATAGCAGTCGTGGTAGTTAGATTTTAAAGTAGACTTACTGACATCATCGCTTAATCTGAAGTATTAAAACTTCTCCATATGGGAAATAACTAAAGAGAAGATTGCTTCAAAGCAGGGCCGTAGAGCAGTCACTTGCCCTGGGGTAAGAAACACCCAGAACTCTCCTAGTTCTTGTTCAAACAAAATATTTTCTTTTATAAAATTAAACAAGTATTGTTCGGCCCAGGCTTCCGACCCCCGGACCCCGGGGATAAAATCCCCGATTGCCTCCCACCACGTTCCTACTGGAGAGTGGCATAATTCAACTTACAGGGAAATGGTGGTTGAAAAATTATCTGTCGATGGAATGCAATTGTCTAGATTTTGCATATTCTTAACTATAATATACGGCATTGATAATTCTCTCAATTAAGAAGGTGCAAGACAGTGTAGATGTTAAAAAATGTATTTTCAACACATATTCTGTATACCTTAATGAGGGATAGATAGATAGATAGATAGATAGATAGATAGATAGATAGATAGATAGATAGATAGATAGATAGATAGATAGATAGATAGATAGATAGATAGATAGATAGATAGATAGATAGATAGATAGATAGATAGATAGATAGATAGATATAATGTGTACTAGATAACAAATTAGTAATGACCTGAATTTGTCTGTGCTTAAGTTCTCATCAGATCAGGGTATATGTACTCAAGCACGAGTGATATTTTCTTCAGTAATGATCGATCCTAAGGTTTTAGTACTCTTTCGTATTGTACTTTTTTATGATAAAGCTACAGTAGAAATAAAGTTTAAATGAAAAATTTGATGATTAAGATCAATTAAAAATAAAGATCACTGACAGTTTTGTGGTAAAAGTACTTTGTTTAACTCCCATGGAAAAACATCCAAATTTTGTTGGGAATAAAATGTAAAAATGCAATTGGCAAAATTTTCAGTAGGGTCTTTCGATATATATACAACTATGGACCAGTATATGACCAAGTTTTGAAGAAAAAAAATATCTCGTACAAGTTAAAATCTTTAATTTGCTTTTATTAGAATTCTGCCAAGTCTCTTTGTTCATTGAAAATGTTGTTTATGAGGAAGTATCTAGTATCACTCTAACATTATGCAAAAATATACATTTTAAAAAAACCCATTTGATATAAGTTCCCTTATATTTGTTTTTGAATTTGCATACATATGTATTCTGTGATATATATTTAGTTTACATTGTTTATTAGCTAGGGTTTTTTTTATCTTTTATTATTTATTTCATTATATGCTGTGGATAACGTAACTTTGTATCTGTATCTAGTGCCTGATCTTGTCCAAAATCAGTGACAATTTTGTAAACAACTTTTTTCTTTTTTGAGTGAGGATCAGTACCTTAAGCCGAATCAAAAACATTGTATTTTTTATTGACTACGTGATGACTGTCTCATGCTTTATTATGATGTTGGTGATGGATATTCTAATTATAACTAAGATCCTTCTAGGACAATGCACTTTTGACCGGGGTCTCTTTCTAAGTCTAAGTTTAAAATATTGTTATGTAAGAAAACTGCTTGTTGTTGTGTAGTTGTTGTTTAGTTGTTGTTTTCTAACATAACCTTGCTATGAGAAGGAAATTATCGCTACTTTAAGAGATGCTTTGAATATTGATCAGAGAGGAAGAGAGAGAAGAAAGTTCGGCCCTCTTAAAGATAAGGTGTCACTTATAATGGTGTAGATACGACTACATCTTTTTGTGGGTAAAGCTCTTTCAACGAGAGGTAACGGAGATCGCTGTAAAATATAAAAAGACACTCTCTTTATCTGGAACTAACAAGGTTTATTAATATATAAACTACATTCTAAAGATACAACTTATAAAAACCTTTATATTGAAAAATATATACAATACATATTACACATATTACAATATATATATATATATATATATATATATATATATATATATATATATATATATATATATATATATATATATATATATATATATATTAAATAATTTTCATATGATCTACCACATCATATGCTTGTATAGTTTTCTGCATTTTAGAATAGTGAGGCCATTCATACCATGAACTTTTAAACTAGACAGTTTACGAATTTGCTGAATAAATGTATGGCAGTTGTAAAAGAGAGCGAGTCTAAAGGTAAATCGTTTATTGTTTCATTCGCGCTATGAACTTTTGAACTGAGGCTATTTACAATCCTAGTTATCAAATTTGTGACAAGGGTGATCAAATGAGAATATTCAAGGAGGTTGTTGTTGTTGTTGTTGTTGAGCTTAACGCCATTTTTCAGCACACGATAGGCTATTCATGGCGGCCAGTATTAATGGTGGAGGAAGAAACCGGGAAATCACCGGAAAGAACCACCGACCCACGAGAAGCTACTGGCAAGCTTTCTCACATATCCACATTCGCCGAATCCTAGACTCGAACCCACGCAGACAGAGGTGAGATGGCAGTGATCCGTAACGGACAGCGCTTTAGACCACTCGGCCACTCGGGGCCCCTTACAAGGAGGTGATGGACAGGTTAATTATTCCCAATACCTAATAGTTTCAACAATCTAGCACAACTTAGATGTTATTTTATTCTTTCAAAATTGATCTCTTAATATAGGTAAGTATAAGAAGTAATTGACACCGTGCTGTATTTTGACCTTTGTTAAACTATGCAAAAACGTATAGGTATTTCGATGAGAATTGATGCGTGACCGAAAAAATTAATTGCTGTTATTTGATGATAGGCCGTGTTTAGTATGAGATGAGAGGGCTAAGGAAGAAGATTGTGCCGTCCTTGCGTTTTCACAGGAAGATTTGTAGGGTTCCATTGGGTCCCAAGTCAGCAATAGTTGGAGACAGAATGGAGGCTGTAGTGACAGTCGAAGTCGACAGAAAAGTATTCGTAGGGGAGAAAGGGAGGATGAGTCTAGAGAAAGTCGAGGAGGAGGAGGTGGAGAAGAAATTTCGAGAAACGTCGAGGATGAAGAGAAGGAATTGGGAGAAATAGGAGAGAGGAAGGAAACCCAACCCAACCATATACATCGTCACACTATGAAGAGTTTAGTTTTTACAGGATCCCATAATATATCGATTATGTAATGAATGGACATAAAGAGATACAAATGATGAATTACATTTGTCGAGTTGTTTCACTTTATTTTATTAACAGAATACAAAATATGTATTGTGAAATCAAAGACCTTTTGAAATTAAAATATACAACAATCAAACAAGCAAAATAATCAGTCACAGATTTAAATCAAAGGTCACATTTTATGTCTCTACCCGAGAATGATTACTTATAGATTTAAATGAGTCCAGATATTTTGAAGTCAAATATAAGAATGGTGTTAGAAACAAATATCTGAAATTAGCAAACGTAAGTCGAGCGTGGAAAATATGTCATATTAACCTAATTTTAGAAAGGCTGAATATGGTCTTCTTTAGATTACTCGACATTCAAAGACTGACACGTTTGCATATAGTTGGGTTAACAATATGGACGGGACAATGACAAAAAAAAATGTGCAAATACAAATTCATTAATGGTAAATTGGTCTCAGTGATTTCCTTTCAGTGTTCATTACACTCCTAAAGATGCACGCACATGCCAATCCTCAAGAGTTAATGTGTAAAACGGTCCAATACATTTATAACGACGGGCCACGGCATAATTAACGTTATGTGCAATAACAAATGTCCATCAAAGGTTTGCTAATAACAGGAAAATAATTACCTTCGTTTGAACAAATGAAGATTAGATATTGTATCACCCAACTCCAGAGTGACAGACATACGGATGGAAGGATGCGTGGTAGCAAAAGAGTAACATTTCATCTCTTTCAAGTTGTTAGAATGGCTAAATTGTCGACACCACTGTTGATATAGTTAGATAGATAAGGAGACTACATACATACATACATGCATGCATGCATGCATCCATCCATCCAACATACATCCATCCATGCATGCATGCATGCATGCATGCATGCATGCATGCATACATACATACATACATACATACATACATACATACATACATACATACATACATAC
The DNA here is from genome assembly GCA_016746295.1 of Potamilus streckersoni. Lineage (NCBI taxonomy): Eukaryota > Metazoa > Mollusca > Bivalvia > Unionida > Unionidae > Potamilus > Potamilus streckersoni. The sequence continues at coordinate 657,393 of JAEAOA010001337.1, forward strand.
ATACATACATACATACATACATACATACATACATACATACATATTAATGATCATCAAAGAATTTGAAAGTAATATCTTAGTATGTGAATTTCAGTTCATAATTAGCTTGATGACAAGAATGAAAAGAACAAAAAGAAATTAAAAATATGCTAAAACAAATCAATACAAAGGCTCAAGACAAAATCAAAACTATCTCCAAAATTTTTTCATCATATGAGCACGCCATTTTGAAAGTCAATATTTGCAATCAACTCAGTTCATATAAGCATACACTTTTCTCATGTTCTACATTTGTAACAAAGAATTGGTCCATACTGTGAGAAAAACATATTTTCCAAGGATTCTTGGATGTAGCGGACTTGTAGACTTTAAGGACAGCACCATCATGTGACAGCTGATGTACACTTGAGTTGATACTAACCAAGTATACATTACCATCTGCATCTAACCCAACACCTCTTGGACCAAGCAGACCATTTGTCTTATACGTGAAAACTGGTTTTCCCTCGAGATCAAAGCAGAACAAGGCATCAATGTAAAAGCATGACATATAAATTCGATTTTTCAATTGATTAACAGCAAGATAGGTTTCCTGTCCTCCCTTTCCTACCATTTCATGGTAGGATAGTTCTTCACCGTACGTGCTGACGATACTCCAGTAGTATTTCCCTGTATCAGTTCCCCCCGACACGATGATCCGATCTTTGCTAAGAGTGGCTATTCCATAACATGGATACCGTATGGTTATGGTCCTGGTCGGTCTGATCTCTTTCTCCACACCAAGGAACATCAGCTTATTTTGATCTGGCATGGACACCACCACTTCTTTATCGTTAACCATGCTTACATCCCACAAACGTGAATTCTCTGTTAACTGGAATATATAGTGCGTAATATGTCGAAAGTTACTATCATACAGGCAGCATCTGTGATTATTCCTGTCAACCAGTATCAAATTATCTGCAGGGAGAAACACTGCCCCACTGTAGCAAGGAACTTTTCCGCCTGAAGGACATTTAGCTGGAACTTCACCTGTCTCCTCTATATGACATTCCTTGAGAGGCTTAAGTCGCTTCTTTCTCAATATTTCCTTGAATGGTATCGCTTCCTTCGTTTTTACGATATTTACCCGTGCTGCATCGTCTGCATTCAGAGAAAACAGTCCTTTTAAATATGGATGAAGTTCCAGGCTTAGATCGATTGACTCCACCTCTTCAAACTTGCTATCCACTTGCTCTGTGTAGTTTTTTAACTGCCCCTCTGATCTCATCAGTGCAAGAATATGTTGTGTGTCTGAACCATGTAGGCTAACCATCTCTAACATTTTATAGGAACCTCTGATGGCGGCCGCCATTGAAAGACACTTGTGACTGCTATAAGTTTTCTTTGTGGCTTCTTCATTATAAACCATAAGAACACTCTGTTCTAGTGTATCCAGTATACTATTGATATGAACTCGCAGACTATGGATTTGTTGTTTGAGTTCATGTCCTTGGGAATGTATTTTAGAAACATTTATCTGATCGGCCAGTGCGATCTTATGCAAATGAGTCTCTACTGTCTTCATCTCATCGATACAGTGTTCGTGAGATCTCGCTGCGAGCATCTCTGCAGCCTCGGCTTTTAGGTCTCGCACCTTAGAACATGTTCTGTGTTTCTGACGCAAACACCTCACGCAACATTCAGCTTCATGGTCTTCGCAATAATATTTTATCTCTTCTCCTTCATGTCCTGCGCACTGAAAAGTATCAGCTATCTCTATTACCTCTTGTGTATTTTTCATCATTTCTTCAGTTGATACGAGCGTATGATCCTTCATTGCATTAAAGCTCCTGTGATATGCTGTGCACTGGCCGCAGAAGCCTTCTTTGCACGTGAGGCAGAAATGTGTTATCGGTTCCGATCTCCCTTCAAGCTTGCATACATTGCACTGACTTTCCACTTTCGATTTCCGTTGTGATAACATAGAGATGAGAATATGACTTTGTTTGAACATAGCTGCCCATTCTGTGGTCGATTTTTCTGGATAAGGTGGTTTTGCTTCTTGTCTACATACACGACATGGAAAATGTGTTCGTTTTTCTTCTTCAAGGTTCAAACTGACAATATAATTGCTCAGGCAGTGCTGACAAAACGTGTGCATACACGGCAATGTCCGAGGACTTTTCAATTCTTGCATACAGATTGAACAGTTTATATCATCAGAATCAGCTACTACCTCCAGAATATCTTGTTTATCATCCTCCTTTGCTGTTGCCATCTCAGTATTGTTTTAGAAGTAAAGACTGGTGCATATACTCCAGTAATTAAACTTGCAGTCACCTGGCAGTGGAAAGTGCTACTCCCTTCAGAAATTTTTTGTTTTCTTTACAAGTTTTTTTTTACTGTATTTAGGTCAGATATGTCTATTTCATGAGATCTGGGCCATACGACAGTCTTCGCTGACAAATAGGTCACGCTTTCAGTGATTCCGACACCTCAGCTACTGGCATACCTCTTCGTAGTGATTACGAAATTGCTTTGCTCTGATTCACCGCACATATTTTAGACTGGCTGTCTAACACAAAAGGTTACTACCGTTTACTGGGCTACAAAACTAATCTGGGATATATACTATCTGTCTTGTTTACGTATAGCGCTGCTGGGAGTATAGTCTGGTTTTTGACCTCTCTCCGCTCCGCTACGTTGCTCTTCGTTATGAGGGTCAGGTAACAGCCTCAGCCACGTTGAAATTGCGCAATATACATGGAAGATAAGCATGCATTTTGATAACAACAACAAAAAAATTCTCGCATGGAAGTGTTAAAAATTTGGCTTATATGGGGAAATGATGCACCACGATTTTTTCTTGGTTGTATTCTTTAAAATGTGTGTTAAGTCTTCGTAGAACTTTGTGCAGCGTTTTAATTTACAAAATACGCGTATGTGGGGTAGGGAGAAAATACCATTTTACTCGGCCTGTTTTTATGAATGCCTGACACAAGCCAAATTCAACAAAACTCGGCATTATGACATTATATATACTACTGCCGATCCAATGCCTACTTGCCCCACAAGTATAGCACAATAAAACATAAATGTCATCATTATTAAAGTTATTATTAAAGTAACATTTAGTATTGTTGTAAATGATCATGAACAACATTCAATCATTTCCCAGACACACCAGACAACAATAAGAAGTACAATAAGTTAGACCAAAGCAATATATATATATATATATATATATATATATATATATATATATATATATATATATATATATATATATATATATCAGTTCTAAAAGAAAGAAACAATAACATTTAATTTGTGTAGAATATGTTGAAATCTCTAGTTATTGAAAGACAAAACCTGCGAATTTAAAAAGAATGATATAATATTGATTTGGATTGTAAGAGAAGCATGGCCCAATCAATAATTCATATCCTGAATATAATAGGACATTGAAATGAATTCAGATTAAACATTATCTTTGTTTCCACAGCTTCACTTGGTAATGGAAAAAAACCTAATTAGTAGCCAGTTCGGTAGTTCAGCAACGGACAACGAAAACAATTCAATCAATAAAACCTTATTAATTGCGTTGTGATACTCGGAACAAAATAATTGATAATCAGTCTAGAAAATTAGTTGGGGTAGAAGTTCAGAATGTGAATGACCACTTACAACTGGAAAGTTATAGACAATGTATGATCCAAAAGGTCGTCCACTTAGGAAAATTACTGACCACGCACACACACTTTCTCTCTCCCCCCTCTAAAACTTGATATAAGGTTAAAGCTGTCCTTGACTATCACGCAAGAACACGCGTGACTTTTTAGAACATAGGCATAGTTCATTAGACAGACCTCTCTGACCTTGAATGTAAACGTGGTATACTGATGATCAGCAGTTTCCAAGATATAAAAGAGGCTCTGGGCTGCTTGGTCACAGTGCGATTTCAAGCTCAGAGGGTGTCATGTATATTTCTTACAGGTAAGAAAATTATGCTTTATACTCGCTCTTAAAAGTTAAAGATTTTATAGTAAGTTGTAATATCCTTCAGAATTATTTTTATTTTATCAATATAATGTAATAGTGAGTTCTCTTTTCTAATATGAAATATTTTACTGATTTGATATTTTACTGAATTGATGTTCATTGTATTTATAATGTAATATTATTGAGTTCCTTCTTTCACAATCATAATGTAATGAAATATTTTACAGCTTCGATATTCGTTAGTATTTGTTTTAAATAATTACCAGCTTCATGTTATAATTTAATTGAGAATAAATATATATTCTTTAAATAATAAGTATAACACAGATCTTTTTCAGGTCGTTATCTTACATTAAATAGAATAAAATACATCTATTACAGTTATTGAATTTTAGGCTCTTTGAATATTTAAATCACTTGTATTCAAAAATGCAAAAATATGAATGGACAAATGAAATAGTAGGTTGTGGAAGAACTATTATTGTAATATGTATTGTATGTAGTTTTAACATAAATAAATTTATATGTTGTATTTTTAGAATGAAGTTATTATTGTAATATGTATTGTATTATTATTATTGTAATATGTATTGTATGTAGTTTCAACATAAATAAATTTATATGTTGTATATTTAGAATGTAGTTATATATATATATATATATATATATATATATATATATATATATATATATATATATATATATATATATATATATATATATATATATATATATATATGCTATTTCAAGCTCAGAGGGTGTCGTGTCTATTTCTTACAGCGATCCCACCTCTTCGCAGCCGAGCTTATTCCCACAAGATGCAACATAGGTGTGACCCTTATTCTTAAGAATGCCGAACTTTCTTCCTTCTCGTAACTAGGAACGAGAAGAGGGTTATTCTAGAAATAACTACTGACAAGCTCAAATTTACAACAGAGCAAGCAGACTCTTACATAACAACTAATTGGAAATGACTAGGATAATAGTGGTGGAGAATAACAAGAATAAGGGTCATGAATAAGGGCGCCACACCCCATAATTATTATCTAAGGAACAGACTATTGCCGAAACTTTTAACACCATCAGACTTCCCTTCGCCCGGCTCTGCGAGACTGACAACATCCACAACCGCACCACTCTTAACACCATCAGACTTCACTCCGCCCGGCTCTGCGAGAGTAAAAACACCAGCAACCGCACTACCTTGCCCGTATGATCGCTCATTCACGCCGATAACTTCACTCCTGTTGGAAACTGCAGGAACCTACTCATCACCTATGACACTTTATCCTCCATTGGAGCCCTTGTCAACTGTTCTTACAAGCGCACCACGTATCTCATCAAAACCGATTCAACACCTGTGCTCTGTTACGTATATGTAATTTAATTACTTGTGTGTTAGTTTTAAAATTTTTACTTTATTTTTTACTTCATTGCATGTTATGGCAATGATAAATTTATTCACTGGATTTGACATTTTTCATGAAAATTCAATTCACTTCTCTTTTGACCTGGTAAATAACTAGTGCTCTTACATTGTGTTTTAGCTGACCTTGTTCCGGACCTGATTCAGAACTGTTAAAGAACATTTTTTAAAAAAATTCTTTCCCAAAGTGAAAATCATTGGTCTAATTAATGCCATACTTGGCATGTGTGTCAGTTCTATGTAAGAAACTTTCTTTTGATTTTTATTTAGTCTTATAGATTCGTTCAGTAGAATCAAATTCGTCCATGGCAGACGTGATAATTGACATATGATATTACTCTTGAAAGTAAGTGATCACGTGATCCTATCATGTGGTCCGTTCTGCATTGTAAGTGGAGTTAGAGTGACTTATTATAGTGTTTGTCTAGTCCATCGTAATTCATACCTTCAGAGCTCAAAGGTATTTGGTGCTGTGACTAGACCGAGTTGAATATTTTATTTAAAATAATTTATTTTTTCTGGAAATATCTAGTGCTCAACAGAGTTCTTGGACAAAGATATGTATTGGAAATTATTCTTGATTCCAAAGCCAGAATATTAATTTTAGTGATTCAACAAGGAACTGTTGACACGACAACACTAAAAATGTTATAGAAGACGTCATCGCCTTTCATCTTGGAACTTTATCGGGATTAGAACTTTGATTCATTTAGAACATTTTAGTGATATGACGTTATTAATTCTAGGATTCATTTTGGATTAGATTCACATATTTACCTTGTTTTCTAGGGAAATAAAATATGTTGTTAAACTTTACAAAGCTTTTTACAAAGCTTGTTGTTAGCTTACAAAGCTTCTGATTTTGATAAATTAAAGACAAACTATCCGAGGTAGGAGAAAGGAAAGATATTTATATAAAATATGAGTTGCGTGTTTCTAATTGTATATAAAAAGTACTAATTATAATTAATATTTTAGATGTACTGCCATCATACCAAGTGCTTTACAGTAGCAAGATAATAGTGTATTCAACGCTAGGAAAGATCAATAAGTGGTTCATCGATACTATCAGCTATGTTCATGCGTTCTGCGAAGAAAAAAATAAGTAGGGGAACTACTGATCGACACGTTAATGCGCTCTTTTATCACCAAGATGGCTAAAAAATCCAATTCTATGACGTTGTGTGTATATAAAATGTTAAATGGTATTGGGATGCGATCAATGCAATGGCGTATGTCTTTGAACATGCGAACTTTGTGACAGAGCATGACATTACAAATATTATATCACTTGCTCGCGTTACGTGTTGGTACCTGTGCTCGACCATGCCTGCGATGCAACATTGTAGTCAAGTCGAGACATCAGCTATGCAGGCAATATAAACCTGTGCGTAAGTATTATCGCACGCGCCAACTAAGATTTTCTAGTGCAAACATACAGAATGTGGAGAAAAGGTCGTCTGTGTTGTCCAGTAAAATCCCGAGGAAAAAAAATTAAATCAGTATAATAATATCTAGGATTTAAGCTATTGAGGATTCTGGTAAAGAAAAAAAAAATACAAAAATTTATTACCAAATACGCATTTGTATAATCCCTTCATATGTCAGACGGCCGAAATGCGGTCTCTGGTAAGCAATCTCACCTCTGTTGTTGCAATTATTGAAGGATTTAACGCCTTTTTCAGCACAAGATAGGCTATTCATGGTGGCCAGAATAAATGGTGGATAAAGAACTCGGGGAAACCTGGAAAGAACCACCGACCAACAAGAAGCTACTGGCACGTTTACTACGTACCCACATTGGCTGAGCCCGACTCTTGAACCCAAGCAGACAGAGGTAAGTGGTCCGTAACGGTGAACGCTATAGACCACTTGGCCTATCAGGGCCCCAATATCGTCCCTGTATTGCAGATACAAGTGCCGCTGAAGCTCGCATATTCTTGCCTATGGGTTCAAGTCTCCGAGTTCAAGTTGCAAAAGCTCATTGGTGAATTCTAGGCAACGACACTTTAAATAATCATTCGAGTATCGTGTTGAGCTGTAACTGCTCACTTACACTACACTGATAAATATTTATTTGTCGAACGTGATGTCCACCTTTCATTTGGGTATTCTTTGATTATAAATAATAAAAATCCTTGTCATCTGATATCTTTCTTATTAAATTAGAAGATATTACTTCTTTATTGATAAAAAGTATTGCCTAGAAACTTGTAGTGGTATGTAACATATAGTTATAATGTGTGCTTAAGTTTTGTCCATGATTGTATATTGTACTTCAGGATAATTCTCATTCGTAAACATGTTTCCATAGCTAACCTTTGTCCTTAACTGAAGATGATAAAAAGCATATATATATATATATATATATATATATATATATATATATATATATATATATATATATATATATATATATATATATATATATATATGGTTTTATAAAACAATTCATTCCTCAATATCAGTTTGCAATTATGTAAAATCAATTTGTTATCAGAGTATACAGTTGTGATCAGATAAAATTCGAGACAAATTATTTAAATCATTCATTGGAATTGTTGTTGTTGTTGTTGTAGTTGTTCGTCTTTCGTTCTCAAAGACGCCTATTACTTCACGTCTGGGCTGGTCTGTGAGTGAGCAGATGGCTTGTGAAGCCAATCCGCGCTCTGAGGAATCTAGGGGAATGAGGGCAGGGAATAACCGGGGCCTGGATCGATTGAGGGTTTACGCTGAGTCTTCTCTTCCTCTGCTGACGTTTATGTTTAGCTTCATTGATCCAGCGCTCTTCAAAATAAGCTGCCGCCTGTGTTGATCTGGTGACGCCAGGCAGCGTGGTCTTCGGCAAGCTGCTCCCAGCTGTCTGGATCAATGCCACATGACTTCTTTGAGGCTTTGAGCGTGTTCTTGTACGTTTAATTTGGCCTCCTCTGGAACGCTTGCCTTCAGCTAGTTTCCCATAAAATAGTCTCTTCGGGATGCGCTCTTCAGGCATACGGCAAACATGGCCAGTACAGTCTGGATTGCATCATTGTAATATATCAGGATATTCAAGACTATTCGAATTCATTTGGAACATTTTATACTTTTGGACTCGTGATTTGACCTTTAGGGCTTTTTTGGGATTTAATTAAATACACTGTACGTGTCTTTTAAATGTTCGCTTTGTATTGTAGAGAAATAAATTGTTTCTTTATATTACATAAAGTTTTGGTTTCACGTTCTGTCACAGATTAAGACTTAAATTATTTACATTAGATTTTGTATCCTGCTCTCTCTCTCTCTCTCTCTCTCTCTCTCTCTCTCTCTCTCTCTCTCTCTCTCTCTCTCTCTCTCTCTCTCTCTCTCTCTCTCTCTCTCTCTCTCTCTCTCTCTCTCTCTCTGACACACATACACACACATACAGGTTGTTGTGTAGAAAGCAGTGAGCCCTCTATACACAATATAAAGTGTGTAGAAAGTAATAAAGCCTTTATAATTAGTCATTTATACACAATTTAATTTATGTTGAAAGTAATCATTCCTCAATGCACAAAGTACGTTGTGTAACAATTTATCAGACATCTATACACAATGTACGTTTTATAGAAAGTAATCAGTCCTCTATATACACTGTAAGTAATGTATAATATAATCAGTCCTCTATATACACTGAAAGTAATGTAGAATATTATCAGTCTTCTATATACACTGTAAGTAATGTAGAATATAATCAGTCCTCTATATACACTGTAAGTAATGTAGAATATAATCAGTCCTCTATATACACTGTAAGTAATGTAGAATATAATCAGTCCTCTATATACACTGTAAGTAATGTAGAATATAATCAGTCCTCTATATACACTGTAAGTAATGTAGAATATAATCAGTCTTCTATATACACTGAAAGTAATGTAGAATATAATCAGTCCTCTATATACACTGTAAGTAATGTAGAATATAACCAGTCCTCTATATACTGTAAGTAATGTAGAATATAGTCAGTCCTCTATATACACTATAAGTAATGTAGAATATAATCAGTCCTCTATTCACAACTGTTTAGAAAGTAATCAGTCCTTCCTATACAATTTAAGTTGTCAAATTGCTCATTTGATCTGGATTCTTTTTTTTAAAGAAAAAGAAAAAAAAATCATATCTGTCAACATCATTGGCTTTGATTCCTTTTTCCTTTTTGAATTTAACTTGAAAGATTACAATTTAAAAATAAAATATTTTTCATTTTTATACTTAAAATTATATCTGTCATTATTTAGCAGATTGTGACATGGGCGCCTCTTTACTTGAAAACGTGCCCTTGTACCAGCCTGATCCATGTAAGAAATTTCTGACTGGAGCACGGAGTAACAAAAATACTGTGAATGGCACAAAGCTTGACAGTGACCTAACTCTAAAACAAATCATTCTGCAAACTCCATTTTTCTTTCAGTCAAAATGATTTTGACCTTTGACCCTATGTCCTCTTCCACACCTTAAGTGAATGTCCTATATAAAATAAAGCCAGATTCACAAGCCTTGGACGTTTACTTTACATAAAAACCAATAATTACATGCAAGACGCTATCACTTGAACACAGGGTATGGTTCCCAAAAAAGGACATGTTTTGATTTACGGGCAATAGCGTAAAAACGGGGTGAGGGAGAAGGCGGGGCAGTGCCTAAGGTATTAAAGGTCTTGGACACCCAAAACCCTTTGTGGCTTTTATCTTCGCCCCGGGCGCAATTTCCCCCTTATTACACAATTGTCTCCTGGTCCAATATTATTCTCCCAAAGCATATTAGAGTTATGCCCACCTTGCTAGCGAATAGGTCTTGTTATTATTCATTTTTGTGAAAATACGAAACAAACAGTGAATCAAATATTATTTAATCAATGCATACCGTTACTGCAAATACTTAGACAAATAATATAACCATAAATTTTCATTCCTATCAGTGGATTGTTGTAACGAAGCTAGAAAGTGAGTGGTTATAGTCGATTCATTGGAAAGAAGAGTCACGTTATTTCATATATATATATATATATATATATATATATTTATATATATATATATATATATATATATATATATATATATATATATATATATATATATATATATATATATATATATATATCGACTCTGATGCTTCAGTGAGTTGTTTATTAATTCATGTAGTTATAGAAATGGTTTTTTTAACAGTAAAACTAGGATGAACAGTGTGAATTTGCTCCAATCTAGATGTTACAGGGATTGTTTCAAAACAGGTTGTAAGTTTTTTTCGACTTTCATCTTATAGTAACATTCAGAAAGCCAAAAAAAATGAATGTTTAAGTAGTAGTTGATTAGGACGCGATTTTACCAACTTGTAAGTACAAGACTGTATACTCGTTACTCCTATCAGTTAAAATTCATTACAATGTATAGTTTCAATGTGCTTTTTTAAAGTCATGTGGCTAAAATAAACTGATTATATCCCTTCATAAAACATAGTCACTTTCAAATATGTCTACAATGGATATGAAGATAATAATTTTTACACACCTACAAAATGTGTTTATATAAACGTTAAAACAAAGATTTTTTAATTTGAAAACAAATTATTGCTTTAAATCATTGTTAAATGCTGTAATTTTGCAAACTTTCAGACATGCGAAAGCAAAATTACGAGAAATTTTCGGCCGTTTGTCATTAATAAAGGCAGACTAGAGATAACTATTCTGCCATCGATGTGAGTGTTTAAATTTTGGCGGTTACAGAAAGTAATCCTGATCAACTAAGCTAAACGAGGAAGTGTGTTTCACATTAAATAACTTCAAGGTTTTAAAGTAATCTCCATTGCAATATTAGTCAGTCCGAGCTTTCTTGCCGAAAGGAGATCCGAATTCAATAGAAAATACTCTACTAATTAAATCATCCATAGGAAATAGGTCTTAGTTAAGACCACCTTAGTCAATCTGCTTCCTGTGACGATAAAAGATGGAAAGCCTCTCAACATATGATAGAGACCAGGACATTTTCTAGCACAGTGACTAAAAAGAAAACAAACTAAACATACATCGTCCAAACAAAACGTGCAAAGCTGAGAATGTAATTTATCTCATCACATGAAAGATATGTAGCCTTCAGCATGTCGGAGAAATTGAAAAGCTACACAAAAGGATAAACTTCATAAATCTGATGGGATGACAAAGAAGCTGTACAGAAGCTCCTCCCCTGGCCACACTTTCAATGATATAACACTTATTGCAATTGCTCACAACCCGAACTGGAAACCATGAAAAAACAGGAATCTTGCTGGATACGCCTTGGAACATTGAAACACAGCGGTTTAAATCAAGAAGGCTAGAAAAAGACAGCCATGCACAAATAACACTATCTTCTGCAGCCGACATATTTTACTTTTGAAAATTTCTCTAAATTTGCTTAGGTGGCGCTCACCAGTTATTATGTACTTTTGAGAGAGTGATGTATGTAAGGTAAGTGGTTTGCATTTTAAACATGCATAGTGGAGAGAATGTTGGCATACCTATATGCTACTTTCATGTAATGTGGATGAAATTTCTTTGGGCATTGCACTTTTGGAAATTTTAAATGATCTTAGGACACTGCTAACTAAAATGACTGCTCCCTTGTGCTCCAAAAATCATCCTAAATTTGTCTAAAGTACACTATTCTTGGCAGCTATTAAAATATAGAAAATGAATTTTGCCAAACTAGACAATAACAGCTTCCAAAAGTGCAATGAATGAATTGCCAAATACATAAAATGTAAAAAAAATAAAAGTTATCGGCTCTACTTTTTACAATTTACCTCTGAAGTTCGAGAAGTGAAAATGAGCTAGTAGAGCTAGCACTTTTTTAAAGGTGCACATCTGGAGTAAGGCCAAGCTGTATACTCTCTAACCCATATTACCCCCATCAATCATACATCAAAATAAAGAGAATTACAGGTTCTTTCAAAAATACATAAGATATACAAAGTCTCTTTTAAATAGCCAGTATAACTAGTGAGGAAACTCGGGGAAACTCTTTTTCTTTAAAATTCTAACCATATGCTAAATACGAAACTGTAGAGCGCCACCATAATAGCCTACAATCACTACTATAACAATGAAATATCCGGGATGTACTTTGCGCTTACATAAATGTACACCAAATAACAGATGTCGTTTTGGCTCATCGATTTCTAGGTTAATACAAATATTTTCAGGTATCCGCAACAAGATGATATAAACTAGGTGAAACAGTACATTCAAATGTTTAATTCCTGTGGAAACAACCATGTAAATTTTGCAAACACTACGGTTTTTATGTTTTACTTGTTTGTCTTGTCCATGATTTGTATATGCTTTTGAAAAATACTCTTTTATGAGTCGAAAGCGCTCAGGCTAGTTAGATGCTAGTTTTGCTCTGTTCGTTGTCAGTTTATTGCATTTATCTTAATCCTTGATATACGTGATCCGTTGCTGGATCCAGTGCACTTGACAGTTATTCGCCATTTGATTTGTATTCTTTATATATATATATATATATATATATATATATATATATATATATATATATATATATATATTTTTATATATATATATATATATATATATATATTGCATTTCTTGCTTTGCTTCCATTGCATTTCTTGCGTTGCTTCCACTTCTCTCTGTTAATATTTCACTTATCACTATTCTATCCAAGACAAAAATCACTTTTCCCTAAAAGTCAAGTCTACATCAATCTCTTTCAGCAGCTAACTCAGCCTCTATTGTAGAGACTGTGTCATACATGCAAATATAATCCAGTTTACAGAAGTTATAAACCTTGCCCTAAATAACTACCTAAATCATACTCACTTTTGGTGCAAAAAGAAAAACAGGAATACATTGATACTAAAAATATAGGATAATTATAGAACATAAACTAAATATAAATAAAAAAAGGAAACACAAACCACCTCAACTAAAAAAGATGATAGGCTGCCTTGCCTCTTGACTTGCATCTATCCACCATTATTTTCAAACAATGAATATCATTTCAAAATTATCTTTTTTGCACTAACTCAGATTTCTAGATATTCCAAATTTACCATGTTGTGTGTCTAGGCTCGTACAAAATAGCAAAGAAAAGAGTTATGCCAACACGCTTTGTAAAATTTAACATAATCAATTTATTTCCTTTGAAAGCAATGTAAAAATAGGAAAAAGAACTTACGGTTTGTGAATCTGATCCAAAATTAATCCTAGAATGAATAATATAAGTCCTATCACTATAATTTTGAAATGACTCACAATTCGAATCCAAGATGGAAGGCTGTGACGTCTAATATATCCTGTTTTGTGCTGTTGTGTCAACAGTTCCTTGTTGAATTTAATGAATGAAGAATATTATTCCGTCTTTAGAATTCCAAATAATTTCCAATAAATGTCTTTGTCGAACAATTCTGATAAAGAACACTTATATATGATTTCCAGAGAAATTAATTACTAGTTCCAAAAACTATAAAAACTTAACTCAAACTGGTCACAACACAAAATAACTTTGAACTCCAAGGTATCAACGTACGACTGAAATAAATCACTATAAAACGTTAGTTTTAAACTCAATTTCAGATCTCGTGATAGGGTTTCGTCGTCACTTAATTCGAATGGCGCAGTAAGACCATAGGCCGATTAACACATACGCCATGTACGAATTTGATTCTACCTAATGAATCTTACTGTAAGATTCAATAATAAAAGAAATTAAAACAAATTGTTTACAATAGAGCTGACACGCAAGCCATGTATGACCTTGATTACGACCAATGATTTGTACGCTGGGAAAAAAAATTAAAAAATTGTTTACCAGTTCTAAATCAAGGTCAGGAACTAGGTCAGCTAAAAATACAATGTAGCAAAAGAAAACTGAACTGAATTTTCCGAACAAATGTCAAATCTAATGAATAAAGTTACAAACACAATAACAAGTAATAGAATAAAAATTTTTTTAACTAACACAAACAATTAAATTACATATACGTAACATCCAGGTTACACAGATCTGAACAAAAAGTCGACTCAGCCTCCTCCTTCCTCCATTTGAAAGCAAGGAGAGACTTTTCTACTTATGGGAGGCTGTAAAATGAAGATGAATTGTGGACTTGCCACGGTGATGCGCTATTTTCAGACATGATTCCTGCAATCATGTGTCATAGAAAAGACATCGAATATGATCAACATCATAACTAGACATTGTATATGATGAATGTAAAAACAAACAATATAAATTAACTCAATAACATGTTATGAAATCACCGAAACTGAAATAAACAAAGAATTTTGCAATTAGTAATGAAAAATAAATCAGAGATGTAACAGAAACATATTTACTGAGGATTTTTTTTAATACCAGCATCAGTAACCTTAAAGAATGTACCACCTGGTACTAGCTGATGCAAGGTGTGTTGGTTACTGACCACGTAGATGTCATTTTCAGCATCTAAACCAATAAAACCAATAATTACATGCAAGACGCTATCACTTGAACACAGGGTATGGTTCCCAAAAAAGGACATGTTTTGATTTACGGGCAATAGCGTAAAAACGGGGTGAGGGAGAAGGCGGGGCAGTGCCTAAGGTATTAAAGGTCTTGGACACCCAAAACCCTTTGTGGCTTTTATCTTCGCCCCTTTGACCATGAAAAAGCGCCCCTTTGACCATGAAGGTTATTTCTCTTATAAGTGAGAATAAAATCTCATTTAAGATCAATGCAAAATGGGGTATTAAATAGAGAGCAAGATACATGTTTTTGAAAGATTCACAGAAATATACGTGCCACATTCTTCTTCTTCTTCCGTCTTATTGTAGGATATCTCCTCTCCAGATGTGATGATAATACTCCAGTAGAACTAATTTGTGTCAGCCCCCACCCCTGACACTATGATCCGATCCTTGTCCAAAACACATGAAGTGGGTGGTTACACTCCTGGTAGGTTTGACATCCTGTTCCACACTTAGAAACTGAAGCTTTGTTTGGCCTGGCACAGATATTACAACTTCTGTATTATGCTTCCATCCCATTCTGTTTCTCTGTTAGATAGAATGTGTAGTGTGAAACATGTTTGAGAGTTATCCGGATCTGTCAACCAATATCACATTACCTCCGGGGAGATATGTTGCCCCAATGTACCAGGATCATCATTGTGGTGCTGGTCGTGTAAAACGAATACAGAAAGCCTTACGAAAACTTTATATCAGACGAAAAATAATCGTCTGTGGTGAAATAAATACGTGCTGGATGTGGAAAATGAAAATACAAAATTGTGTGTTACTTTGATACAGCACGCCGTTGACTTAGATAACAGAGGTCAAGAAACTTTCATGTTTTATTGATATCATGTTTTATTGATATCATGTTTTATTGATATCATGTTTTATTAATGCACGCCTACTCTGACAGCAATTAGAGTCAAGGAAACAAAATAGTTGGTCATTGTACGATGTGCAAGCGAAGCAAAATTTATGGCAGCGCTTATGATCATCGTGTTCTCATTGGAAAACCTCCATTACCAAGAGGCGACTGGACTGTGCCCCGACAAAACCTTGAAGCAAATTATCAGCCACGAAGCCTTTAACCATTTAAATGCCACAGCGATGCGACCTGACATTTGCGGTAGATACTGTCCATAAAAAGGAGAAAAAAACTAATAAATACATAATTATGTTCGATGAGTTAGCTGCAATACAGCCAACAGTAATGCAAGAATGATTCAACAAAGAGTTTGATACAAGCGCCATATGACTCAATTATAACCTTGATGTAGGAACAAAGGCTAGCGAACGTAAGGTCAGTGAACCAATGGTCAGCAAACAAAATGCCATGACATTGAAAACAACATAATCATCCAAATGGTTGCCCAAGCATAAATAGATGACTTGCCTGCAGAAGACTTACATAAGAAATTGAGGTAGAGTTTGTCGCTAACGACATTGATGATACTTAGTCTGTAGGTCTCCAAGACATGAAAGATATATTTCAGAGACAATGGCGGTGATAAATACCTATGAATATTATTTGTGTCTTCAGGAAGTATGCATGGAATAAATTTGATTAAAATCAGATCTCCACTGTCTTACGTGAAGATCTGAGAGCCACTGCTTAGATGTCATATTCTGGTGACCTATGTTATTACCATAATTGCTAACTTCATCAGCCAATTAGATAAAGTCTTATATTTATGTGTTTGGGAGACTGAACATTATAGCTGAAGAACATAAATGTGTACCGAATGATCTGATTCATTGTCAGGCTAATGAAAGATGCTTTTCCATTGGCTAATTCGAATACTAATACTGAACACAAATATGAAATTTGTTCTTTGGTCACCAGCTACGACAAAGCGTTTGTTATGAAAACGCGAATGATAGTTTCGTATGAAAGGGGGAAATGAAATGTTAAAGCTACACATACCTACCAACACGCCGTTCAACTGACCAACCAACATCCAGCTATCCTCTGAGTAGTACATACACTTTACCCACACAGGGTAGGATGTAAAAGAAGTGGTTTGAATGAAGAAGGAATGAACAACTTTTAAACAAATTTAAAATTTCTCCATGCTACCTCTATCCCCATATAACTTCCCTACACCCCTTTCTAAACGAAACTAGTTCCCATTCCACATTATAGTCTCTAAAATTAATAGCAGTGAAATGTAAAGAGAGCAAAAGGTATAAATATGTACACTCTACAATCATGAATGTGTACGTTATATACATAAATATGTATACTATACACGACTGAACATGTACACTAAACTCACACGACTATGTACACTATACACACATAAATATGTACACTATACACATATATTAGCATACTATCACACGGGGGTGGAGTGCTCGCACACAATACATATAAACGTAATATCTTACTGTCACACAGAAGTATAGAAGTGCTCATGCACTATACATATAAAGGTAAAATCATACTATCACACAGTGTAGGAGTGCTCACACATAATACATATAAACGTAATATCATAGTAGCACACACAAGGGTAGGAGTGCTCACACACAATAAATATATCATATCATAGTGGCACACATAACGGTACGAACTATATATATATATATATATATATATATATATATATATATATATATATATATATATATATATATATATATATATATATATATATATATATATACAAGGGACTCGTCCCTGTGTTTTGTTAATATCTATTTACCATGTGATCTAGCGGAAAATTTTGGGGATTTTGTAGAATATTTGGGCAAAATTAATTATATTGTAGAAAATGCTAATACAATAAATGCTTATGTTGTTGTTGGAGATTTAAATGCTAATACGCTCAAATCCACTCCCTTTGGAGATGAAGTTCGCCTATTCTGTGATGAATATGGTTATATCATATCGGACTTAAAACTAATACTTGACCACACAAAACGTTTTACTTACATCAGTAATTCACACAATACAGTGTCTTGGTTGGATCATTGTGTCTTTACACAATCTGCTCATTCTGCTATAAGTGATATGAAGATAATACACACCCTTGTAGGGTCTGACAATCGCCCTATTTTAATGACTATCAAGACTGATTTACTTCCTAGATTCGATTCTTGCCACAATGAACTCTCAAACTTGAAATACATTAATTGGTCAGACCTTACTTCCTACGAAAAACTGAATTATACTCAAACATCTGCATTTTTATTAAACAAGATTGAGATCCCACGTGGTGTTGCGATCGGTAATGACCATGGGTGCACTAATCAGGTATATATGAAACAGATAAATATATAAAATACGCTGATGTGGTAAAAGCTCTATCGAAATCTAGTAATAGATTGACTAGAAAATCCAAACGTGGCCACCGGGTTATACTAGGCTGGAATGACTGTATCAAAGAACTACACGACTTTGCACGAAATGCTTACATAATATGGCGTGATAACGGTAAACCTCGTCATGGACAATTAAGTAACCGAATGCTCCAAACAAGAGTACAATTTAAGTATGCTCTTAGGTTATGCATGAATGACGAAGTAAAACAGAGCAGATTCACTAGCACAAAAATTTGAAAATGTTGACCAACGTGAATTCTGGAAGCAAGTTAATCAAAGCATTACGACAACTTCCAACAAACTACCAATCTGCATTGATGGGTACCATGGTCAAAATAATATATGCAACATGTGGAAAAATCATTTTGAAGACTTACTCAATAGTGTCAAAAACGAATCGAATAAGAAGCGTGTTACTTCAGCATTGAATACCCCTTCTGCTCATATTGAGGTAATCACATTATCTGAGATCCAAAATGCAACAAGACAAAAAGGTGGTAAATGTCCAGGATCAGATTTTTTTTTATATGTGGAGCATTTTAAATTTTCAGATACTAGACTTCATGGGCTATTAATGGTTTTATTTAATTGTATGTTTGTGCATAACTTTGTACTAGGTGATTTCACAAAAGTTACAATTATACCGCTACCGCTACTAAAAAGCAAAATTGGTAATCTAGCGGACAAAAAATAACTACAGACCTATAGCTTTTACTACTATTATCTCAAAAATATTTGAATGCATCATACTACACAGATGCAAGTCATAATCTCCGATAATCAGTTTGGATTTAAAAAGCAGCATTCTACAGATTTATGTCTATATGCTTTTAAGGAAACCATCAGCTATTATGTGGAACATGGCAGCCCAGTATTTGCATGCTTTTTAGACGCTAGTAAGGCATTTGATATGGTCAATCATTGGAAACTCTTTAAAAAGTTGCTGGAAATTAAAATACCTGTATACATTGTTCATAATTTAGTCAACTGATATGGAAACAGTTGTATTACGTGCGATGGAGAAGTGTAATATCCATCACTTTCCATGTAACCAATGGGGTGAGGCAGGGAGGTATTCTTTCCCCTATGTTATTTAATATTTACATAGACGAGTTAAATCGTATATTGGGCCATTGTAACGTAGAATTACGTCTGCCACCAAATGGGCTGTTTCTTAACAATTTTAGCTTTGCTGATGATATGTCACTGATTAGTCCGTCTGTCGCAGGTTTAAGAAATTTATTGAAGATATGTGAACAATATGCATTAGAGAATGATATCATCTCTATAATACACAAAAATCAGTATGCATGGTCTTTCAGCCAACTTCTTTTAAATTACCATCACCTCCCTATGTGCATCTTAACGGCAATGCTCTTAACTATGTCGACAGTTATATGTATTTTGAAATCCAATCAGTCAGATAATGAAGATATGATGAGACATTATCGATATTTGTGTTCTCGAACAAACATGCTTCTACGCATATTTAAGCCTTGTTCATTGAGTATCAAAATTAGATTATTCAAATCTTATTGCTGCACAGTGTATTGTGCTCCACTGTGGACAAACTTTAGTGAAAATGTGAAAAGAAAACTAGCAATTGGTTATAATAATATTCTTCGCTTTCTGTTAGGTCTTCCTATATGGAATAGTGCCTCCAAAGTAATGAGAAAGTATGTATTCTCAATGATAACAAGACTATCTAATAGTGAGAACTATATTGAAATCACTTTGGAACTATGCCATTCATTTAAATTCTCATACAGAGGCGTAGCTATGATATTTTGCGCCCGGGGACGAACTATAAAATTTGCGCCCCAGCCCCCTCCCCGTTTAATCGCATTTTTCTATTAAATTAAATAAGGAAAACAATTTAAATTTTAATAAAACATTGGTTGGCAGGCATCATCATCACTGTGGATGGCAGACGTATCAGATGACACGTCTGCTGAGCCGCTGCCGCGATCTTGTGACCGATTTATTACCCTTGTTTACTTATTATAATGTAACGTTGTAAGCCTCATTTTGTCGCCCTGTACCTTGGCGCCCGGGGACATATGTACCCCCTGCCCCACCCTAGCTACGCCTCTGTTCTCATATTATTAGTAGATTGAACAAATTACTCTTTAAATGTGTCATTTAACTTCATTTTTTAACAATGCATGGCGCAATTAATTGTTGTAAATGTATCTGTATACTTGTACCTATGATATATATGTTCTTTTATGTTTACAATGTTTTACTTATTATCCATATTTTAATATAGATGTATGGACTATGCCGTCTGAAATAAAGAATTCTTAACTTATTCTTTTCTTATGTTATGTTATCTTACACACACACACACACACACACACACACATATATATATATATATATATATATATATATATATATATATATATATATATATATATATATATATATATATATATATATATATATATATATATATATATATATATATATATATATATATATATATATATATATATATATATATATATATACACACACACACACACACACACACACACGTGTGAATTTACAAATTGCTTGTTAATATTTTTGCTGTACAATGACAACTGGGCGATGTGGAATCTCGCGAAGAATAATGATAGTTTCCTGTAATCCGTAGTTGAGTTAATTATTTTAATCAGATGATTTTATTCGTTTTTTATATTTCAGTTACTGCAACTAATCAAACTGCGTTTTGGAATACCCAGTAGTGTTTTTTGTTTTTTTTTGTTTTATTTATTTATTTTTTAATTTTTTTAATTTTTTTTTCTGGAAGAGGACAGATTCTGGCGAGGTTGTAATTAGGGTCAGCAGCTGCATTGCCGAATTCCGAAACCGATGTTAGAAATTTTAGTCTTTAAACCAGTCCGACCTACATACGACCCTTTGTTTCCGGTCTGTCAATGGGTTAGGACACGTGAATTTCAGCATCAAGAAAACTAGTACCAATCGTTCAAAACTACGTATCAAGCCTAAGAAAAATGGCTCACTATAATTTCAAGAAGATCACCGTGGTTCCTCCAGCCTCGGTAAATTTTTGTTACTTATAAAATCTATACATGTACAGCCAACGTGCGAGAGTCTCGATTTTAGGGAACGTGGTCGTTTTAAAGACTGCTTTCTCGATCGTGTGGAAATGCAAGGGATTTGGACATAATATATTATGCTGGACACACAGGGTTAGCACTGGATAGTTTCTTATAATTGGCTGATGACGGATTGTTTCGCCGATTCGAAAAGAGACATTTCGTCCTGGTTCGTTTATGCCTAGCCCGAGTTTCCTCTGAACCTTGACACCCCATTTATGATATCTGGTTTTTTATGTTGGGGTGTAGGGTCAGAGTCTATTCCCTATCAAAAACTTGGAATTTGCCGACACCATTTTGGTGTCGGCATAGGGTACTAGCCAACAGCGTTGATGAATTTTGACCTCGTTCGCAGCATTTTAATTGCTAGTCACATGACTAACCAAATCTCGCAGCCGATATGCATAAATGTCATAGGTCAAATAGTCACGTGATAACAACAAAAAACCGCGTTTTCCCATACCCCTTGTGGAAGACGGCAAATGTGTCACCTTCATTGATAACTGATTTTAATACATCATACTGTAGTTCTTTAATATTAAAATAGTATCCCTTTTCTTAAAGTATCTCATCGGCAAGAGATTCGGTGTATTGGTCTTTACCTGCCATGTTGCAATATAGGTTTATGCATAAAACCTTCCATTCCAGTATTGCAGAAAGAAGACATAAATTCGAAAATATTGAATGAAAGTCAAGCAATGTATACAATAACAAGAAAAAACACGTATTATTCAATATATTAATTGGGATAACAGCAGCCCGAAACATGTCGCTGTTGCATCTTCCTGGAAAGAGGCTGACTGATCACACAGAAACTACATGTCAACGCACTTTGTTGTTATCACGTGACTATTTGACCTATGACGTTTATGCACATCGGCTGCGAGATTTAGTTAGTCATGTGACTAGAAATTAAAATGCTGCGAACGAGGTCAAAATTCATCAACGCTGTAGTTATGTCTCGTCTGACAATGGATTAAAGACAAAATCGGTGTTATGCTTGTAATTTCTGAGAAGATAAATGATTTCCCTATTGATTTAATGTAATTATGGGTCAATGCAAGGTCATTTAAGTTTTCTAGGCCTTATAGTTGGCGAGTACCCTATGCAGACACCAAATGGTGTCGGCAAATTCCAAGTTTTTGATTAGGGATAGACTCTGACCCTACACCCCAACATAAAAAACCAAATATCAAAAATGGGGTGTCAAGGGTCAGAGGAAACTCAGACTAGTTTATGCCTAATCAGAAATCCATTACTGACATATTTGAGAACTGTAGTCCTACAATTTAAGACCTGGCACATTTGCTGTCTTACTACCCAAATAACCGCTTTACATAGCCAGTTCAGATGTAGTTCTTTACATAGCCAGTTCAGATGTCGTTTAGATTGGAACGAATAGTCAAAGTTTCAGGAATATCTCACACACTTGGCATCCAATATCTACCCTCATCCACTAATTTATGTGTAATTAATATACTTATTGTCCAAAGCTATATTATCGCGGCAAATGGAATTTTCCATTTAAAATTGGTCAAGCTTTATCTAGTGGTTGTTTACGCATGTAAAGCTGTAGCCAGTAAGGACGCAAATATCTAATATTGCAGTTTCATCTAAAATGTCAACATTTTTATAAAGTTTACAATGAAAAAGAATAAATATCACTTTTTTGTAAAGTGCATGCAATTATGTTGATCACCGTAAACAAAACTCCAAACTTTCTATACCTGCATTTGATTTGATTACGAAATTTATTCAGTGTATCATCTGATGTTTGATGATTATAGGTTTTTTCTTTATAGTGACATACATGTCATAACAAGGTCATGGTTTCTGTTTGATTTCATGGTAGCCATTATTGACCCAAATTAACTCAATGCTGCTAATGAGCAGACTTATCCAACATAAATAGAAAAGCAATAATAGTTAAACTACTTTTGAAATTAGTAACATTTCAATGATAATATTAATAATTGATTTATTTGTATATAATATAGATTTCTCTGCCCACATTGCATTTAATTCAAAGTTATATTTTTTTACTACTGTAGTTATCATCACGAGTTTCAACCTTAGTGAATTCAATTTCAATTCTTTATTTTCATGAAACTTTTCAGCCAGTGCAAGTGTGGATGTTACATCTTATCACCAAGTTCAAATTTGTGTTTATTATAATATGTGCATGCTACCATACATAATTTAGGTAAAAACCGCAATAATATAGAGTTGTTCCCCCATGGTAATCCGGGTCAGCCGGCATATGCGCTTTTATTTACATTAACGCGATTGGATTGACCAATATCATTTATAGAAATAGAGGGAAAATCAGAGAAACTTTACAATTTGTAACAATGCAGCAATAGCAGATTGGTTATAGTGTACTGATAACAACATTATGTACCGCGATAATACATTGTACTAGGCTACTGTGCTGTCTTTATCCTGGTGGAATCAAAATATGACACTAGCAAATGGACATATTTTCATGTTACTTTGATATACATTTGTATTTGTTGCAATGCAACAGTAGTCGAGGAATGCCAAAATATTTTAAAGTTTGTTCATGTGGGAGATATGTTTCTTGATTAGTTCCAATAGGCATAATATTTTTTTTCTCATTTTGTTAACTGAAATGTAGGCCAACAAAACTTGTAAACAGGTCCATTTCTTTGGTGAAAATTTGAATTTATTGGAGAAAAGACATCAGGGTATGTAAAGTCAGACAAAAACATAACTTTGTAGAAAGTCATTATTATTGGTTGCCAGCTGTGTGTGATATTCCTGAAAATTTGACTTTCTTTACACTGTTAATCAACATCAGCACATGCTTCACAGTGCCATTAGTCAAGCAGTAAGACCCATCACCCACCCAGAAGAAAAATATCAGGGTGAAAAGGCTTATGTTGTGGGATTATTGAGAACCGCTATCATTGTGCATCAGATCTTACCCTATGTTAACACTCAAGACATTCACATTTACACTTAACAGTTGGAAGAAATACTCTCCATGTTATAAAAATAATTTTCCTTACATGTATACATTTAAATGATAAAATCTCATTTATACCAGATCAAGTTTCTTTTATTTGTACTTTTCGTTCATAAAATCATGCCAAGCACAGTAAACAAATCATTTGAATCACAATTTAACTATACTAAGAGAATTGGTTATATTACTTAAAATTCTTTTTAAAAGAATATTTAACTTGTGGACGCTCATTAAATAGCAACAGTGAACAATGCTTGAGGGTGCTTGTGATCAGTATTTCTCAAAATGTCAACCTCATTACCCTAGGTGCCTTCTCCACTTTCCTTGGGAGATCAGGATCCTATCATAAAGGTGAAGGTGGCATGTTTATATTTCATGTTTTATTTGGCTTAAATGCTCTTTGAGGTTCATGCATTGACCATGGTACACTTATATTTATTATTTTGATGGCATGCTGTGTTACATTTAAGATTTCTGGTCTTTTTATTTCCCTTTTACATTGGGATGGAGACCTTACTTTAATTGTCCATTGTGTAATTTTACAGCTTTATTTCAAGGGTCACAGCCAGATTTTCTTGTGTTATTTTTGTTTTAAATGTTTTTCATTTCAGGATTTTATAGACATTGTTCTGTCAAAAACACAGAGGAAGACACCCACTGTTATTCACAGGCATTACAAAATTTCCAGAATCCGTCATTTTTACATGCGCAAAATTAAATTTGCACAACAGACCTTTCATGACAAGCTGTCGGAGATCATATCAGAGTTTCCAAAGCTAGAGGTAGGTAGTTTAATTGCTAGTCACTTTATCATTAGTAATATGAAGAGCTCTGTAAAGGTAAATATGTATATTAAGTTTAAATAGTTGCAGTATCTATTTGTGCATCAACCAACCTTCCCATTATATATGACTCTTTGTATGTACCAATTTGCTTTACGTGCTTTCATTTTAATGCCATTTTATAATGAAGATATAACATTCAGCTTGTGGCACTTTGCACATTTTTACATCATAACCTCATTTGATCCATGGCATCAGTTGCATGTCAGCTTTATATTCTGCTAGTCTCAAATTTAGAGCTGAAGTTTGTTCACTGCCACTTTTTGCCCCTTTTTCTGTTCTTGGTCTGGTTTATAAGTCAATACTTTTTTACCAGAAAGTCAGGGCTATGTCTTATACTCAGAATCAAGTTCTGTCAATCAAGTAGCTCTATTTTTATGTAATTATTTGTAAGAGAATAAATATTTATTCAAAGTACAAAAAAATAATGTGTATATGGTACCAAATTAATAAGGATTCTTTTGTACCAACAAATCGACCCTTCTGTCAATAAGGTACAATATGGAGGTTTGTGTTTATAATCTTCCATACCTGAAAACCCCACATTCATTGTTATTATCAATTTCTGTTGGATGTAGTGGGTTCGATCCCCAGCAGAGTCATAACAAAATGTTTCTTTAAACAATGGAGTAAACAGCTGCCTTTCTTTGGTGCTCAGCATTAAGAGGTTTAGTGTTAGAACTGGTTGTCCTGGTGTCAGAATAATGTGACTGGGTGGGAGATCATGCCACATGTCTACGGCATGATGCCCCAGTGCTAGACATCACTATAAACTGTCACACTGCAGACATTGTAGTGATATGACTGAAAAATTGTTAAAGCAACGGTTAAAATCTAAATCACACACACAATTTCTATTGCATTGCTTTTGAATAGTTGCATTTAAATGAATGACCCAGATACAAATTTGTGGGGTATTGCTTGACTTGGATGTGAAAGGTGCATATTAATAAATGTAGAGATCATAGTTTATTGAATTTGCAATAAGTTGTGAAATAAACAGTAATCCTCAAGAAATGTTACGTTTATGTGGGGGCAATCACTACACCTACAGTCAGTATGTTAACTGATAGAGTGATGCGAACCCATAAAAATCATCAGCAAGATATAAAAAGGGCATGGTAATAATCCTCCAAAAAGGGCATGGTAATAATCCTCCAAAAAGGGCATGGTAATAATCCTCCAAAAAAGGCATGGTAATGATCCTCCAGAAAGAGCATGGTAATAATCCTCAAGAAAGGGCATGGTAATAATCCTCCAAAAGGGCATGGTAATAATCCTCCAGAAAGGGCATGGTAATAATCCTTCAGAAAGGGCATGGTAATAATCCTCCAAAAGGGCATGGTAATAATCCTCCAAAAGGGCATGGTAATAATCCTCCAGAAAGGGCATGGTAATAATCCTTCAGAAAGGGCATGGTAATAATCCTCCAAAAGGGGCATGGTAATAATCCTTCAGAAAGGGCATGGTAATAATCCTCCAAAAGGGGCATGGTAATAATCCTCCAAAAAAGGCATGGTAATGATCCTCCAGAAAGGGCATGGTAATAATCCTCCAAAAAGGAGGTGGTAATAATCCTTCAAAAAGGGCATGGTAATAATCCTCCAGAAAGAGCATGGTAATAATCCTCCAAAAAGGGCATGGTAATAATCCTCCAGAAAGGGCATGGTAATAATCCTTCAGAAAGGGCATGGTAATAATCCTCCAAAAGGGGCATGGTAATAATCCTCCAAAAAAGGCATGGTAATGATCCTCCAGAAAGGGCATGGTAATAATCCTCCAAAAAGGAGGTGGTAATAATCCTTCAAAAAGGGCATGGTAATAATCCTCCAGAAAGGGCATGGTAATAATCCTCCAAAAAGGAGGTGGTAATAATCCTCCAGAAAGGGCATGGTAATAATCCTCCAGAAAGGGCATGGTAATAATCCTCCAAAAAGGAGGTGGTAATAATCCTCCAAAAAAGGCATGGTAATAATCCTCCAAAAAGGGCATGGTAATAATCCTCCAAAAGGGCATGGTCATAATCCTCTAGAAAGGGCATGGTAATAATCCTCCAGAAAGGGCATGGTAATAATCCTCCAGAAAGGGCATGGTAATAATCCTCCAAAAAGGGCATTTCAAATTACATATATCTGTCCCAGAAGGGTATTTTTTATTGTGAATTGTTGTTGTTATTATTAACAGCAGCAATAATAATTCTTCATTAAATCAGAATGAAAAAGATATATGTGCCCTTTACACATCATATTTTATTATTGTATTAATAGTAAAAGTTTGGTTTTTGTCAACTTTTGAATCTTAAAAAAAAAATGAATGTTTCATACAAATTCCATCCAGGGTCCCCGAGTGGCCGAGTGGTCTAAAGCGCTGTCCGTTACAGATCACTGCCATCTCACCTCTGTCTGCGTGGGTTCGAGTCTAGGATTCGGCGAATGTGGATATGTGAGAAAGCTTGCCAGTAGCTTCTCGTGGGTCGGTGGTTCTTTCCAGTGATTTCCCGGTTTCTTCCTCCACCATTAATACTGGCCGCCATGAATAGCCTATCGTGTGCTGAAAATGGCGTTAAGCCCAACAACAAACAAACAAACAAACAAATTCCATCCAGACATATTGCAGGAGTAAAATCCCTCATGCAGTCTTGTTCAGTATTGATTTTCTTTTGTTTATATTTATCCTTAGTAGAAGATACATGTGACAGTAATGCTTAAAATCTTACCACTAGTAATCATAATTATTAATTACTGTGAGTAGAGGTGACATAATTATTAATTACTATGAGTAGAGGTGACATATAAGAAATTTCTTAGTTTATTAGACTCTACTTTTCTATTTCTTTCTTGCACCCTTATATTTCTTGGATGAATTGTAATTTAATTTTTATTTCCTTGTTCGTTAGATGTTTTTTTAAAGAAGCTCGATAACCAGTCAGCAACTGTGATATTCCCTTTGATTTCTTCCTTTTTGAAAAAGTATAATGATTAAATAGCAGTAGAGCTTTTCCTATTTAGTTTAATTTGAGGCAATAAACAATATGAATGTCATTAAAATATCAACAACAACGTAATTAATTATAATATTAACTGACAACAATAAAAACCTGTTAGAAACTGTTTGAAAACAAATCATTCTGATAGGCTCAGATTCAGTGTTAAGCTACCTGATGTTAATTTTTGATATTAAAGTGTAAAAATCAGCATGTCCTACCCAGCCATTAATTGCAAGAATATTTAATCTTAACAAAGATAATCCTTTTTAAGTTATACTCAACTGCGTGTAAAAACATCCTGCGCATGTACCCAATGCCATGAGTTGTTCAGTTCCAGTAAATAAAATCTTGTATGCTTCACTGGGGTGGAGATATTACCATTCTAAGCTTTGGGGTGGGGATATTATCATTCTAAGCTTTGGGTGGAGATATTACAATTCTTAAATTTTGGCATGGAGATATTACCATTCTAAGATTTGGGTGGAGATATTACTTTTATAAGCTTTTGCATGGAGATATTACCCTTCTAAGCTTTAGGTGGAGATATTACCATTCTAAGCTTTGGGTGGAGATATTACCATTCTAAGTTTTGGGTGGAGATATTACCATTCTAAGCTTTGGGTGGAGATATTACCATTCTAAGATTTGGGTGGTGAGATATTACCATTCTAAGCTTTGGGTGGAGATATTACCATTCTAAGATTTGGTGGTGGAGATATTACCATTCTAAGATTTGGTGGTGGAGATTTTACTATTCTAAGCTTTGTGGGCAGGGATATTACCGTTTATGACCTGATGCTGATATGTGTTTGATTTGGATTTTTAATGTAACTTTAACAGTTTTCTAGTCTCACTGCTATGATGTTTGCTGTGTCCATCATTGGGACTTCACCTCCTTTTGTTTGAGTACATTTTGTGATAAAAAAAATAGAGCAAGTCTTTGGAAAAATGGTATGGTGAGATGAAAAATGGCCTGATGTGGGAATAAAAGAGACTGACACAATGCTTTCCAAAAAAGGCAAATAGGAAACACTAAATTATGACTAGAAAGGATCGAGAAAATGATGTGCATTCTAGTATGCAGTAGTCAGATCTGAGTGTATTTTCTAACTTTTGTGTCAGCCACATTCATAAAATAACATCACTCAAAATTATTGACAATTTATCTATGGAAATAAACTGGCACTCTTTGAAATGGTATATGTTGACCTAGGCCTATTTAAATGTAACCGCTTGTTGTATTTCACTATTTCAACATGATACTGGCTGCATCCTACGTCTACGAAGCATAGGTTTTAGAAATTTGGGGGCAGTGTGTACTGTAGTAAAGGGGATGATTTATTTTTCAATGTTCTCTCTCTGTCTTGATCACTTTATCTTGACACATTCTAACAGGTGGATCTTTCTTTCTTAGAAACTAAAGAAAAGCAACAACTCTTTTTTATATCTAATTACAATCTGTTACATCAGCTGCACAAAAATGTATACTCTTTGTTTTAAATGACTTTTGAATCTATGCACTTTGTTACTGACTGGTTGGCATGTTTTTTAGTGGTTACATGTAACAGCAAATCATTCTAGTATATATGTATTAATGTAATGCAAACTGTAATTCTGTACAGTCTAGTAATTTGTTAATTGTAATGCAAATTTCATTGATTTGGTTGGAGTAACTACACCCAATTCTGTTTAAAAAGCATGAAAATTTTAATTTTGGTGATTGTCTCTATATTGGACCTTTATGCACCAACCAAAATGTCATTTTTGTAAAACCATGAAAAAAACACCAATGAAAATAAGGGCTGTTCCATCCAAACATACATAGGACCCAGGCAAGGCAGTTTGTTTTCAAATATATGCCAGGGTACTTTGATTACAAAATGTTCATATTAAAATGATACAAAATTTTAAATTGCATCTATTGGTGGTACCCCAATTTAAAAGTGCTTTCCCTGGGTCCCATGTATTTTTAATGGAACAGCCCTAATTGTATTCTTCATCTGTGGTTTAAAGTTTCAGTTGATATGTCACTAATTACTAATAGCTACAGTTCACTCATATCACACATGTATTTAATTAATTAAGACATTTTTTTTGCCAATTGGCACTGTATTAATTTTTTACATAACATGCAGTGTAAGTTTATTCAAAACAAAAACTGATACATTTAGTTCCTTAAAAATAATGATCATTCACTGATGTTACCATTTCAGGATGTCCACCCATTTTATGCTGACTTGATGAATGTATTGTACGACAAGGACCACTATAAACTTGCCCTCGGTCAAATAAACACAGCAAGACATCTCATAGACAAGTAAGAATATGACAGGATTTTTGTTTTGTTTTAATGGCAGTGTATAGCTTATTTGAATGGACATATGCTATCAGAAACATAATACACACTGTTTCCACCTTTTTATGTAAGATTTTATATTTTGATTTCTGCTTTAAAATCTTTTTAACTTGCCATCTTTGGAAGACATGTTATTGTTTTGCTGGATTTAATTGAAGTGATCATTTAAAGTAAAGACACAGGTGGCAATAACAGTGTCAGTGTCATGAGATGACTATTGGGACTAAGAGATGAGGTTAATGGCAGTGATGATGATGGGTGGTGATGATAATGAAATACAGAGGTCAGAATAATGAAAAGTTAATCTAAACAAACTTGCAAAGCAAAGACAGTCTTGTCTGAAAGATTTACACATATTATGAGAAATGAATTCCACCCGATAATTCCAATATCTCAGTATATGTACTTCTGTGAAACTGCTTTCCCTAAATTATTTCAATCACATTTTATAAATTATATTAAATTTTTATAAATTTTAAATACATTAAAATTTTTGACAGCAAAAATAAACTTCTTTATAATATTTGGTAACCAGATACTGTAGATTTTACATGTTCATATAATATTCTGTCCTTTATGGATAAATGTCCTTTTTTGTAAAAATGTTATTTAATCATGGAAAATAAAGTTTATACACAATATAAAAGGTGTCCATTAACTAAGGTTTCACAGTTTACATGTATTACAAAATACTTCTTTCAACCCAGTCTAAAAAGAACATTAGGGATATTCCATTAAAATATACTTGGAACTCATTGAAGACACTTTTAAAAAGGAGTAGTTACCTGTAGATGCAATTCAGAATTTTGTTTTATGTTCACATGAACTCCGAGTAATTACAGTACTCAATAATGTATTTACATGTATGTTTAAATGGAACAGCCCTTATCCAGTCTTTCTGCAAAGTTGAACTGTATATAATTTTGCATTTCAGTGTGTCCAAAGATTACGTTAGATTGATGAAATTTGGAGACAGTTTGTATCGATGTAAACAACTGAAGAAAGCTGCGCTAGGCAGGTAAGATTGCTGAAAATTGACTGGATATGAATTAGTGGATTTAAACATAGCTTCATTACTTTCATGCTTCTGATCAACTTTTATGTCTATTGATTGGTTATTTATGTCAGTAACTTTTCTTCAGTCTGGGATTTTGATTTTGATTTTTAATGTAGCTTTAACAATTTTTCAGTCATATCACTGATGTCTGCAGTGTGGCAGTTTATGGCAATGTGTAGCACTGGAGCCTCATGCCGCAGACTTGCGCATGATATCCCACCCAGTCACATTATCCTGACACCAGGCCATCCAGTCCTAACACTAATCTTTTAATGCTGTGTGTCAAGCACGGCAGCTGTTTGTACCATTTTTATAAGTCTTTGTTGTGTCTCAGCTGGGGATCACACAACCACCCACATCCAAGGTGGACACTCTAATCACTAGGCCACTGAAACGGTCACTCTTCAGTCTAGATAATCCCGCCAAATATTTTCAAACTAAGTGAAATTCTGTGCATTTCTAGCGCTGTCTTGAGTTAATTATTACTCTGGAGGTTTGTAGGCTGTTTGTTAATAAACTAGTTAATACCATATTATTGTAAAATTGGGAAAAGAATGCTTGTACACTGATACCTGTAACCCAGTTTTGATAGCACCTAATTTTGAAGTAACTTTGGCAAAAATAAAGTCATGCAATAATTTTACTGAAGCAATAGAACAAATTTTTTAAATGGTCTCATGTGGGCTTTTTTTAATCATTCAAAACATTGACCTGACTTGATTCACATCTCACTATTTGTCCACTACCTTGCCCCATTGATTTGATTGTTTGATTTTGACCTGACTTGATTCACATCTCACTATTTGTCCACCGCCTTGCCCTATTGATTTGATTGTCTGATTGTACTGGAAAGGATGGACATATGGAGTACAAGCAAACAATTATGAAAATACAAAACTGATTTTAGATGTTGATTTGTTAGGGTTTTTTCAGAAGTTTGGTTTATAATTAGATTCCATGGAGTTGATCACAGAACCAGACTAACTTTGCAGTAGTTACTCAGATTCTTTTATTTGCCCATGTTTTTGTGCAAAATGCCTACATAATCACAATTTTTTTGCTTTCATTTTATAATATTGTCTAAAATTTTCATCCAACAAATGTAAAACATTGAAGACTAAAGGGATAGTAGACAGTTCAAGCAACCAGCACAAGAGTAAAAACTAAGGGTATTCAAAGATTGTTGGTTGTTCTTTGAAATATAATAGGAAGGGCAACAATTACATTTATTGGGCATTGTGTCATTTCAATCTGAGTACTGCTCAAGGTGATTGCCAACTGCCACAGAAAATTCAAAGATTTCATCAGCAATCTGACAAGTTGTCATTGACCTCCATAGTGGTCTAGAAGTGCAGTTTCTGAAACTGAACTGGAGATTGTCATGTACTAAGTGAACTTCATGAACATTTTAGTTGGACATAAGATAGCGTTTGCTTCATCAGATCACACTTCTGAATTTTCAAAGTCAACAGTACATGTTATTTTGTTGCACCTTAACAAAAAGTTTTCAAACTTATGTGGACTTCCTTACTGAGAAGGTTTTGTTAGAACTGATTATTCACTTGGCCCTGTAATCTGTATGCTCCCTCCTTAATATTATTGATTACAGAATTTCTTTCTTTCTGTAAGCTTTTATTGGTTATCAACTGGTTTTAGTGTAAAAGAAAAGCATTCAGAATTTGTAATGCAAGTTACACTGTAAATTACAGTGTAATTTATATTCATAACAGTGTTACAAATTACAAGTCACACAACCAAGTGTAATTTGTTTTTATGTATGTTACAAATTACTCTAATAAAAGTTACTGTAATTATAATATATTTTGTCATTATTGCATTGTTACAAATTACTCAAATACAAGCTACTATGTAAGTTTTCATTAGTGCAGTTACAAGTTATCCCAATACAAGTTAACACTGTAATTATTATGTAATTTCTCATTGGTATAGTATTACAAACCTGTTTTACAAGTTTTACTGTCATTATGTAATTTCTCATTGTTATAGTATTACAAGCCTCATTTACAAGTTATACTGTAATATCATTATTACAGTATTGTGAGTTACACTGAAGAAATAAAAATTTATAAAATGTTTGTCACTCAGAATGTGTACCATTATGAAGAAACAGAAACAGAGTCTAGAGTATTTGGAACAAGTCCGCCAGCATCTGTCCCGTCTTCCTTCCATCGACCCAAACACCAGGACCCTCCTGATCTGTGGGTTCCCTAATGTTGGAAAGTCCAGTTTTATTAACAAGGTAATATTATTATTTTTTCATCATCATGATCTTTGATCATTAATGTCTTTAAGTCCTTTATAACCGCCATAGCACAGTCATCCTTGTCATTCATACCTATCTCACATCTGATGTTGTTACTCCATTACCACAATATTAGAGAAACTCAAAATACAGTCCAAATACACTGCATATAGGAATATTGTAGTATCTTTGAACTCCTTCTTCACTTCATTAGCTGGACAATGATAGTCCTATGGACTTTAATTGTTCCAAATTCTTTTTAATTTTGATTTTGTCCTAAAGGTTTTGGACTAAGAAAGTAGCGGTAACTTTACATAAATTGCAAATAATTTGCAAGTTGTTTTTCTCCCATATCTTGAGACTTGGCATGTGTTTTTAAGGACCACACTGTCAAGACATTTCAGATTGGACCCAAGGGCCTTCTATATCTCCCCAGGGACATAAAATGGAAAGTATTGAGATCACCACATTATAACTACATGTGTACACTTACTGGCAGGAAAAATGTGACTGATATTGAGCCTATGGACCCTTCCTACCCCCTGAATCATAACACAGAAGCTATTGACATCTGTAACCAGTAACCATATATACACTTACTGGGCATGACAGAAAAAATGTATACCTGCAAATGACATTGACCCTGACATCCATTCTTACTCTAAGGGACTTAGTCCCTGTGTCACAATTTGGAGACGTCTAGATTTCCATCTTATAACTATATGTATACTTCCTTTGCATGAAAGTACACATTTGTAAATGCAACATCAGTGCCACATTGTTCATCTTTACCCACCAAGAAACAGTCTCTTTAACATAGTCTAGAAACTTTAAAAATCCCAATCTATTCATATTTGAGGGGCATGAAAGTGCAATGCAGAAACCTAACTTATCTCCCCTGGGGCAGTCCTTTCCTTCAGAGACCTTCCCATTGAATTAAAGGCTACAACTTTATGTCACAACAGAGATGCTTGGAGATAGGAACTCTAGTTGCTTAGGTTGTTTTTCATTTTTGTACTATGTTGTCACAGTTTTTATAGCTTTTCTTCAAAGTTCTGTTTTGATTTTATTTTTGATCCTTTGGGTTTTTTGATTGATCGATTTTTTGGGTTGGTTTTATGTGGTTGCTTTTGATGGGCAATATTTATCATTGTTGATTAGGTCGATGACTGGGATGGTGTTAGTAAAGGTAAGATGATAATGATCTCATCAGCATCATTAAAATCGCCCCTTTAAACAAATATTGCAAACTTTTGCTTGATAATTGAAATACAAATATGATCTCTGTTCTTAATATGTGGCACATTATTAGACTTCTGCATATATACAAAAAATTTAATTATAATAATAACTCTAACATAATCTGAAACCAAATTGAAAGATTTATTTGGTTTTTGAAGTGTAGTTAATGTATCACAGTCAGTCCGAGTTTCCATGCCATCATAATCTAAGGTGTCCTATTGTGTTTTCAGATCACCAGAGCAGATGTTGAAGTCCAGCCGTATCCCTTTACAACAAAATCTCTCTTTGTGGGACACACAGACTATAAGTACCTTAGATGGCAGGTTTGTAGAGAATTTCAAGGACTCTCTTGGAAATATTTTCTTTGCATCCTGAAATTTGCCAAATTAAAAAATTTGGAGTCACTTTTCATCATCTATAGGAATCATTTTGTGCCTTGATGCAAGGTCTTAAATATATACATAATGTTATATTGGCCCAATTTTTAATCCATATAAACATGACAATAAAATAGCTTTTACATGTTTTTATTACATTTCAAAGCACAGGAATAATTAATAATAAGCACAAGAATAATTCTTAATAGATATAACAAAACCAATATATATATATATATTTGTGTGTGTGTGTGTGAAGTTCAGTGTATATAGCATATTGTTACAACCCTGGAGTTCAAGTGCGTTAAAGAATCAATTTGTATAAATCTTTTTATTCCATTTTTTTCATTATATTGTCTAACATGTTTTTGATAAGTTTACTTGAGTCGTAGATGTAATTCATGTTGGCACGTGCTGTGTATGATGACAAAAATTCATTGTTCAGAAGTATTGGGAAATTGCATGCTTCCTCGTGCGAGTGCAGCTCAGGCTACGCATTAGCCTTCCCATATATGCTTTGCGTTTTTGCGATTCATGCACAGTCACGTACAGACTGCCGTGGTCGAGTCGAGTTATACAACTTCTAATTTGTTGTGCCACAAGAAGAATTTGTTATTATGTCTACGTAAAAAAAACATGCCATGTTAGAGGAACTATTCTTCACTTCTTTATAACCTTCCTAGCGAGCAACATTGCCTATTTGGACATTTTCTCCCTAGTTTTGGAACGGGACAACACATACATTGTTTTTTTGTGGAAATTGCTGTTAGCCTTCGTCTGACGTGGTCAACCACCATTTTGGACCAGAACATCATACTTTCAGACTGTGTTTAGAACTCTTTTCAGGACTTATATTTTTTTTATCATTTTTGAACAAAATTTGGATCATTCCTGTAAACCATAAGTTTTTGTTTTAAATAATTTACATTCTTTTGTGTTCTAGTAAAATAAATTGTATCATTGTTAAAATTTATAAAGCTTGTTGTGTGCACTTTTTCTTTTTATGTTACATAGAACGAGCCGTCATGTAACAATATGAAAAGCATGAATGAATAAGAATGTTCCTTTATTAAACACTGTATAGTCTTTATGAACAATGTCACTGAAACTTCATCAGTATCCTCATTTATTTTCCAAAACCATTTCTTAAATGCCTTCCAAAAATAAAAATTCTCAACACTGGGCCCATCAATATAAATTCTCATTAAATTTGTCATGGTAGATATATCCATAGAATTATGTAAGTTTATTTTAATCAGATTCTGGAAACTGAACTTCCTTTCAACAGTCTGCAGTTTACTTTTCTGTTCTGATCAGTTGCTAGGTTGTTAACACTGTATTATAAATCCCAGTATGTTTTTGTTGACATTCCAGGCATATTAAATCATTCTCTGGAGGCAGGAAATACCATGTGACCCAGTATATGTTTTTGTTACTAGGTTGTTGACACTCCAGGCATATTAGACCATTCTCTGGAGGAGAGGAATACCATTGAAATGCAGGCTATCACGGCTTTGGCACACTTGAGGGCTGCTGTACTCTATTTCATGGATGTCTCAGAGCAGTGTGGTAACTCGCTTGAGCAGCAGGTAGATCTTGAATCTTTAATAACATTTGACATTTTTCGGTGCCCCATCACAGCATTATATGCAGAAAGCGTTACCCTTATCTGCCTGTCTGTCTGACCATCACACCTTGGTTAGGTCTTGTAAATGTCTGTTTTCAGGTACTGTGTTAGGGCAGCTGTGTTTCTTCCAAAAAAGGACTTTCTATTTTTAGCTCCATTGGTCAAAGATCACAAGGAGCTTATGGGATGGTTTGTTGTCCATCATATATGTCTTTTACCACATGTTTCTTATTGCATCTGCCCCTAAACAACTGGGAAACTTTTCATGAAACTTTACACAGACATTATTCCCTAGGTCTAATTTACAGACATTCATCCCAATGTCTATTTTATGCAGAAATTCATCCCTATGTCTAATTTACACAGACGTTAATGCCTAATTAGTCCTGAATAAAAATGCTCAGACATCTAACATTAATGTTACATTTGAATGGATGGTCATTTCAACATGGAGTTTTCACCAGAAGACTTCCAATGATGACTAGTTGGACTTAAAATGGTTTCACATGGACATCCTGTATGGCTGCAACGGTGATGTTGAATTTTTTAAAATCCCTACACATCATTGAATTGTCTTATTGGCTTCACTGATTTTATGATATCTACTTTGTTCTTATTCTCAAGACATTCAGGAGGGATTCATGTACAGTCATAAAAATCTTGAATTTTCCATAATGTGTGTCTTTCTATTATATGTAAGTAAATTGATGATTTCCTCAAATCTGAAGAATTCCTCAATTTCTATTCATGAATATTTCCATGGGTTTAACTTTATATTTAAATAGTGATCTTTCATTTTTTCTGCTATATTCTCTTCTGATAATTATATTTTAGTTTATACAGCCTTAAAAATAACCATTTAACAGCCTTAAAAATAACCATTTAACAGCCTTAAAAATAACCATTTAATTTGAGGCGATACATTGTAAAGTGCATGGATTTGTTGTAAAACTCCTTCAGTTTTGACAAAAACTATATGAATTTGTCAGAGATAATATTTTGTAAGTAAGAATTTTAGTTATTTATGAATTGTCTAAAACTAATGAATATACATATTTTGAAGGATAAAATTTGATGGGTCAGATTTGCTTGTGACACCAGTCGTTAACATATCAAGTAGGTTCAGTTTCTGTTGTACAAAATACTCCTTAAAATCATTTGAAAAGTCCTTGGTAGTAACTCTCCAGGGCTATACATACATTGATATTTGTCAGAAGTCCTTGAGACAAACTCCCCTGTGCTGCACATACCATGCATATTGTTATGAAGTGTCTTATGCAGGATGTGTAAAATCATAGTGTGTGGTGTGAAGTCACAAATAGAATATATAATGATGATTCACAAAATAGAATATATAATGATGGAAGTCACAAATAGAACATATAATGATGAGTCACAAATAGAATATATAATGATGAGTCACAAATAGAATATATAATGATGTGAAGTCACAAATAGAGTGTATAATGATGTGAAATCACAAATAGAATATATAATGATGTGAAGTCACAAATAGAATATATAATGATGTGAAGTCACAAATAGAATATATAATGATGTGAAATCACAAATAGAATATATAATGATGTGAAGTCACAAATAGAATATATAATGATGTGAAGTCACAAATAGAATATATAATGATGTTAGGTCACAAAAAGAATATATAATGATGAGTCACAAATAGAATATATAATGATGAGTCACAAATAGAATATATAATGATGTGAAGTCACAAATAGAATATATAATGATGTGAAGTCACAAAAAGAGTGTATAATGATGTGAAGTCACAACAAGAGTGTATAATGATGTGAAGTCACAAATAGAATATATAATGATCAGTCACAAATAGAATATATAATGATGTGAAGTCACAAATAGAATATATAATGATGTTAGGTCACAAAAAGAATATATAATGATGAGTCACAAATAGAATATATAATGATGAGTCTAGAATATATAATGATGTGAAGTCACAAATAGAATATATAATGATGTGAAGTCACAAAAAGAGTGTATAATGATGTGAAGTCACAACAAGAGTGTATAATGATGTGAAGTCACAAATAGAATATATAATGATCAGTCACAAATAAATATATAATGATGTGAAGTCACAAATAGAATATATAATGATGTGAAGTCACAAATAGAGTGTATAATGATTTGAAGTCACAAATAGTGTATAATGATGTGAAGTCACAAATAGAATATATAATGATCAGTCACAAATAGAATATATAATGATGTGAAGTCACAAATAGAATATATAATGATGTGAAGTCACAAATAAAGTGTATAATGATTTGAAGTCACAAATAGTGTATAATGATGTGAAGTCACAAATAGAATATATAATGATCAGTCACAAATAGAATATATAATGATGTGAAGTCACAAATAGAGTGTATAATGATTTGAAGTCAAAAATAGTGTATAATGATGTGAAGTCACAAATAGAATATATAATGATGTGAAGTCACAAATAGAATATATAATGATGTGAAGTCACAAATAGAGTGTATAATGATTTGAAGTCACAAATAGTGTATAATGATGTGAAGTCACAAATAGAATATATAATGATCAGTCACAAATAGAATATATAATGATGTGAAGTCACAAATAGAATATATAATGATGTGAAGTCACAAATAGAGTGTATAATGATTTGAAGTCACAAATAGTGTATAATGATGTGAAGTCACAAATAGAATATATAATGATCAGTCACAAATAGAATATATAATGATGTGAAGTCACAAATAGAGTGAATAATGATGTGAAGTCACAAATAGTGTATAATGATGTGAAGTCTCAAATAGTATATAATGATGTGAAGTGAGATTATTATTACTTCACAGGAGCCAACAGATACAATAAAATAAAAGAGAAGTTGACTAATGTAAATGTCTATACCAATGGTCAGTGTTATATTGTGTTATATATATGGTCAGTGTTACACTGTGTTATATATAAGGTGTTATACTGTGGGCTTTTATGGTGTGGTGTAACTGTAATGTACCAACAAAATGAAAGTACTGTTTTTTATGCCACACCATGACAGTGATGGCAGCATATAGTATTGTCGTCTGTCTCTACATCTGTCTATCACCCCTTGGTTACAATTTGTTTATATCTTATTTGATGCACAATGGACATTTTGAATTTAAGCTTCAACATATCCAAATGAACAATAAGATCTTGTGAAAACAATTTTTTCATTTAGCTTTATTCAACAATATCAAACCATTAAAATTTTTCAGATGGCTTTATTCAACAATATTAAACCGTTGTTCACAAACAAACCACTGCTGATTGCAGCCAACAAGATTGATGTCATGAAGATAGAGGAATTAACAGAAGAAAAGCAGGTGAGGTTGGAAAGTAAAAACATGACAAATCTAAAGATGCATATTCACTCAAGCTGGAAGCTACATAGTTCCTGATCTATTATCACAGTGTGCATGCAGATTGAGGTCTGTGTGGTTTATTCTACTGATTATTCCTAACAAACTGTATAGACCTGATTTACCAGTGTATTGTATAACAGCAGATCTTCAGTTTGCATTTGGATTATATGCAGTGGAGACTTTTTTCAATGAATGAAGAGTTGTGTTAACATGAATTATTATATGTTAATAAAGGGGCGGGGCCCCAAGTGGCCAAGTGGTCAAAAGCGCTGTCCGTTACGGATCACTGCCATCTCACCTCTGTCTGCGAGTGTTCGAGTCTAGGATTCGGCGAATGTGGATATGTGAGAAAGCTTGCCAGTAGTTTCTCGTGAGTAGGTGGTTCTTTCCAATGATTTTACGGTTTCTTACTCCACCATTAATACTGGCCACGATGAATAGCCTATCGTGTGCTGAAAAATGGCGTTAAGCCCAACAACAACAATAAAGGGGCCTATCTTTTCCATGTATTTTTATATTTAATGGGTAGAATTTTTGTTCTCCATGAACACTTGTATAGATTGTTATATGTATAGTTCTGATGAAGTGACTTTAAAGTTTCATCTAGTCAACATAATTTTTCTGTCAAAGCTATACAAAGGATTTTCCTGACAATTGATGCTTTATTATACTGTCATTGTCTTCTTCTGTGGGAACTATTCTTGTCTGGACTTAATTCATGGGTACAGTGCTGAAACTGAAGCAAACCTCCCAGACATCTATCTTGGAGTACTGCTCCAAAAAAGAAGAAATAAATAACAGATTTTGTATTTCACATGATTTGATGTCATATGATATCAGTACATGGCAACAGTGCCTGCTGGAACAAGTGTAATGACGATAGTCAGGTATAGTGTTCCAGTCAAGAAGATCTGTATACTGATCTATAAAAGAAATTCATTCCTCTAGTTAGCCACTCAGGACTCGAGATATAATATCATGCCAAGTTATGAAAGCAGTCCAAGAGAATCTGGTTTTAAAATTACCACTGAATAGTAAAAGTATTTGATTATTGATATGTACATTTTTGTATAAAAATACATGAATCTTCATCAAAGAAATGAAACAAATTCAGTAAGCCTCTGATGACAACTGCAGTCAAACATTCCTAATTAGTTTATACAGATCTTTACTTTTAATTGGCACCATATAGACATTTTTTGCTAAGTTACTGTTGAATATTAAATATAGGTACATATATAGTGAAATTGGAACAACAGGCCATCAGCTTACAATGTTGAAGTGTCATTATTGCAACAGTTTGCAGTTTCCGCCATTCTGTTCATTACTCTCTTTGAATAAATAATGTATCTGATGTAATCGAAATCTTGACCCAGTGTGGTAATTATCAATAATCCACCATGTAACAGAAGTCATGATAGAATACTTATCAGTCGAATTGGCCAGTTTGGTGCAAATTTAATATTTGTAATTCTCTGGACAGTATATGTCAAGGGGACAATTCAAATTTAGGTAAATGGTTGGGCTCGATAAGAGTTATCTCCATTGATGTTGCTCTCAGTTAGGATCTCATGTACCCTCCAAGACATCAATATTCTTAATTTGATTTTCAAGAAGTCAGGAACAAGGG
Organism: Potamilus streckersoni; assembly: GCA_016746295.1. Lineage (NCBI taxonomy): Eukaryota > Metazoa > Mollusca > Bivalvia > Unionida > Unionidae > Potamilus > Potamilus streckersoni. Next base: position 699,527 of record JAEAOA010001337.1, read on the forward strand.
CATGTAATGTATTGTGAAGTCAGATACATGGGCATGTAATGTATTGTGAAGTCAGGTACATGGGCATGTAATGTATTGTGAAGTCAGGTACAAAGGCAAGTAATGCCTTGTGAAGTCAGGTACAAAGGCATGTAATGCCTTGTGAAGTCAGGTACAAGGGCATGTAATGTATTGTGAAATCAGGTACAAGGGCATGTAATGTATTGTGGAGTCAGGTACAAGGGTAAGTAATGCCTTGTGAAGTCAGGTACAAGGGCATGTAATGTATTGTGAAATCAGGTACAAGGGCATGTAATGCCTTGTGGAGTCAGGTACAAGGGTAAGTAATGCCTTGTAAAGTCAATTTTAAGGCTAAGTAATGCCTTGTAAAATCATTTAGAAGGGTAAGTAATGTCTTCTGATGTCAGTTACAAGAGAAGTAATGCCATATAAATGTGTTTAATTTCAGCAAATTTTCAAGGCTTTTGAAGATGATGGGATCCCAGTCATGCCAACGAGTACATTAACAGAGGAGGGAGTAATAAATCTTAGGAACGAGGTAAGCACAGCGATCTCTCTTTACAATACTGTTCATGGAAACTAAAAGTATACTGTATTATTATTGCAGCCATATTATTATATGTTATTATATGTTGGCAAGTTTTCCATGTAATAGTTTTTTTGTATAAAAATATTCATGACTATGTTTATGAAAGGCCACATGTTCATGATGTTACCATCAAGAAATTATCCAAATTAATTTTAATAACCTCGGTATTATAGATTTATTGTACTTGGACATATCTATCCATTCATCCATCTATCCATCTGTGCAAGCAAAACTGTTGTCAGTTTTCCTTGTAACCTGAACTCTGCCTGCACCAAATTCTGGATGTAGTGCATGGAGTGGGGGTGGGTAAAAGTGTTTTTATCGGTAATATAGTATATTCGTTGTAACCTGAACTCATGCTCATACGAGTGAAGGGATCATGATAATCTTTAATATGATATCTTAAGAGGATGACTAGAATAACAGCAAAGAAAAACTTGGGCTATTTGTTCAGCTTGTATATAAAGGATACTTGTCCATATTATTCAATGGTCGTTATAAAGATGTTACCTAAACAAAAATATGAACCTTTTAAGACCTCCTTCTGTCATGTAGTGTTATTTTTTTCTTTACCGAAAGGTGGCTATTGAATACACCTTAACCAGTCTAAGTCACAAAATTAGATTTGGGGATCAGTCTAAGTCACACAATTTGATCTGAGGATCAGACTAAGTCACACAATTTGAATTGAGTAAGCTCACAGTTTGTTCCTCAACTTTTGAGTTCTATAATCCATTCAAAAAATTGCACTTTTTTGCAGGCTTGTGAAAGACTATTGGCACACAGGATAGAGACAAAAATAAAATCAAAGAAAGTTAATGATGTGATAAACAGACTTCGTGTTGCCATGCCATCGCAGAGAGACAGCAAGGTATGATGGTATTGTAAATAGAGAATTATAATAAAAATCAATGTAGGATAATCCTATATCATTTCTCCATTCAAATGAAGTTTAGAGATTTCTATCTGAGTGCAAGTCTTGGAAATGTAAAATCCTGGTGACAAGTTTTTCATGCCACTTGTAAGTCAGGCATGTATGTTCTAGTATTCTCTTCCCACTAATCCCTCTTTTAGCTTTACTTTATCTTCTCCAAAACTTTGCAAACCTCAAAGGGAAAGTTTGATGTGTAACCTGTTTTTGTGTCATGGCTTTAACTTTTAAATTACAGGAATATCTTGACGAAAGTATAACTGGATGGCCACTTGGACTAGGGTCTGTATCATTTGTCATAATTGGATCACTAGGTCATCATGTATGTCATAATTGGATCACTAGGTAATCATGTATGTCATAATTGGGGCCCTAGGTCATCATGTATGTCATAATTGGGGCCCTAGGTCATCATGTATGTCATAATTGGGACCCTAGGTCAGATTTAGGGTCATAGAGGAAATGTAATTTGATCACAAATTTGTCTTGAGTAGCTATAGTACTGAATTTAACTACAAAAGACTGCATGTTATGAGAAACAATTAATCAGGTACCATAGTTGGACAACAATCTTAAAAGTTAAGTTCACATCAGTCAGTTAAGAATAAACTTTTTGACATGGTTTGTGAATGAACTTTTGACAAGTAAAATAAAGCACTGGTATATATGATACCTATAAGTGACAGATGAGAAAGTCTTTTTACAGATGAAGTTATGCACCAAGCATTTTGAACTTGTATTAGCTATATAATGGAAACTGGCTTGTAATGTACACACCAAGGATTGTCAGTTTGTATTAGTCAGGTAATGACTGCTGTGATCTGTAAGGTATATACAAATGATTATCAGTAAATATTAGTCGGGTAATGGAAACTGGTCTGTAAGGTATACAACAAGGATTGTCAATGTGTTTTAGCCAGGTAATGGAAACTAGTTTTATGGGGTATACACCAAGCATTGTTAACTTGTATTAGGCAGGTAATGGAAACTGGTCTGTAAGGCATGCACCAAGGCTTGTGAATTTGCATTAGCCATGTAATGTAAATTAGTCTGTAAGGTATGCACTAAGCATTTGTGAATTTGTATTAGGCAGGTAATGAAAACTGGTCAGTAAGTTACGCACCATGAGTGTTTACATGCATGTAATGGTAACCAGTATCTGATAGAGAATTAGCTATGGTTGAGACAGTTGTGACATTCCATACATATGTATGAGATTTGTTGAGATGTCAGTTTGAAATGGATTTGTTAAGTTGTCAGTTTCAAAAGGTTCTGTCAAGTTTTGAGTTTCAAATGGATTTATCAAGCTGTCAGTTTCAAATGGATCTGTCAAGCTGTCAGTTTCAAAAGGATGTCAAGCTCTCAGTTTCAAAAGGATCTGTCAAGCTTTCATTTTCAAATGGATTTGTCAAGCTGACATTTTCAAAACAATTTACTGTGCATTGTGACTAAACCACAAGCAGGACTTTAAAAAAAAGACATCTTTCAGGATAAGCACATCAGTATAACATCACAATTATAAGATATTTTGATGGACATTTATCCAAGTAAGGCATACTTTATAGTTCATAGTAAAGTTATTTATTTGAAGGTAAATTCACCTTAAGTCAATATCAAGATATAATTGCTACTTTTTTAAAACTCTTTTTAAGGTTAGAGCTCCTTGTATTCCTGAAAGTGTATTAAGGAAAAGGCAAGCAATGGAAACTGAAACGAAACAAAGAAGAAAATTGGTAAGGGTTTTTCCAAAAGTGGTTCTTACAAGTCTTGAACTTAAAACAAAATGATAATTTGCTTATTAGAAATAAAAAAAATTTTGACATTATGATCAAGATTTTGATTCATGTTAGAGAAATGTCTTCTCACACAAGTGTATAGATACCTTAATGGTCATACAAGTATTCTGTCACACAAGTATACAGATACCTTAAAGGTCTTCTGTAACACAAGTATATAGATACCTTAAAGGTCTTCTGTCACACAATATATAGTTACCTTAAAGGTCTTCTGTCACACAATATATAGATACCTTAAAGGTCCTCTGTCACACAAGTATATGGATACCTTAAAGGTCTTCTGTCACACAAATATATAGATACCTAAAAGGTCTTCTGTCACACAAGAATAAAGATACTTTAAAGGTCTTCTGTTACACAAGTATATAGATACCTTAAAGGTCTTCTGTCATACAAGTATATAGATACCTTAAAGGAATTGTTACACAAGTATATGGATACCTTAAAGGTCTTCTGTCACACAATATATAGTTACCTTAAAGGTCTTCTGTCACACAAGTATATAGATACCTTAAAGGTCTTCTGTCATACAAGTATATAGATACCTTAAAGGTCTTCTGTCACACAAGAATATAGAAATCTAAAAGATCTTCTGTCACACAATATATAGATACCTTAAAGGTTCTGTCTCACAAAAATAAAGATACCTTGAAGGTCTTCTGTCATACAAGTATATAGATACCTTAAAGGTCTTCTGTCACACAATATATAGATACATAAAGGTCTTCTGTCATACAAGTATAAAGATACCTTAAAGGTTCTCTGTCACACAAGTATATGGATCCCTTAAATGTCTTCTGTCACACAAGTATATGGATACCTTAAAGGTCTTCTGTCACACAAAGATATAGATATCATAAAGGTCTTCTGTCACACAAGTATATAGATACCTTAAAGGTCTTCTGTCACACAATATATAGATACATAAAGGTCTTCTGTCATACAAGTATAAAGATACCTTAAAGGTCCTCTGTCACACAAGTATATGGATACCTTAAATGTCTTCTGTCACACAAGTATATGGATACCTTAAAGGTCTTCTGTCACACAAATTTATAGATACCTTAAAGGTCTTTTGTCACACAAGTATATAGATACCTTAAAGGACTTCTGTCACACAAGGATATAGATACATTCAAGATTTTATACAATGGTATAGATACTGTAGAGGTCTTCTGTCACACAAGTGGCCATTTAGGTAATCAAGTGATTAGAGCGTCTTCAGATGCAGGAGATCCTGGGTTTGAACCCAAGCCAAGGCATACAAAAGACTTAGAACAATGGTACTAACAGCTGCCTTACTAGGTACTCAGCCTTAAGAGGTTACTTTTAGGACTGGTCTGCATGGTGTCAGGATAATGTGACTGAGTGGGGAGTCATGATAAATGTCTGCGACATGATGTCCCAGTGCTTGGCTTCACTCTAAACTGCCACATTGCAGACATCGTAGTGTCGTGACTGCAAAATTGTTAAAGCTACATAAAAAATGCAAATCACACACATGCACAGTCACACAACTGTATAGGCATATTAAAAGTCCTCTGTCAAAAAAGTGTATAGATACCTTATTTTAATCAGGGCACAGACATCAGCGTTTGCCATACAAATGCAACAGTATATTGTAATATCACTAGAGATCAGGGCCTGTGCAAGTGATGTGTGAGCACTGCATTTGCACAGGGAGCCTTTTTTAAAGGGCAAGAAACGGAGAACAAAAATCAATCAAGGGAGTTAAAATGAAACAAAATATCCTTTTTGTCTTAATATCTATATCTTTTTATTTGGTAGTAATTTACCTAAAATTCTTACAAGCTTTCTTGGGAATAGATGGTCATATCATCAATTTTAGCTAAGTTTCCTTACAATGCCTAGCTGGTCCTGAATGAAACTGTCAAACAGATATCAGTTATGGCAACCAACTTGAAAATATTGTTTTAGGTCCAGAATAAAAGATCATATCAGAATAAGATTTTTACTAAATTACTTCTTATGATGTCTGGTTCATCCTAAATAAAAATCATGCCAGTCTTACTACTGTGTGGCCACCACTGCAAGCATCTTGAAAATCTTGTTATTGATCCTTATCCTGAACAGAAAGTCATATTGGCACATATTAAATTATGTAACATATTGAAATGGTATGTAAGCTAAATAGTTGTTTATTAATATTAACTCAGATATGAACTAAAAATATAAAAAATAAAAAATGGTTTAAGTGAGGCCACAGTTTAAAGAAAGGTTAACAAATTAATGTTCATTTTTATAGATGTAAAGAAATTATATACATAGATTTAAAGATTTACAACCGTATTTTTACCAGGAAAGAGATGTGGAACTTGAGCAAGGTGACGATTATACTTTGGACCTTAGGAGTAAGTATTGAATTTTTTTCTCTATGTTTGTATGTCATTATAATGTTTTGACTAAACTGAAGCGTGGCAATGTAGAATCCATAATAATGGGGGAGTAAGTATTGAATTTGTTTCTCTATGTGTGTCATTATAATGTTTTGATTAAACTGAAGCGTTGCATTGTAGAATCCATAATAATGGGGAGGGGATTTGAAGAAAACTAGTTTTCACAATCCAGTGTATGCATATGTTAATGTGTGTATAACATCTTGTACTGCACTATTCAAGAAGGATATTTCAAATGTCGGGGTATAGGTTAAAGTGGTTTGTAGACTTGCAGAGGCTTCATAATTCTTTTTTCACCTTTGGTAGGAAATGTTGAGAATAGCTTTTGGATGATGTCTTTCATGTTGTTTTACTGTGAAGAATGTGAAGAATTTAGAAAGGAGTTTCTTGAAATTTTATGGCAGAGTTTGAGAAAGCAATACATCATTCCACACCCTGTATTTAGATAAAATTTTAAATGGTTTCAGATTAAACTTGGTGTTAAAATTTTACTTTTTAGGTAAATTATAGATGGGCTTGGCAAAACGAAGTTGCTTGATTAGCAAAACATGATACATATAGTGATAAAATGTGTTCTCATGTGTACAGTAAAAGACAGTGCACATAGGGATTAAATGGAGTCTCATGTACAGTAAAACAGTACATATATGGATACAATGGAGTCACTGTACAGTATATTGAATTTTGGATAGAGCAGAGTAACCTCCTGAGAGGATCATTATCAATGCTTTTATGTGGCCAAAGAATGTCAGTAGTCAAATAATGGAGTTTTAACTCTTTTCCAATAGTTGTGTCTCGTCTTCAAACTGCGGCAGAGTGCTTAAAACTTGTTTTAAATCTTTTGTCACATTGTCGTTTGTTTTTTTTTTTGTTTTTTTCAACAGAGACTTGGGATGTTCCTGATGAAGAAAAGTATGACATCATTCCTGAAATCTGGCATGGTCATAACATAGCAGACTTCATTGACCCTGACATTCTACAGGTCAGTAAATTTAAACTATGTACAATCTGGGTCTACTGTACTGTGTAATGTTTCACCCACTGTTCTTGTCTCATGTTTGGCATTAGACTATCTTAGAGAGAATCAAAAACCAAAAGACTAGACAGAACTAGAAACCTTGGATAGGCAAACACATTGATAATGAAGATGCAGTTCTTTATCCAGGTTTAGCCATTGTTCCGTTTTTCACAGTAAAATTTTGTAGGGTGCACATATGCATCATAAAATGCACCCAAAAGTACCTGCCTGTATCATTTTTCTATTTAACAAATGAGTACAGCCAATTAAGCATTAAAACAGTGCAACCAAAAATGGAATAATCACACTGCTTAAAGTCAGATAATAATGTTTGCCTCAAAATAAAGATTTAATTTTTCATGCAAATTAAAAAACACTTTTAAAGAAAACAGTTGTGATGGAGCTTCTGCAGAGTTGCATTCTGGATTTTATCTAAAGAGGGTAGCATTCCATTGTCACTAAAATGAGGAGTAGAAGAAAGGAGGGTGAGGAGGAAATTACCATAGTTCAGTATTTGCTTAACACTTCCAAATCCATTGTCTTTCTTCCTACTCCTCTGTTAGAGATCTGTTGAAATCTTTAAAAGCTGTTGCCTCTAGTTGTAAAAGCATTAATCTGTTGATTGTTTCTGAGGTATATCTGTTCCTTACCTATATATTAATATTATTCTGTGCTAAGAACCCACTGTGTATTCAGATGTTGGAAGGGACATATGTATACCTATTTTAGCCAGATGGAACAAGTTGGGGAATTGTCCTTTATGGTTGTTATGTACAATTTTTCACAGATCACATGTATTTTCTTTTGGATGTTTCTGCTTCAAAGTAAGATTTTAAACTAACATGAGCTTTCTTGATTCAGTATTTTACTGACTACTATGCCCAATTATTTTCTTTTCCATAATGCTGTATTAGGGGTAGAAGTCCATAATGCTATATTAGGGTAGAAGTCCATAATGCTGTATTTGTGTAGAAGTCCATAATGCTGTATTAGGGAAAATGTCCATAATGCAGTATTAGGGTAGAAGTTCAAAATGCTGTAAGGGAAGTCAATAATGCTGTATGAGAAAGGGATGTAACAGAAAAAAGAGTGGGTGTGAATCCTACCATTGAATCAGTCTTGGTTGATAAACAAGCATATCTTGGCCAAGGCACTTTACTCATTTGAGTGTGCTTGTGTTTCTGTGCTATAAGACAGAAAATGTAGTTAAGGATGCAAGCAATCCAAAACCATCACATAATTGAGCTACATTTAGTGCTATATTTATTGTCTTGTAAGAAGAGCCATTATAGTGTCCAGGAAACAGGTGCCTGTCACCATTTCTGACAATAACTTTAAGAGTACTTCTAAATTCATAAAATTTTATTTAGGCTGAATCACGGGCAGGTTTGAAAATGATTGAATTTAATTGTTACATAAAAAGCTGTTGAATTTAGGTCACCTTTTAATCATAATTGAAAATTTCTTGAAAATGCTCATTTTTCCATTTTGAAGCAAACACATCTCAGTGGAAAATGTTATATTTGAAGAAAAAATTTAGATCCCTTAAAAGTCACCTCCTTAATCAGCCTTGAACTCTACTTCTATGTTGAGCTGCTTATGCGCTTAATATTTTAGAATTGTAACCACATAATTAAGCTTAAACAAATGGATAAAATTGATTTTTTTTTATTAAAAAAATGCCAATTAGGAAGCATGCTTTAAACGTGCAAGTGCTGTAAAGTTGCATAAGTTAGAAAAAATAAGAAGAAGAAAAAATAATATTTTGAATATTTTATGCTCAAAAACATCAGAAACTCAAACTGATAAAGATGAGCTGATGGCTGTCTTTCAGCACATGATAGACTGTACGAGGTTGACAATTTATTTGGTGGAGGAAGAGCCTGGGAAGTGCCCAGAAAGACTACCAACCCACAGAAAGCTACTGGTAAGCTTTCTCACCTATCATTGTTAGCTGAGTCAAGACTCGAACCCATGCTGACAGAGATGTGCGATGATCTGTAGAGTTGAGCACCTTCAATCACTCAGCCATGTATGGCTCCTGCTCCAAGATTAAGCACTTAATTTTAGTGCTGCAGAACATACTTTTTTTACCACTGAGCCATCTAGGCAAAAAATGGATTACTGTAATATAGGATATTTGAAAAATACTATTCTACTACAAATCTGAAAACATGTTCTCTTCCCAGTGTACAAAAAAAGCATTTGAGAAAACAATAATCTACAAGTCAAATTTCCACAAGTTTCTTTCTACATGTATATGTTAACTTTGCATTTCAGAAACTAGATGCTCTTGAAAAGGAGGAAGAATTACGTGAAAGAGCAGGTTACTATATGGACGATGAAAGCGAAGATGAGGAAATGAAAGGGATTAGACAAACAGCAAAGAAGTAAGCATTCAATATGGAATATTTCTCAGGCTTTTTTTTTGAAGAGATTTTAATCTCTTCATGGCATAGTTGCCAAGCATACTTTATATTTCTAACAATAGCTACCATCTTTTTGGTCTTATTAATAAAAGCAGGGGTCTCAAACATGTGGCACACGGACCACATGTGGCCTACCAAGTCATATCCTGTGGTATCACAAGGTGTCATGAGAGGTAATAGAGGTGGTGCATCCCTTGGGCCATCAAAAATGTCCTGATGCGACACTTGGGATAGTTTGAGTTTGAGACCCATGGTATAGATCCATCTTTGAGGCCAAATTTATTTTAATGTAGGCAATTCAGATCTAAGTAAATGATAACACTTGTAGTTATCTCCCTTCGATACCGTACTACTCGTAATTTTACTATTTTAAAAGAAATTGTAGAAAACAAATTAAAAGAAAATAACAATTATTACACTCTATATGTGTATATTGGGTGTAAATAGCCAGTTAATATATATATATATATATATATATATATATATATATATATATATATATATAGAGTGTAATACACATTGGGTGTAAATAGCCAGTTAATATATATATATATATATATATATATATATATATATATATATATATATATATATATATATATATATACACACACACACAAATAGAAACAGATTCTTGTTTTCAATCTTTTTTTTTTTTCACTGACTACAGATTTGAAGATCTTGTGTACAGTATCTTCATAAGTTATAATGAGAGATTGCAGATCCATAAGTAATAATGATAGATAGCAACTTCAGAATGAATAATAACAGATAGCAAATTTAGAAGTGATGAAAAATAGCAAATTCCTAAATTATAATAGCAAATAGCAAATTCAGAAGTGATAATGGCAGATAGCAAATTCAGAAGTGATAATGACAGAAAATTCAGAAGTGATAATGACAGCAAATTCAGAAGTGATAATGACAGCAAATTCAGAAGTGATAATGGCAAATAGCAAATTCAGAAGTGATATTGACAGAAAGCAAATTCAGAAGTGATAATGACAGAAAATTCAGATTGATATTGACAGATAGCAAATTTAGATGTGATAATGACAGCAAATTCTGAAGTGATATTGACAGATAGCAAATTCAGAAGTGATAATGGCAGATTTAAGTTAAACAAAGTTGATTAAATATATGATGTGAGCCTTTAGCTATTTACATTTTCTTGGGTGTAAATAGCCAGAATTCTTCTTTTTTTTTTTCCTTGATGGGTGTAAATAGCCAGAATTTTTTTTTTCTTTGATGGGTGTAAATAGCCAGAATTTTTTTTTTCCTTGATGGGTGTAAATAGCCGGAATTCTTTTTTTTTTTCAAATGGGTTAAGAATTCCAGAAAAATTCAGGGTTTGCCATTTTACAGTAATTATTTTGGCATGTTTGCATTTTTCAATATTTTTCCTCATAATGGATTTAGCTTTATTTTTTTAGTGAATTTCTTTGCATTATTAATGGCACATACATCCGTTTGTGAACATCATAAACTCTTCCATAATGCAGCATTGGATCAAGGTCATCATGCTTCCTGTATGATAATGAGAAAAAAAAGATGAGTATGAATTTTTTAGAAGCAAAGATAGTAATTAAAATCTGACCCAATTAGCCTGGTACCCTGTGCTAATTTAATTCTGAGACTGGTGATAATGCAAAATGATACAGACTATCAGGCTAGTGCCAAGACATCATCAGTTGGAGTATGTCATGTTGGTTAACTTGGTGAATAATGCAGAATTGCACCAAATAACAAGTTCTATTTTTAGATCAGTTGTTGATATGCATGGGCTGCACTGTGAGGTAACAATAAGAAAAACAGATGTTCTTAACAAGGTGGGCAGTTGTCACCAAAATGTCAGAAATTATACAGTAGCAAGAAAGAATGCTATTGCATCAATAGTCGAGAATTGAAAGTGTCAGAATAATGGGAACACAGCGACAGGTGGCGGAAAAATAAACCATAAAATGATGTGATGGGCACTTCCTCACTGAAAAATAAGATTGTTGGTCAGTGAAATTTTGACCATTTAAAATATTTTAGTGATCATGTGGTTCATTACAAGAAAAATTCTAATTTCAAGTTTATATTAATATGTTTTATATGTATTATACCATAGAAATGAAATTGATCCATAGTCCCATTGAATTTGCATCAAAGTTCCCTTTTAATCAAATAACAGCGTATTGGTCCTTATCTCATACACTGAACCTAAAAATATTTATTTCTCAAATACTAAAGTGGGTTGTTATAGTGACGTTTTTGACTGTGCACAAGTTTTAGGGCTATTACATTTCATATTTATTTGATTTTAACAAATTGCTTTTTAATTATAATTTATTTCATCAAGTTAATTACCAATCATTTGATTTTAGAATTCGAGAAAAGAGAAACATGATAACACTGCTGTCTAGAGAGAAGAGAAAGATTGCAAAACCACGTTTGCCAAGATCAGCCAGGCCAAGGAGTAGATCAGAAATGGAAGAGGAAATGGAAGAACTAGGAGTGGAGATTGAAAATAAAAATGAAGTATGTTTTGATGTGTTCATACTTAAGACAGTTTGAGTGAGTCAGACTAAAAACCCCAAAATATGGTCATTTTATCACTTGAATAAGAATTAGGTTAGAATTATATAAGTTTCAAAATCTGTCTCACATGGATTCATCTGTTCAAAAATATCCTTTTTATTTGGAGGTTTTAGATGGATATAGGTCTGTGTCAAGAGAGAGATTCTGTTACACCGATATTTGCAAAGTCGTACAGATGAAATTCGCCCCTCCATTAAAAAAAGACAGTCAATATTTGTTTACCATCAGATTGTAAAATATTTTTTAAATCTTGAAAGTTAACTGTTTCAAGATCTGTCAGAAGCAGACTTGTTCTTTTCATTGTAGTTCTGTATTTGTACTGACAGATGTAAGTGATTGACAGCAAAAAGACGGCATCGTGAGTCTACTTATCTCCTTGATGGATTCAGGTGGTGTAATGGTATATTCATATCTCTGCCTTCCTGGCATATTAAAATAGACGTCTTTCAGTTTTGACTGGAGCTCCTTTAGTTTTCAAAATTACTAAAAAGAAACAGTATTGGAGTGCTGCTTGAACATCGCAAGTGAGGAAGCTTAGAGACCAGTTTCATATTTGACAATATTTTTAACTTTTCAACCACATACACAAACAATATAGAGAAAGCTGACCTGAAGCTTTTGTCCTCACACTTCATCAGCAGACTGATTTAATCTCTACTGGCTGTTAACATCGCCTGATGGAATGGCGAGAGATGTGCAGATGAAGACGAAACTCTAGAGAAAATGCTCTTGAGGCATTGAACTTTTGAAGATGATTGGGAACTTGATCATTTGTAAAAGTCTTCATTTTTATAGCAGCATGTTTGATCAAATTAGAAAATCTCATCTTGCAACTCAGATCAAAAAGTTTTCATAACCTCTGGGGTAGTTTAGCTGTTGGTGAGTCAAGTTGGAGAATAACTGGAATAATTTTGTATAATACATTTTGAAGTATAATATGATCAGGATTTTTTAAAAATACCATTGAATTAAGTTTATTGTCATTCCGCCACTATAGATTTAGTAGTTCCTTGTGTTCCTCTTTCCTTCCATTCTTCAGTCTCTCCAAATTCAGTGAATGCAATTTTTTAAGGGGTTGCTGTGGGGACAAAAACTAGTTATCATCTGAAGCAGAAATCAAATCATGCATAAATTTAAACCCCATTGTTTTGGTGGCAGATTTATTTAAAATCTTGGTAGCATCTCCGCTGATCTGCAGAAGGTAGACATGTCAGCAAATTTTGCTCATACAGTTTTTGTTTAGCCCAGACTTCTCCCCCACCCCAGGTGATCGACATGTTTATCATTTTGTTGTCCATATATATGTCCAAACATATGTACATAGATTAAGGTAAATGTTGAGTTATTTAGTTAAAAATAAACTTTAAAGTTTTTAGATTAAGGTAAATGTTAAAGCATTTGCATTAAAGTAAATGGTCATGGTTTTACTTTAAGATAAATGTTAATGGTTTTAAATTATGGTTTAAGTGCTACATTAAAGCTAAGCCAAAGGTAACCATTTTTCAAGATTTTTCAGTCTTTTTATACTTATAGCTAAATGCATTGTTGGACAGAATCTTGTAAAAATAACTAGTCTCCAAGTTTTCAGTGGTTTACCAGGAATCTTGGTACATACTATAGTCAGGCACATGTAAAAACAATTGATATGCTGACACATTGTATGAAAGTTATTTTGTCTTGTGACAATCCCTGGTTGAGACATACCAAAGACTTACAAAAATGGTACTAACAGCTACCTCACTTGGCACTCAGCATTAAGAGGTTAGTGTTAGGACTGGTCAGCCTGGTGTCAGGATAATGTGACTGGGTGAGACATCATGCTACATGTCTGTGGCAGGATGCCCCAGTACTATACATCACTATAAACTGCCACATTGCAGACATCGTAGCAATATGACTGAAAAATTGTTTGTTGATGCACCTATTGATACATCATTTAAAGCTGGATGGGGGCCCCGAGTGGTCTAAAGCTCTGACCGTTACGGATCACTGCCATCTCACCTCTGTTTGTGTGAGTTCGAGTCCAGACTCGGCTAACATGGATAAGTGAGAAAGCCTGCCAGTAGCTTCTCGTGGGTCGGTGGTTCATCCTGGGTTTTCCAGGGTTCTTCCTCCACCATTAATACTAGCCGCCATGTATAGCCTATCTTGTGCTGAAAAATGGCATTAAACCCTACAACAATAATAAAGCTGGATGAATTCAAGTGTATGAATTCAGTTTTTGATGGCTCATTCTGTATATTTTACAGTCATCATTTAAGGTCTGCTCCAGTAAAACATACTTGGAATACTGGGAAGTCACTTTTAATGTGAAGTAGTTACAATGCATTTAAAATTTTTATCATTGTCATATGAACTCTTGGAGTAATTAGAGTACCCTGGCATATATTAAATGGAATAACTCGATACTGATATCTCACTTTGCTTCTGTGGTAAGAGTAATTGCCCTTTTATACTTGTAGCTGTATATGACAAAATCTTCCTCCTGAATTGATATTTAGCATTGTTATGATGATCATTAGAATGTGTTCATATAATTTTTGGAAGAGTTATGGCACTTTAATTCTAATGTTACAGCTTGAGGACATGTTGTACATTGAATGCATACCATGTCCCCAAAATCTTGACCCTGTGGCAAAACTGTGAAAGCAAATTATCTCTTTTTTTATAGCACTAGTATTCCTTATATACTATTATTAGAGAATGGGGACATAGTGTTCTCTGCCTTTGAAAATCAATTTTTAACACTGTTGCAGTAATATACATGTATGGTGGAGTATTTTAAACTCTGCAGGTCATGCAGTTATTCATTGATTTCTGTTGTAATATTTTAAAAAATTAAAATGGAAAGATGACAATACTGTTTTATCTTTCAAATAAATTTATCTCAGGGTTCAATTTAAATTAGGGATGAATTTTAATTTGTGCATTCTGCCAGTACAATCTTATGTTAAATTTCAGACTCACTATGCTAGAATGAGGTCTAGAAGTGCTAGTAGAAAAGCCTTGAAGAGGAAACGTGAAGAATCTGAAGTTTCCACATCACGTACCAGAAGTTCCTCTAGAACCCCACGAGACCAGTCGGGTGTAAGAGATGCCAAGGTCAGTAAAAACTGTCTAGATATTTCTGCATCTTTGCAGTGCATCAAGAATTTAGTTTCCATGCAGTACCTGTTGAAGTAGTTTGTGGATTGAAAACACTTGGCTTCATATATTGTTCTGTGCTGTTTGCAGTTTAGAAGGTGTTTATAGATGACTAAAGGAGTGCATTATAATATTTTTGAAATAATAATACTATTATTATTATTTGGAGAGGGTATGGTCTTTTTCTACATTAATCTGCAAAAGCAGTTTGTGGAATTCATGTAACAGCAAGCTTCAACATAGTAAATACAACAAACACATCATCAAATCAAAGAAAACCCTACCCTCTAATTGGTATATCATTTTTATTAAAGATTGAAGCTTTCTTTTTTTTAAAAAAGAACTTGTAGGAAGATTCAGTGAAAGATATTAAAGTTACAACACTTTGAATGTGTACTTACATTGAGTAAGGTGTCAGAACATCAATTAAACTAGACAGTTAAAGTCAAACAGGCTAAGCACCTTGACATTCTCATTCTTACACAGTTAATCAAAAAGAGAACCATGCTTTAAAGTGTGCGTCAGACCATTTGCATATTGAACAAATCATGATTGACTGATAGCTTGTGGTAGGTTGGTTGAGGCAGAAAATTATCATTAGGGAAAGAAACAAAACATTAAAGACAATAGTTTCTTGAAAACTTGATACTGTATCTTCTGATTGGCATATATGTTACATGTTGGTTTACTGTAACATTTAGTAGTAAACTAAATTTCTAACTTCTGACTTGACTGATGCTTTCAAGATGATCTTGTGATATGTGAGTTGATGTGTAGGAATATCAATAGGAAAACAAACAAAACACTAAAAGACAATATGCCCAGCTTTGCCATGAACATGTCATCCCAATGTATTGCAGGATGGACTTAAAAGTTTTAATCGACACTTCAAACCTTGTACATAATGTGGTTTCTATTTGTTGAATTTAGCCACTCAGTTACTGCTTGGCAGAGAATAATCATGCTTGGGATATGGTCAGTTATATCAACAAAGTCATAATTAGGGCAGACTATCACAATATGGTTAACACCTCAAACAGCATCTGCTAACTTAGATATAATATGATAGGGATACTTGTTTGCACTCAGCATCACTCATACCACAACATGTAGTGACTTTGCACTCTCTTCCTGTATGGGTCCCCACTCCTGTGTTTGGGGATGCATAGAGGAAATCAGAAAACAGGCAGTACCAGAGTTACCTCTACTGTTATTGGTATACAAAATCTGTTCACGACTCGTCCGCGTCATGAGGTTTCTAAATCATGATGTGTCTCCTCTACAGCCCTCGGGTACCGGGTTCTTTATATTCCACGTTCATGGACCAATTTATTCCCTCACAACAGTTGGTTTTGGAGTGGCTCCACATCTTGTTCAGCCAGCTACCTCCTTTCTCATCAGTCACCTTCATGACAAAGACTTGGACCAAAATTCATGAAGATCAACACAAAGCAGAAATATATAAAAATATTACTAGACAAAATGGCATTAGAGGTTATTAGAAAATCAGCATCTCCAGACTTCTTTTTCTGGTTTAGTAAAAAAAAAAACAGTGGGTAAATGCACCCAATTATAGCTTTAAGCAATCTCAACATGTTCATAAAAGCCCATGAACTTTTACCCTAACATTGAACCCTATCACCACCCTTTTCCATAAAATATCCTCATCTGGAATGTCAGCATATCTAGACAGCCTACACAAAACACTTGCTTGTTAAGTTCAGCTTTGCTTCACACACACACAACTTTCTCCATCTCTTTGAAGTTTAGTGTAGATAGTTGGTACTCATTCCTTCTTTAACTTTCATTAACTTAGTTGGTTTTCCTCCCAAATGCATCATCCTAGTGTTGAATAGAGCTTCTTGCACAATTTGTCATAACAAATGTTCCTTCAGTCTGGCAGCAGATCTAATGAATCTCTTAACTTTTTCTACATGTAGCATGAATTTATACAGTAAGTAAAACAGCTTGAACTAAGTTTTAAACTCTCGCTTACAATAGAAAATGTGAGTGATTGGACTAGGAATTAAACCTAATATGGCATGGTTTTGCATCGAGTATGTACAGCAGTAAAAACTAAGTGTATTGATGATTTTCCACTAATCCCTATGAATTACAACCAAATACTCTGTGCATCCCCAGATGTTAATAGATGAATTCAGACCTATGATACACTGTGCTGTTGGATGTTAGATTCCTATTTAGACCCAAATACACTGTGCATCCCCAGATGTTAATAGATGAATTTAGACCTATGATAGATTGTGCTGTTGGATGTTAGATTCCTATTTACACTCAAATACTCTGTGCATCCCCAGATGTTAATAGATGAATTCGGATCTATGATACACTGTCCTGTTGGATGTTAAGATTCCTATTTACACCCAAATATACTGTGCATCCCCAGATGTTAATAGATGAATTTAGACCTATGATACACTGTGCTGTTGGATGTTAGATTCCTATTTACACCCAAATACACTGTGCATCCCCAGATGTTAATAGATGAATTTAGACCTATGATAGATTGTGCTGTTGGATGTTAGATTCCTATTTACACCCAAATACTCTGTGCATCCCCAGATGTTAATAGATGAATTCGGACCTATGATACACTGTCCTGTTGGATGTTAAGATTCCTATTTACACCCAAATATACTGTGCATCCCCAGATGTTAATAGATGAATTTAGACCTATGATACACTGTGCTGTTGGATGTTAGATTCCTATTTACACCCAAATACACTGTGCATCCCCAGATGTTAATAGATGAATTTAGACCTATGATAGATTGTGCTGTTGGATGTTAGATTCCTATTTAGACCCAAATACACTGTGCATCCCCAGATGTTAATAGATGAATTTAGACCTATGATACACTGTGCTGTTGGATGTTAGATTCCTATTTACACCCAAATACACTCTGCATCCCCAGATGTTAATAGATGAATTTAGACCTATGATAGATTGTGCTGTTGGATGTTAGATTCCTATTTACACCCAAATACACTGTGCATATCTAGATGTTAATAGATGAATTCAGACCTATGATAGATTGTGCTGTTGGATGTTAGATCCCTATTTACACCCAAATACACTGTGCATATCTAGATGCTATAACTGAGTTCATGTTGATGCTACACTATGCTGTTGGATGTTAGACAATGACTGACACCCTTGCAGATAAATCCATGCTTATGCTACACTATGCTGTTGGATGTTAAACAATGACTGACACCCTTGCAGATAAATCCATGCTTATACTACACTATGCTGTTGGATGTTAGACAATGACTGACACCCTTGCAGATAAATTCATGCTTATGCTACACTATGCTGTTGGATGTTAGACAATGACTGACACTCTTACAGATAAATCCATGCTTATGCTACACTATGCTGTTGGATGTTAGACAATGACTGACACCCTTGCAGATAAATCCATGCTTATACTACACTATGCTGTTGGATGTTAGACAATGACTGACACCCTTGCAGATAAATTCATGCTTATGCTACACTATGCTGTTGGATGTTAGACAATGACTGACACTCTTACAGATAAATCCATGCTTATGCTACACTATGCTGTTGGATGTTAGACAATGACTGACACCCTTGCAGATAAATCCATGTTTATACTACACTATGCTGTTGGATGTTAGACAATGACTGACACCCTTGCAGATAAATCCATGCTTATGCTACAATATGCTGTTGGATGTACATTTATCATCACTGGGGGCAAAACACACGGTCAGAATAAAACATTTACAAAATGTGCATAGTGACACAAACTGCATTTTTTTACCAAAAAAGTCCCCTAAACCAGCAGAGACTTTCTGGTGTGCCTTAAATAGTTCTGGGTACATGGCGGTATGCTTTCATTTTAATTTGTATCAGAAGTGCACAACCTAGTTGCTTTTATGGTGCTTGGTGCCTTGGGGGTGGGAGGGACTGGGATTTTCCCTTTAAATTACATTTTTTTCTTTTCTAAATCATTGGTCAACAGACAATATGGATATACAATTTTATTTATACAAATGCATTGTTTGTTTCAATAACAGACTGGCAGTTATATATTTACCCACAAAACAGCAGGATTATTTGTTCAAATTATGTCTAAACAATTTTAAAAATTGTCGTTTTATGAATGAGATATTCTGTTTATCTATTAAAATTATTGTCTCTTTAATTTTAACAAAACCTTTATCTGCCATAATTTGGTCCCCTGGCTCTAACAAACCTATAAGCTGGTACCTAGCTTAGCCTTGTTTTGGATTTGTTGACCCATGGTCACATGAATACATTCTAAGTTGGACAATCTAACAGGTTAAAGAGAGGTAATCTGTAGGTTATTTCCCCTTGTCTAGAGAGTGAGAGAGAGAGAGAGATTTTATGAAACATTGAATGACTGGTTAAACTTGAGAATATGACTTGCTGTTTGATTAGTTAGTGAACATGTATCACCAGTAACTGAAGGTGGTTAATATTTCAATTAGCACACCTAATTTTATTAGCATGCTAACCCAACAAAAATCATCATGCCTATCAATCATAAGCAGATAGATTCACTACTTTTTCCCATACCTTTGTGTCCATGATTTTGATTTCTTTGCCAAGTCTCAGACATGGATATAGTATATATATCTGTGATGTTTTGAGCTTAAGTTTCCATTTTTCAGCAGCCTTAGGTTTTTTCCATGCTTTTAACTATATTTTGGTCAGACTCTATTTTTCTTTGTTTCTTTCAGATTGGCAATGCTGCTCCTACTTTTTTTAAAATGTTGAAGATCATTTATACTATGTTAAAAATAATATGTTGAAAATCAGTTATACACTGTACAGATTCTATCTTGAAAATTAATTATACACTGCATTATCAACTGGTTACGTTTGAGCATGCATATGACTTTAAATGAGTTATCATTTAGATGTCTTGTGGGCTATTCATCACTACTGCTCTTGAATGAATAATGATCATATAAACTCCAGTTTTCAATTGAAGTCTTCTCATGATGCCAGGTTGGTCGTATATGTTGCCGATTGGATGACTTATATCTCCATCCTATTGACCATCTTGAAAATCTTGTTAATTCTACTCCTAGAACAGAAATTCATATGGACATTTAGTTTTCACAAGACTTTTTATAATGTCCAAACGTCCATTCAGCCTTAAATGAAAATTGTCATCCAATATGGTCCAGTACTGCTGCTGTGCCAATCTTTATGACCAGTGGTCCAGTACTGCTGCTGTGCCAATCATTATGACCAGTGGTCCAGTACTGCTGCTGTGCCAACTATCTTCTAAATCATTATGACCAGTGGTTTTTCACCAACACTTCTAATGATGTCTGCAGTGTCCAAAATGAAAATGGTGCAACCAATGAATCCAGTAATTGTAGCTAATTTGAAAATCTTATTGCCTAAGAATATAATCTATGGTGCCAACACTCTGCAGCCAAAGGGAAGAACTGGTCTTATCTTGAATTCATTTTTTTTTTGCCCTTCTAGGGACTCTTTGTTATCAACATTTTTATAACACCTTTTCTTTCATATTTTAAAAAATAAGTTACTTTTTTATTTTGTTCGGTATGCCTTTTAACAGGGGTCAGAAGTTCCTTGTCAAAATCACCTTAGTCTGAAACAATATTTTGCTTGATAGATAATGTTTACAGGAACAACTGGAGACTGGTCATAGTTTAGTAGATGTAAACTATGTAAATGTTTGCCAAAGAATGGTCCTTGGTATCATTTAAACTGATTAATATCTGATTAAAGATATTTAGAGTGAAGTTTAATGTCTTGTTATGCATTTAAAATGCTTTAAATATTCAAATCATTCATGCTATTATTGTTTGTTTCAGATGGCAAAGAAAGTAAAGAAAATAGCTAGAAAGGCACAGATGCCTGCCAACCGAGAGGCAAAGAAGGGAGAGGGTGATAGAGTCATCCTCAATATGAAACCCAAACATTTGTTTTCAGGAAAGAGAAAAGCAGGCAAAACACAGAGGCGTTAATGACTCCTTCATCCCCCTTTCAATTCCCTTTCTCTCATCAGACTCAGCTGAAGTTGCAGCCTTGCAGATTTGTGACAGAAATAGAATTTTTACCATTAGTAAATTTACCAAATACAAATTCTATATATTCTCAAGCATTTCATATGGACACTTAGAATGTTTTTAAGAATAATTTACCTTACCAGCAAGTCACTATATATATATATATATATATATAGTCAGTGGAAAAAAAAAACTACAAAAGTTGAAAAGACTACATTGCCACATTTGCAGACTTGAAACAACAATATTCATATTTGCCAAAAATGTGATATTATTCATTCCAGAATACATTATAGTTATTTCCTGCCTTGATGAACATCACAACACTCAAAGGGAAAATAACTTAAACACATTTTCTTCAGATACTGTAATTCATAAAGGGCATGAATCTTATCAAGATTAATGCAGAATTTTCCAAGGTTTCTTAAAATCAAATATGTTCAAGGTGTTCTTGTTTTTAAAAGAATCTTTGTTTTTCTTTTCAAATTCTGAACAAATTGAAAAGGATGGATGTTTCGGGATGTTAAAATTGTTTTAGAATCTACATTTAATTTTATCTTGTCCCAGTGATCGACCATATAGATTACTTGTACAGCATCAATGGATTCATCAGGCACTTTTTTTAAGTTTTTGTTAAGTGTTTTTATTTGAGAACTGCTTTAGCATGCAGGGTGTGGCTTTATGAATACAAGTGTTATATGGTCAACAAATTAAAATGGAAAATAAATACCTATACCTTATCTATTAATGAGAAATGTTTTTCACAGTGTCTTGAATTAGGCAGATAATTTCAGTGTTGCAAATAATGACCAGTATCCACTACAATATTAATGTTGTTAGAACTAAAAAAGGATACAAACTTGAAATTTGTACAAGAAAATGTTTACTGCAAGAAAATAACAAAATTTATATAAAACATACGAGGGCAAAACTTCTATAAATAGTAAAGAACAGTCAAGATATTAGAAATGAACAGCTTTTGCTTAGGAAAACACTACATAAAATTTTACTAGGGGATCCAGCTGAGATCTAATTAGAATTCCCAGGAAAAAAATATTCAATACCTGTAACATGTTTTATGTTGCTGGGTTTTATCTCTGTGTATTCAGTGAATGATTTAAAATTTCCAATATAATAGCAATAAAATACATAATTGCTTAAGTACAACAGGTGTCCTTCCAAATACAAGTGATGAAGACCGGAATCTGTAACATCAACTTAACATGTCAATAAACAAAACTGCAAAATATACATTTTGTTGTTTTTCTTTTTCTTTTTTAATTGATTTGTATTTATTTCTGCAATAAGGAATATAGCAAAGCATATCTACAATGAAACTCTTGTATTGCTGGTTCTGTTTCTTCTTAGGACTATTTACTTTCATTTTGACATTGTGGTTTCTTCCTATCTTTTTAAAATTTGGGATGAAAATTATACTTCATGATGCATATAAATCTATTGTTAGATTCAAAGCAGTGATCACATATAAATTCTGAGGTTCACTTAACAGCAATCTGGTAACTGTAAATAGTCACAGCACGAGATACAGGTCACTATGACCTGCATTCATTCAGAATGATATCAGGTTGTCCTGACTAAAATAAACTCATATTTAGTGCAAACCAGGAACACAAATGAAACTGCAGTTATTTTTTATGTTGCTTTATATCCCATCCCCTGATAAGTTTAATCTTTGCCGTCACCCATTCAATTTGCAGGCACTGGCCTTTTTTTTTTCACTAATTGCCATAAAGAAGGTTACAGTCTAGAAGTAAAGAATAATTTTGTACAAAACAGATTTTATGCAAAACATATACAGGCATGTAAGTAGAGTACATGTGTGAATTGCACATACCAACACAAACCGTATATAATGTACTAACAGATCTGGTCTTTTTGAATTTTGTTAGGAGTAATCAGTAAACAACACAGACCCAAGTCTAAAAATGCATTGTGCAGATCAAAGTCTATGTTGTTTGCAATTCAAGTAAGCAAATATTTACAGCACTAAAAAAAGGATTGTCTGCATTAAAAAGAACGTCACTTAAAAATAAATTTTTTACTCTAACAAATCTTAGAAAAGCACATCTAGGTCACCTCAAGCATTGTATGGAAAAACACCAATTTTGCTGGGGGTGAGGGTAATAATTTTTGTGAACTTTTTGTTTTGTTCAAAACTGAGGTTAAGGACCCAACCAAACACGAGCCATGTCTTGATGCCCTTTTTCTTGGACTTCTTGATACTTTCCTAGAGACGAATAATACCATTTCGTAATATATTGTACAAGTGTTTCTTTTCGTGTAACCTGTTTTGAAAAAAAATTGTAAAGGATTTTATATTGTTCAGTGCCCATTTAAAAATAATATTGAGTAGTATCATTTCCATTCGCTGCCTTAAATTACTAATTGTTGCAAGAAAAAAACACTAAAAATGAAAGAAAGAATGCAAAAATTATAGGAAAATGTGATTTAATACTCATTTATGTACACATGAAAATAAATGAAACCATGGTAAATTTTAAATAAAATGTTAAATTTAAATGTTACAAAAGCATCTGAATTGGTCAGCTGTCAATTAACACAAAGACAATTATAAATGATAAGCCAAGTAGAGAAACTGGATGTCAACAATGCACGACATAAATCCCAATTAATGTCTTCAGTGAAAATCTTGTTTTAACTGTATCCTTCATTTGGTTTTTAATGTAATCATAAAAGTGATATGTCCTCGTCTATTCAAGTGTAAAAGCAGTCTACTGACTGTCACATTTGATGCCTTGAGTACTCCCACAAAAACATAAAGGTGCTTACTCTAACTAAATTTGCTTTAATCTGAAAACTACTGAGAACGCTTAGTTGTTTCATGTGACAAGCTAATTAATGGACTAGTCCATCAATATAATGACACAAGCTACTTAATGGACAGGTGTCTCCAGCCATTAACATTACAAAAAGAGTAACAATATCATGAACAGTGCATAGATCAACATTATTTCATTTTAAAATCACTATACAGACACCTACAGCTTCTGCCATGTCAATTCGGTTGATTACTCTTCAAAGTGACATTCATACCCAAAAACCCAGGAAAAGGCGTAATCTAAAGGACAAAAGGCATAATCTGAGCAGAAAAAGTGTAATCCACATATAATAGAATTCAATGTGCAAATGTACAAAACACATATTTTGGCGTCAGGAAGCATCCATTTGAACAAAGGACCAAATTTGTATTTTACCACTAGTTGTAGTCGGTGTTCTATTAAGAGCTCAATAATAATGCCCCTGCCTTTATACAATTCATTTCCACAATTTAGTTCTGCTGTAAAAAAAAAGTTACCGAAGTATTGGAGTGAGTAAAATGATCTAATTCAGACGTCTGTTGTACACTATGATCAATATTAAAAACCTTTACACACAGCCTGTAATAGGCATGAAGCTACCCTAGAATGGCACTGTATTGTACTATTCATATATTCATCTCCAAGTCGTTTTTTCCGATTTATTTTTCTTCTAATCCATCTGTGAAATCATTTGAGAAACATTTTTGCTGTAACATACACATCTGCTAGAATAAATACAGCCAAAATCTTACAGAATGGTTCTGTACCTCACATTATTTTTAACAAAGTATATGTGAGCAAAGATTAAACATCAGAAAACCAGTCTGTTCTGTCCTAAGCTAGACAGCTGCTATAAATAGAAACAGGTCTTCTTGGAAATAGGGCATATAAATAGAACATAACACATAGGAAGGTCACCGTTAGTCTACATACAAGTGTACTTTTATGTCCAAGTTACACAGAAGCCGTCTTTTCTAGAATACTTTTTGTACAATTAGTGGGATGTTAATAAAAATGAGAAAACAAATTAATTTTAGGGGAGGGGGTTATGCAAAACAAAAAGCATAATCCAAATACATTTACACATAAGGCGTAATTTAGTGAAAAAAGTGTAATGATTACGCCAAAAGCGTAATGGTTGGCATGTATGGACATTGATATATTCAGAAATAACTTGCATGTTGTGATGAAACATTTCTGATTTTGCACTTTTCACTCCATATTTTTAAATTTGTTAAAAACTGATTTAAGTATTCTAAGATGGTGCAATATACCGCATGTGAATATTAGAACAAAATGAGAAGTTATATTCAATTATTTCCAAGCACTATCATTGAGTAATTAAAATAGATATGTTGTGGAGTTTACTTAGTGCAACAATACTGATGTGTATGGATGCAGCTCTTTATTTCTTGCAACGGATGCACATGGTTTAATACAGAAATGTAGGTAATTTCAAAGTTTGCCAATGCAAGAATTTGTGTGTACTACATGTAAGCTGGATTTATATTGTAACTTTGTCACAAATTTATTATTTTTACTTTTCAAGATATATTATCCATTACTAAAATTTGAGATAGAAATACTTGTGTATAGTGTAGGACCAAGGAGATATGAATTGCATCAATCTAGGAATGTAGATGGAACATGGCCCACCGACCCACTCTCTTCCCATCGGTTTTACCCCCCCACCAAAAATTTTCCACACATTGTGCTGTGATCAATGTTTATGAACCATCTGCTCACAATAAAGAGGTATAGCAGTACTGTCTTTAATTTTTCAATCAAGAATTATTGCTGTTATTCCATTGTGTTGTATTACTGTTTTTCATGTCTTCATCTTGTTAATGGGACAATATTGCATCTGAAAAACAGACATGAAAACAGATTATTACATGTACATAACTTGTTTTTGAAAATAATTAGTTCAAGCAATACAAAAGGTTTGGAAAATACATAAAGATTTTAGAACATTTGCATTCACATTACCATTAACTTTAACTTTAAAAATATTTGATAGCCTCTGACCTTGGGATGTGATCAGGTGTCTAAAATCAATTGGTTTGTATTAAGCATAACATTACAACAAGCTTGAAAATTTCACTTGTCTGTAAATATTTATGAGGAAGGGTAAGCTACATTTTCAAGATGGTTGTTCATTGGAGGAATAGCATTTTAGGCAGATTCAGTGTGGGATTAGTAGAATTTATGCAGGATAAATAAGAGTTCCATCTCACCTGCCTTGCCAATTGAAATTTTTGAACAGTATAGTATAGTCTGAAGGTTATGGCCACTGCATAACAATAAGTTACAGCCACTGCATCATGGTCTGTAGGTTACAGCCACTGCATCATGGTATGTAGGTTACAGCCACTGTATCAATGTCTGTAGGTTACAGCCACTGTATCAATGTCTGTAGGTTACAGCCACTGTATCATGGTCTGTAGGTTACAGCCACTGTATCAATGTCTGTAGGTTACAGCCACTGCATCATGGTCTGTAGATTACAGCCACTGTATCATGGTCTGTAGGTTACAGCCACTGCATCATGGTCTGTAGGTTACAACCACTGTATCAATGTCTGTAGGTTACAGCCACTGTATCAATGTCTGTAGGTTACAACCACTGCATCATGGTCTTCAGGTTACAGCCACTGCCTCATGGTCTGTAGGTTACAGCCACTGCCTCATGATATGTAGGTTACAGCCACTGTATCAATGTCTGTAGGTTACAGCCACTGTATCACTGTATGTAGGTTACAGCCACTGTATCATGGTCTGTAGATTACAGCCACTGTATCATGGTCTGGAGGTTACAGCCACTGTATCATGGTCTGTAGGTTACAGCCACTGCATCATGGTCTGTAGGTTACAGCCACTGGATCATGGTCTGTAGGTTACAGCCACTTCATCATGGTCTGTAGGTTACAGCCACTGTATCAATGTCTGTAGGTTACAACCACTTTATCGTGGTCTGTAGGTTACAGCCACTGCATCAGGTCTGTAGGTTACAGCCACTGCATCATGGTCTGTAGGTTACAGCCACTGTATCAATGTCTGTAGGTTACAGCCACTGAATCATGGTCTGTAGGTTACAGCCACTGCATCATGGTCTGTAGGTTACAGCCACTGTATCAATGTCTGTAGGTTACAGCCACTGCATCATGGTCTGTAGGTTACAGCCACTGCATCATAATCTTTAGGTTACAGCCACTGGATCATGGTCTGTAGGTTACAGCCACTACATCATTGTCTGTAGGTTACAGCCACTGCATCAATGTCTAGGTTACAGCCACTGTATCAATGTCTGTAGGTTACAGCCACTGTATCAATGTCTGTAGGTTACAGCCACTATATCAATGTAGGTTACAGCCACTGCATCATGGTCTGTAGGTTACAGCCACTGCATCATGGTCTGTAGGTTACAGCCACTGCATCATGGTCTGTAGGTTACAGCCACTGCATCATGGTATGTAGGTTACAGCCACTGCATCATGGTCTGTAGGTTACAACCACTGCATCACAGTTTAAAGGTTACAGTCACTGTCAAGGTATTAAGGTTACAACCACAGTATCATAAGAATCAGAGGGGTACACCCACTGCATGGTCTGGAGGTTACAGTCAGTGTGCCAAAGTCTGAAGGTTACATTCACTGTGTCAAAGTTTTAAGGTTACAACCACAGTATCATAAGAATCTGAGGGCTACAGCCACTGTATCACAGTCACTGTAGCCTAGGCTGAAGGTTAGTCACTGCACCCTAGTCTGAAGGTTACAGTCACTGCACTCTAGTCTGAAAGTTAGTCAATATACCCTAGTCTGAAGGCTACAGTCACTGTAACCTAGTCTGAACATTACACTGTATCCTAGTCTGAAGGTTAGTCACTATACCCTAGTCTGAAGGTTACAGTCACTGTACCCTAGTCTGAAGGTTACAGTCACTGCACCAATCTAAAGGTTACAGCAAATGCATCATCAAAGGTTACACCACTATATCAGTCTGTAGGTAGTCTGCAGGTTACTGCCACTGTCTCAGTAGGTCATAGCCATTGTATCATAATCTGTAAGTTACAGCAGTGTTATCTTTGTATGTTACAGCACTGTATCATAATCTAAGTTACAGCAGTGTTATCTTTGTATGTTACAGCACTGTATCATAGTCTGTAAGTTACAGCAGTGTTATCTTTGTATGTTACAGCACTGTATCATAGTCTGTAAGTTACAGAAGTGTTATCTTTGTATGTTACAGCACTGTATCATAGTCTGAAGGTTACAGTCATTGCAGCATCTTTGTTTAAGTTCTTACAGAACAATTATTAATCACTTTTGCAAACTGTCTGTCATATATTATGTTAAGTTCTGATTGGTGGTTATTGTTTAACCTGGACCAGAACAAGCAATAACTACCAAAGATAATTTCATGGAACTTATTTTACTGTGTGATACCAAAAGTGTAGATTTCAAATTTGACCAAAATAGACAAGATACAAATCAAAAAAGAAACTTCAATTTAAAAGTGGTTAATAAGTAACAAGTACTTGATTATACACATGGAACACATTTGGAATGTCTCCTTGATTTTGTAGAAGCTGTTGAAATAATTAGCATGAAATAGAGAGTGGTTGTCAGTATTGCTAACCATGTCTCTTGGGTGTTATTTGTTGAAGGCAACTGAGTGCTGTCAAGTGCTTTTTTTTCCATTTTATCAACAAAAATGAGTGCTGGTGCCTATAACAGCTGTCTCAAAAGAATTCTCAATTTAAATAACAAAAAGGCAAGTGACTATTAATTCTTGACGACTGCTGAAGATCAAATTAGCTTGCATACAATAGGTATTGTTTTGCATTTATTTTCCACCTCTTGTATTGATATAGCAAAAGAAAAGATATATATATATATATATATATATATATATATATATATATATATATATATATATATATATATATATATATATATATATATATACACACACACACACCGTTCATTTCATTCTATAACATCAGAGATCATTTCATTCTATAACATCAGAGATCATTTCATTCTATAACATCAGACTATAACATGGTTATCATATTTTTCTTGTCAGCTTGTGCACCAGCCATGGTTATTCCAAGTTATGTCTGACTCAACAATAGCTGACCAAAAGTATACAGTGCTGGAAAAATTACTATTTATTGCAGAAATTAATAAACAGAGCACAGTCCCATGTGATCACTTATCAGCATTTCCAGTTAACAGACTATCAGACTCATAATCTAAGAGTTGCAGACTTGAAAACCTGTTCAAGTCGATTCCATTGGTAAGTCTTTGAGAAAGTTACTTAGCTGATATTTCCTCTGACTGATGTGACCAATAATGTGCCAAAAGTACAATCAAAACCATGAAACAGAATCATAATTGTATCTCCTTATTGGTAAATTCATTGTCAAACTTTACTTAAAAATTAACAAGAGATGTGGAAGATCAAAATAATGGATAAAAGATCAAAGGCAGTACTATTGGCAAACACACAAGTATTTGCTAAAAGAAAAAAGAACTTTAAGAAGAGAAGGACAACTATTTGGGGTTTTTATAGCCATTTGTCAATTATAGCCAATGAAACCAACAAACAAGCAAATCATGAAGACCAATATTAGAAGAATGTTTCAAGCACATTGAAAAATCATTGATATATACTTTACTATGAAAAAGAAATGGCCTTCAATCGATCCCTGTGGTACTCCAATATAATGTACTATGAAAAATAAAGGGTGTTCAATTGATCCCTGTGGTGCTCCAACATACTGTACTATGAAAAAGAAAGTGTGTTTAACTGATCTTTGTGGTACTCCAATACTGTTCTATCAAAAAGAAATGGTGTTCAATTGACCCTAGTGGTACTCCAGTATAGTGTACTGTGGAATGGAAAGGCCTTTAATTGATCCCTGTGGTACTCCAACATACTCCTGTGGTACTCCAACATACTGTACTATGGAAAAAAGGGCTTTCAATTTATCCCTGTGGTACTAGTGAAAATTCCTCAAAATCTGAGACAAACTTCTCCATCTTGCTGCTTTATAATCTATTATTAAGATAAGTTAAAAACCATAGATTCTGAACAATGTTTCAAGCACTTTAGAAACATGTTTATAAATAACATGAAAAAGTGAGGGCTTACAATTGATCCTTTTGAAACTCCAATGGAAATTTCCTTAAAAGGTGAGACAAAGATCAAAAAGACTTGTTGGAAGCCACAATGGCATCTTCACCAGCTTATCATTTATTTTACTGTAGCAGTTTCTATAATTCAAAAATTATCAAAATTAATGTGTACTTTGTTTACTTGTATACTTACCCTAGCAATCCTCTCCCACTCCAAGGCTGTGGTTTTAATGTCAGGCTGACAGATATGCCATCTCGCAACACTTTTAAGGCCAATGATTGCTGTAAGGAAATGCAGAAGGACCTTAATTTTTGTCTGTATAAAGAAACTATACACTAAAATACAATTATTCAAAAATGAAATACTCAAATACTTCAAATCAATCAAATGACTAAACTCAGAATTTCCCTGTAGTAAATCTCTTTCTTACATGTAGTAAATCTCTTTCTTACCTGCAAACTTATCAATTCATTTTCATTCTTTTTTATAAAAAAAATCATTAAATTTGTAAATTGTTTATTTTTTAATTTCATTTATTAGCATACCTCTGATAAAACATTTAACAGTATTTGGTACCATGTATACTCAAATGCTGGGTCCAATTGCAACCAACATAGACCCTGATCTGCCATCACTTATTGTACTGTCAGCTCAGGATCTGTACCATTTGTTCTGCTGATTACTCCAAACAAATGGCACTGACATAGAGGTGCCTGCACATTATGAGATGGCAAAACTTGGTCTGTACAGTTTATAGTTAAACTGGACTTATAAGCGAATACTGTATTAATCATAAGGTTTTTATAAACATACAAAAATGTATGCGACATTAGTGAGAGTTTTACTTGCGTACATAATATAGTAATACAATATCTACTGCCAATAAGAAACTGCAACAATTTTGTCAGAAATGTGTTAAAAATATAAAACTTTAACTTTTTATGGCATAAAAATAATTTATTTACAGCAACATGTCAAACCATGAAAAGGTGGCACATTGGTTGCATCCAGTTCACAGCCTGGTTTCAGCCAATAAATTTGCATCAAATAGGTACTTTTAAGCTTGATATCCAGCCCACATCCTGGATGAAGTTGCACATGCTTGTGTTAAATTAACATTATTTTTCTAGCTCTGCTAAAGGGGCACCAAGTGACTGAGTGGTCTAAAGCACTCACTGTTATGAATTACTACCATCTTACCAGTCTGCATGGGTTCGAGTCTCAAGTTCATCCAAAGTAGGTATGTAAGAAAGCTTTCCAGGAGCTTCTCATGGGTCAGTGGTCCTTTCCAGGTTTTCCTGCATTCCTCCTCCACAATTTATACTGGCCACCATTTATATATATTTTTCTGAAAATGGCATTAACCCTACAACAACTAAAACTGAAATATTACAGACCCATGGCATAGATTATAAATACAATATGTCAGGTAGTAGATGTGAAGTTCTAGGTTCAAGTTCTTGTACCTATTTCACATTTTAACTTAAAACAAGAAATTCTTTTGAGCTTCTGTTTAACTTTTGTTCGCTTCTATACACATGCTTTTTTAACAACATATTGTAGCATGAATTTACACAGTAAGTAAAACAGCTTGAATTAAGTTTTAAACAACTCTCACTTACAATAGAAAATGTGAGTGACTGGACTAGGAATTGAACCTAATATGGCATGGTTTTGCATTGAGTATGTACAGCAGTAAAAACTAAGTGTATTGATGATTTTCCACTAATCCCTATGAATAACAACCAAATACTCTGTGCATCCCCAGATGTTAATAGATGAATTCAGACTTATGATACACTGTGCTGTTAGATGTTAAGATTCCTATTTACTTCCAAATACACTGTGCATCCCTAGATGTTAATAGATGAATTCAGACCTATGATACACTGTGCTGTTGGATGTTAGATTCCTATTTAGACCCAAATACACTGTGCATCCCCAGATGTTAATAGATGAATTTAGACCTATGATAGATTGTGCTGTTGGATGTTAGATTCCTATTTACACCCAAATACACTGTGCATCCCTAGATGTTAATAGATGAATTCAGACCTATGATACACTGTGCTGTTGGATGTTAGATTCCTATTTAGACCCAAATACACTGTGCATCCCCAGATGTTAATAGATGAATTTAGACCTATGATAGATTGTGCTGTCGGATGTTAGATTCCTATTTACACCCAAATACACTGTGCATCCCCAGATGTTAATAGATGAATTTAGACCTATGATAGATTGTGCTGTTGGATGTTAGATTCCTATTTAGACCCAAATACACTGTGCATCCCCAGATGTTAATAGATGAATTTAGACCTATGATAGATTGTGCTGTTGGATGTTAGATTCCTATTTACACCCAAATTAACTGTGCATCCCTAGATGTTAATAGATGAATTTAGACCTATGATAGATTGTGCTGTTGGATGTTAGATTCCTATTTACACCCAAATACACTATGCATCCCCAGATGTTAATAGATGAATTTAGACCTATGATAGATTGTGCTGTTGGATGTTAGATTCCTATTTACACCCAAATACACTGTGCATCCCCAGATGTTAATAGATGAATTTAGACCTATGATAGATTGTGCTGTTGGATGTTAGATTCCTATTTACACCCAAATACACTGTGCATATCTAGATGCTACAATTGAGTTCATGTTGATACTACACTATGCTGTTGGATGTTAGACAATGACTGACACCCTTGCAGATAAATCCATGCTTATACTACACTGCTGTTGGATGTTAGACAATGACTGACACCCTTGCAGATAAATCTATGCTTATACTACACTATGCTTTTAGATGTTAGACAATGACTGACACCCTTGCAGATAAATCCATGCTTATGCTACACTATGCTGTTGGATGTTAGACAATGACTGACACCCTTGCAGATAAATCCATGCTTATACTACACTATGCTGTTGGATGTTAGACAATGACTGACACCCTTGCAGATAAATCCATGCTTATACTACACTATGCTGTTGGATGTTAGACAATGACTGACACCCTTGCAGATAAATCCATGCTTATACTACACTATGCTGTTGGATGTTAGACAATGACTGACACCCTTGCAGATAAATCCATGCTTATACTACACTATGCTGTTGGATGTTAGACAATGACTGACACCCTTGCAGATAAATCTATGCTTATACTACACTATGCTTTTAGATGTTAGACAATGACTGACACCCTTGCAGATAAATCCATGCTTATGCTACACTATGCTGTTGGATGTTAGACAATGACTGACACCCTTGCAGATAAATCCATGCTTATACTACACTATGCTGTTGGATGTTAGACAATGACTGACACCCTTGCAGATAAATCCATGCTTATGCTACACTATGCCGTTGGATGTTAGACAATGACTGACACCTTTGAAGATAAATCCATGCTTATTCTATACTATGCTGTTGGATGTTAGACAATGACTGACACCCTTGCAGATAAATCCATGCTTATACTACACTATGCTGTTGGATGCTAGACAATGACTGACACCCTTGCAGATAAATCCATGCTTATGCTACACTATGCCGTTGGATGTTAGACAATGACTGACACCCTTGCAGATAAATCCATGCTTATGCTACACTATGCCGTTGGATGTTAGATAACAATGGACACTCTTACAGATAAATCCAGGCTTATGCTAACCTAAGCTCTTGGAAATTGGAACATGATTTACACTCTGTTATACTGTACATACCCAGATGTTAGAGATTAATCTGGGCCTATACTGTGCTGTTTGAGTTTAGACCATGCTGTACACTCTCATATAATGTGCATACTTAGAAGCTGCAAATGAATCCAGGCCTATGCTACACTGTGCTGTTGGATGTTGTATAATGATTTACACCCTGTTACATTATGCACACCCAGATGTAACAGAATAATCTGAATCTATGTTACACCATGCTGTTAGATGTATCTTGATTTACACCCTGTTACACCATGCACACCCAGATATGCTCTGCTGTTGGATGTTTTATAAAGATTTACACCCTGTTACACCATGCATATCCAGATCTTACAGATTAATCTGAATCTAAGTTACACCATGCTGTTAGATGTATCTTGATTTACACCCTGTTACACCATGCTGTTAGATGTATCTTGATTTACACCCTGTTACACCATGCTGTTAGATGTATCTTGATTTACACCCTGTTACACCATGCTGTTAGATGTATCTTGATTTACACTTTGTTACACCATGCTGTTAGATGTATCTTGATTTACACCCTGTTACACCATGCTGTTAGATGTATCTTGATTTACACCCTGTTACACCATGCTGTTAGATGTATCTTGATTTACACCCTGTTACACCATGCTGTTAGATGTTGGATCATGATTTACACCCTAATATATGATGCATACCCAGATCTTACAGATAAATCCAGCAATACCTAACACAAATACTGCAAAGTAAACAGCCATTGAGTGTACCATGTATACTTACTCCTACACTGTGCTGAACAACTGCGCCTATATTCTGCAAACTCTGAAACTTGTCCTTTGTGATGGACCCAAACTGTGTAATCCTATCCCCAACATTCAGTCCCTGTTAAAAAACACACCAAACTTGATTTGACTTTGTATGCCACCCATGGCAGATTAGATTTGTAAGATTTGTAAGAGTAAAAAAAGGTCACAAAGTGAAAAAACTTATAAATAATGGAACATTAATTAATTTGCAGGAATATTTAATCGGGTCATACATATACAAAAAAGTCAAAGACTTTATCAGAAATGTTAAACATTTCTTTTTTTAAGGAAAACTTGCATAACGGATATAAAAATTTAATCAGAGACTTATATGCATAAAAGTATCAAATTTTGTGGCTTTGGATGAAGATGATTTAAGAGTGTCACTGTCTGCATTTAACTAGACTAATACACTATAATATTTCATTATTTCTCTTTTTATTGTAATGGTCCAGATTTATCAACCTGATATATCCATCATACAAAGATCTGAAATTTCATCCAATATACACAGTTCAAAGTCCCAACTTTCCAGCCAGATGATAAATGAATTGGCCTATTTAAGTGGATGTGAGGTGTCTTGGCTTCTTAAGGGGCTGTTATGTGGCTTGGCTGTTTAAGAGGCTGTGAGGTGACTTGGTTGTTAAAGAGAGGTATCTGAAAAGAGGTTAAATTAACCATACACAAAGAAAGTAGCAAGGGGGAAAAAAAAACTGGACAGATACCAAACATTCATTTCATTTGAATTGAATCTAGTCAAAACTCAATATTTATCAATTCAACTGCTTGTTATCCTCAAGCCAGATGAAAAAAATAACATGGCTGATTAATGGATTCATGGTTCAAGACATTTAGGTAACCAAGACTCTATTCTCACCAAAGGTTACCAGAATGGCAACATTTGAGTTGACACCCTACTTGTTTGATTCTATGTTCACTTAGCAAAAACATGAGTTCCAAGAGAATGTCTATTTCACTCACAGCAGAGAAGGCAGGAGAACCCTCATCAACCCTATCAACAATAGCAAACGGTTCCCGAGGAGTGTCTTCAATTTCCATGGGGATGGGAGACTGGTTTCCAGCCTTTTCTTTTTCTATCCTGGCTTCAGCATGGATTTTATACAATTCTTCTTCAATTTCTTTCATCAGAGCTTTATGATCATTCTGTAAACCTGTAAATAATAATAGCAATAAGAGCGCATAACTGATAGCATTTTATGATCCTAAATTTATAATTAATTATTACTAATGGTCAGGAGAGAAAAGCACTTTCTGAGTGGACATTTATTCCAAATACTGGCTTATTCAAAGTACAAAACAATTATTTTGGCTTCTTCAGTGAGGCACCTTTGAGTCATTCTGAAACAACCTTCTGTGGATTCTAGGATGTAAAACAGACCCAATGCAACTGCCTATATGTTGTAAGATTTCAACATTAAATCACATGATTATAAATTTGACTTGAAGCAAGCTATTATTATTTGTGCACTGGACAACATGATCATACACTGAACCTGATAAACACTTCTATCGATATTGCTTGTAGGATAAAGTTAAGATAATTTCCATGCCTGTATATTTGATAATGTTCTCTAATCTACATGAAAAACAATTTCAATATAATACCACTGATAGATAATATATATAATTCATATAAAGCTGGTAAACATACAGAGTCAAGAATGGGTGTTGATATTTTTACCTTCCTTGAAATGTTATTGTCAATTATCATAACCTTTAAAAATATTCTTGGGGTACATACACAAATAACAGCTGTAAGAAGTAACTGTGTTAGTGTACAAATACAATTTTAAAGACATGCCAATTATTTTGATACCAGCAGAGGTTAGTAGATACATTTATGTTTAGTTGCACCAATTACAGTCCTTCATTCTGTAGTGTTTAGCTGTACAAATTATAGCTCTTTATTCTGTACAGTGTTTAAGTATACCAATTACAGCCCATCATTCTGTAGTTTTGTACCAATTACAGCCTTTTATTCTGTAGTGTTTAGTTGTACCAATTACAGCTCTTCATTCTGTAGTGTTGAGTTGTATCAATTACAACCCTTTAATATGTAGTGTTTACTTGTACCAATTACATTCCTTTATTCTGTACGGTGTTTAGGTGCACATATTACAGCACTTTAGGTTGTACAGTTAGCTTTTATCCTTATGCAATAAGTCAAACATAAGAAAAGTTTGAACCTCCTGTTTTACTGCCAGAGATAGTAAAGACAGTCTTCTTCATAGCCAAATGAAAGGAGTGAATTCTGCAATAATGTAACACATTTCACACATAAAAGACCCGAATGATTAACATGTGCAACATGAATTTATTTGCTGAGATATGCATAAATGCATTACAACTGGACTAATTGATTTATTAAGGATAAGGATTTGTAAATGTGCTTATGATGAAATAGATTAACATAAATTTTAACTAAGATGTTGACTAAGACCTGGTTCTTTAAAAAGATCAGTGTAATGACTTTTGTTATAACCCAAAGGTCTTAAACTAAGTAACAGAAACGAGTGAAAACAAACATGTTTCATAAAATTCAACAAATAATTTATTTCCTTAGAACACAATGTGAAAATTTGAATTGAACTTACAAAATTGTGAATTAAATAACAAATAGTCTTCAAAGTTATATCACAAGTGCAGATATATGAAACTACAACTGACTTTCAGTGGTATTTCAAATACATTCTAATATTGAATGTGTTGATATGTCTGTAGTCTCTAACCTGCAAATGTTTCAATTCTCTGGATTATGCTGATGTGCTAAGACTTATAATGTATCACACTAATATAATTCAAACATGTCCTTGTCTTAATACACAATAATTCCAAATTAATGTTTTAAAATATTATTGATGAGCACTTTGTATTCCAGTGAATAATAATTTGAATACATAAATCCACCCAAATTCAAAATTTAGCACAACAATAAGAATGATTCTCTTCAAATATTAAGGCAAAAATGAGAACTTTTTCAAGTAAACAACATTACATAAAAAGCTAAAACACAATAACAGAGCCATGACACAGGTCAGTCTCCTTTATAAAATATTCAAAGTTATCAATAAGTTTAGGAATTTCCAAGAGGAAAACTGATGTCCTAGAATCAGATCTAAATAAATATGTTTACCTCTAATGATAATCATCTGAACATTTAATCCACAATGAAAGTGAAACATCTGCAATGTATTGTGTTGCTTACAATGTAAATGTCAATGGTCAAGTTGACTATTAACTTGATCTAAGACAAGGTCATGTACAAAATATGGATGTACATAAAATCTAATCATTAAGAAAAGCCAGCAAACAATACAAACTAAAATATACAAAACACTTTAATTGCTAAGATTCATTAAAAGGTTGGTTAGATATTTTGCATCCAGCAGAATACTACAAAACACTAGGATTTCAAAAAGCGGAAAAGTGAAAAAGTCAAGAATGATTTTAATTGGTAAATTAAGGATGACCTCAGTATACATGTAGAACTTCAGAAAGTGGAGAGAGCCAAGAAAATTTAAAAAATCATCGTAATCAGAATGATTTTAATTGGATGACATAAGAATTTTATCAGTATGCATGTTGTTATCAGTTCTTTTTCTTTTTTATGTTGTACACATTTGCAAACAATAATTTACCTGCCTATGAAATGGTCAACATGACTCAGCACAAAAAGTTAAAAGTAAATTCAACAAGTTACAAACATTCAACTTATAACAAAGCATCTTAAAATGGTACATGACTGACCATTTTATGTTCATATCAATAATCATCTGACCTCATTATTAGTGCACAGTGCTCTAAATTATTTAATTACTTACAAATGATGCGGTGCCTGGCATGTCTGACTGAATACACATCTATGTCTGCTCTTGGGTAGCCCTCTGCATCCACTAATGGACCCTTCATTCCAACTCCACCTTGCTAAGAAATAAAAGGAGAAATACTGTAATGCAACATTGTAAGTCAATAATAAGATAGTTATAGATCCTATTGAAATGAGTTAGTCGGTAAATAAGTACACACAAGTTTGAATCTATCTATTGTAGGATGTGTAGTGCTGTGGTTTGGCAGATATCTGCTAATAAGCAACTTGTGCAAGTAACTAAGACATCACACTTCCAATATTAAAGCCAAGACGGATTCTGTGATATTAAAAGATACCAAAGACTGTGCTCTGTGATCGGTACAAGTATTAGATCCTAATGCTTATTTACTGCAGGGTACAATCTGGTGAAATTGGCTACTTCCAATTGATGGTTTCCAGCAGAAAGACTGTGACCGTAATGGTGAAAATAAAGGTTAATTCACTGGATTAGATTCATGTGATGGTCGTCTGAGAGTTATGCATTGATATTTTACATATTTTAAATGGATATCTGTAGCTTTTCAGTCTTTTGGCAATTATGAAGTGATGAAAGCTGCGTTGCAAAAGTCAAATTGAGCAGAGGCCAGGGCCACACTTGCACTCCTTGTGTTAATTTATCATAATGATCTGGTCATTTCATGTTGTCAAACTCCTATGTCTATAAATACATTGATACAGTCACACTTGACTATTAAGCAACAGGTGGTGCATAGTCAAAGATAAAGACAGAAGTGATAGGACAGTCAGAAGAGTAAAGGCAGAAATAAGTAAAAGAGTGTCAGTGTATGTTTTTGTTCCTTCATACTCAGACCAATCCGGCTACCATGGCAGTTATGAGATATGAAACCTCAACCAGCATAGCCCTGAGAATCACTAGGTCTTACTTGTAGCCGACTAGTTCATTAGCGTGTGATTTTGGAAAGCTCCTGCTTGTGAGATACCAATTCTGGAGCTTCTGCAATTATTGCTGGTAATTTGTTCCAAGTCCATTTTGTACATGGGAAGAAGCTAAATTTGAAACAATTTGTCAATGCTGACTTTAATTGGAACTTTTTCCTGTGGTCTGCCCTAGTATGTATGGCTATATGTCAGGGTCAGGTATTTGTCCGTTGGTATGTTCCCTAAGTTGTTCGCAATCTTGTACAACATGGTCAACTAGGCCTTGGTTCGCCTGGATTGGAGTGATTACCATTGGAGATGGTTCAACATTGCACTGACACTGCTAGTGTTACGATATGTATTTGTGGTGAATCTAGCAACTCTTCTCTGAACTATCTCTATCTTATTCATTAGATTTTTATTATGTGGGTTCCACACAGTCGAGCAATACTCAAGACCTGGTCGAACCAGAAGGAAATATGTTGTGCTGTTTACTTTTTCGTTGTTGATTTGGAGGTTGGAGGAAACTCTATCATTACAGATGTTATGTGTATTAGTTAATCGAAGAACACATTGAGATTTAACACGATTATTAAAATCAAGTCAATTTTCATACAGATTCTAATACATCGCCTAATTCCTTTATCTCAGCTTCTATTTCGTCTCTTCTTTTCATTAGCTGATTCATCTTTGCCATGGTCGCCGCCATGTTGCTGATCTCAATCATTCCAATGCATCCAAGTTAACGCGAAGCTTGTTATGATATAAGCTTTTCCACAGGTGCTCGACGCGAGCTTGATTCTAAGAAAGAAAAAAAAAAAAACAACAATAATCTGAAAGAAAAAAAAATTCATACAGTGACAAAAATACCTCAGATTACCCTCATGACCCATTCTGACATTGGACCCTGTCTATCATACCAGAGATATATTATGATAGAGAGGGTTCAATGTCAGAACCGGTCCTGCGCATCTTCATCTCTACCTAACTCATTAACTTATTCATGAATTAGAAAGTTCCTATTTGACATCTATCCAAATCTGGCCATTTTCACGCTGTTTTCCTGTTTTCTCAACCCGAATAAACAGCATTCACTCTTAATATAGGAGTAAAGATGAACTATGTCAGTTATTAGAGATATTTTGCAAGACCATTCGATCAAATTCTTTTGCTTATAATGTCAAAATACTTCACTTTTGTACACTAAGATAAGCAAACCAAAATAAATTATGTTCTCTACGGTGATGCACGGGAGAAAGAAGAATGAACAGAGTAAATAGATAGGTTTTTATATAAAAAAAGTCAATGGAGGAAGTTATATATATATATATATATATATATATATATATATATATATATATATATATATATATATATATATATATATATATATATATATATATATATATATATGTGTGTGTGTATGTATGTATGTATGTATGTATGTATGTATGTATGTATGTATGTATGTATGTATGTATGTATGTATGTATGTATGTATGTATGCATGCATGCATGCATGCATGCATGCATGTATGTATGTATGTATGTATGTATGTATGTATGTATGTATGTATGTATGTGTCTGTGTGTGTTTGCAAAGCTTATAGTGTTGAAGAATGAGATTCTAATGTTTGAAAACAGATTCAAACATAGATTACATTTAACGATGACAACGGATAAAAATTAGTACTAACCACGATGGCAGAGTGTGCTAAAAGAAGAAGGAATGATTGTATATATGAGCTGTGGATAAATATGTAGATATGTATGGGAGTAAATTTACAATTTGTTATGTGTTTTGTATGCAGAGAATAAAAAGACTTAAAAAGCGAAGAAGGACTATGATGATGACCATGATGGTATTTCTATGTATCAAGGCTTGTTCCCTCAACACTCATTGGCATTAGTACAAGTTCCCTCAACACTCATTGGCATTAGTACAAGTTCCCTCAACACTTATTGGCATTAGCACAAGTTCCCTCAACACTCATTGGCATTAGCACAAGTTTTCCGTGATCAAAAACATTTCCCCACTATTAAGTTTGTTAGTTTTATCTTCTAATTATATCTAGAGTGATGATAGGCGGCAATCGCGAAGTTTGGACAAAGATCAATGTAAAATGCCAAAACTATTATTGACCATGAAATAATAATCATTTGGTTTTACTTGAAAGCGTCTG
This sequence comes from Potamilus streckersoni, assembly GCA_016746295.1. Classification (NCBI taxonomy): domain Eukaryota; kingdom Metazoa; phylum Mollusca; class Bivalvia; order Unionida; family Unionidae; genus Potamilus; species Potamilus streckersoni. The sequence continues at coordinate 740,951 of JAEAOA010001337.1, forward strand.
GGTGGTGTTTATATTGGAACTTCTAACTCTTCTAGTTGCTTTGTCGATATATTTAACCAAACAATTAGGTTAGACCCCTAGTAACTCAGTAACAATTGCTTCTGTTGTCACATACTTTTCTTTGAATAATAGGTTCAATCTTATGGAAGTTTGGTACTTGTTATCTTTTCTATAAATATTTTCCATGTTGGACTTCTAAATATTTTAAATTTGATATTTTAACAATACTTTTAACTTTAACTTGTTTTTATGTGACAAATTTTGCTTACTATCGTTTTCGTTCACGGTTTCTTCTTCAGTTTCCTCTGTTTGTCATGATGTTCTAGTTTTATTTACAAGTTTTTATTTTGGATTTCACAAATACAATAGATTGGTCATATCCTATCACCACTATTTCTTCTTGTGTGAAACATAAGACAATTTGTGCTGATTTAGTTCTGGCTTTCTACCTTGCATGAATAGTACGAAAACTTTCGCTTATTTTATTTCCCCAGTTTTTTCAATAACTACACTAATTTGCTTGCAGGATTAACAATTTATCCAACAATGGTATACATTCTGTATCTTGAACTGCTTGTCAATCATACATACATACACACAAACACATACATACATACATACATACATACATACATACATACATACATACATACATACATACATACATACATACATACATACATACATACATACATACATACATACATACATACATACACACACACACACACACACACACACACACACACACACACACACACACACACACACACACACACACACATACATACATACATACATACATACATACATACATACATACATACATACATACATACATACATACATACATACATACATACATACATACATGCATACATACATGCATACATACAATCGGATATTTACTTTGCATATATTTTGTGTTTCTTTATTCTTTCAAGGAAGGATTATGTGTCATTACGTTATTTTAACGGTATGAAAGTGGATCTAATATGGTGGTAATATGATATGTTTGATAAATTCTCCAACTTGTCGCTTTATTAAACTAATTAGTAAAAGCTCTGTACATAGATTTTGACTGCTCTTTACAAGATTATCATACCTTCTTCTGGATTTTACGATTCAGTTTTACGATCACCATACACGTGTTTTGCTTAGTGTTACAATATTTTGCTTGGAAGATCACCAGAACTACTTAATAGTTCCTTCATAGTGATTTAATTTTTTTTATTACTCAAACATTATATATTATAATTTCATCACAACCACTAGCAAACTTTCTAGTATCATCAGGTTCTGTTTTGATTTGTGCAGCTATTACGTTATCATCTTTATATTAAAGATTTTCAAATTTCTTGATTTTAAAATCTTCACCAATTTCAGCTTATATTTTGGGTTACTTAAAAAGAGAATAAGTCACAGCAATTAAAAAAAATATCATTTACCTCAAGTGGTGAAAATAATAACCAAATTTTATCCATAAATTGACAAAAATGAGCAGGAAATGAAAATAGTACATATGCTAGAAATACTCAAAGGTCAAAATCAGTGTCAGATTATGTAATTTTTATATGACACCGTTGATTAGCAGATTTTTTCTAATAGAATTGAAATTTAAAAACATGCCACCAAAAAGAATTAAATACTTCACTGGAGTTTTTCTCTGTAATGAGTGCGAGTTCGATAAATTTCAACATGTAGATTCCAGGAAGATAAAGGGAAGGAAAGTTTTGTAGTATTTGTATTAAGATATCAATTTGGGAAGAAAAAAAAAGTAACATCTAAGTTGTGTTAGACTATGTTGAAACTACTAGATATTGAGAGAAAATTCCGCTAAAATGTATCGGATTAACCTGTCCTGTCGTCTTCTTGTATATTTGCCTTTAGAAATCGCTAGCCCCGGTACAATAGTTTATTATACGGATGGGACAAATAACGATTTAATTTAGAACTCGCTTTATTTACAAATGTCACAAATTTAATCAGCAAATTGGTAGGCGGTCTAGTTTAAAAGTTCATGGTATGAATGGCCTCACTTGCAATAAATGTTCAAGTATTTTAAACAACATACGACTTAAAAGGTCATTCGCTTAAGAGACAACCCTTTATTAACATAGACATCTCTGGTTTGGGACAAGGACGCGAGTGATACTTTGGGACGACGACGCGCGTTATACGCAAATGTTACACTAAATTCTCAGGATATAAATAAGGCCGAGCCTTATGTGAATCTTTAACTTGTCAGTTCCAGATCAGAGAGAGTGTCTATTTACATTTTACAGCGATCTCCGCTACCTCTAATTGCCAGAGCTTCTCCCTACCCTACCCCCACCCAAAAAAAAGATGTAGCCGTATCTACACCATTATAAGTGACACCTTATCTTTAAGAGGGCCGAACTTTCTTCTCTCTCTTCCTATCTGATCAAGATTCAAAGCATCTCTTAAAGTAGCGATAATTTCCTTCTCATAGCAAGAAATGAGAAGCAGGTTATGTTAGAAAATAGCAACTAAAGAACAACTACATAACAAGAATAATATTCTTACATAACATTTGCATCTGATCTAACATAGGATAGACAGCTAATTAGAAGCCTTTGAGAGTAACATCGAGAAAATTAAAACACCCCTGGTAAATTATATGACTTCAAACTTTATTGCTTAAATATAAATGTTAACAAAGAAATCAAAGAAAGAGATTAAAAAGCGGATTCATTATCGCAGCACAAAACTAAGCAGCAAATGACTGCTTATTCCTTGTCCATGACACCGAATGCTTTAAGCCAAAGTGGTATATGTGATTGAATATAAAAGAATGTGACTTATAGTACAGTTATATTAGTAAAAACAACATAATCTAGAGATTTCAGATATAAGTGACACAATCAAGACGATTAAAAGGTGCAACAGTTAGAAAGTTTTGTCAGAAATAATACGATGAGTTGAGGAAACCAAAACCGATGCAAAAGAGAGAAGTGGTTCAGGTTAGCATGTATGTAATTGAAAAAAAAAGACGAATGTCTAAAAAAGACTTACCAGACTCTTTAGACACTTCCTCATCATGCTCTATCAATTTTATTTGTCGTATATGTCTGAGTGGTATTCAAGATTTGATTCGGTATGCCTATGTAGGGTCATTTTAATGCCACCTCTAATTCCACACTCAGTCATTGGGAACACTGTATAATCTGTCAAAAATTAAGATTCAACACCAGATATCTTTAACTTGGTGTTATGTCAACATTGTAGTCTTTCATATATAGACGTTTCCAAATTTCCAAATTGTTAGATGTCACGAAGTGGCAGCATATAGTTCTTTACTTAATAGTTCTGAGGGGTATCTAATATTTTAAGGATGAAGTTTAACGTCACAACAAATACACACCTGTATTCTTCATTTCATATGCTCGAATAAGAGACATGAATAAAACTATTGTGTTTCTTGAAATCGTTCTAAGTTATCTGTGTACTCGTACGTGTGGACGTTCTTTCTCAAAGTCTTGGATTCATGTTTTCAAAATGTTTAACTGTCTCAACGAGCACGTCTTAATTTAAATATTAAGCCAGATGTTCTAGAGTTTGCCCCCAATTAATTGTTATTTCTTAGCAACTTTGCTGCACGCTCTCCAGGTGCGACCATACTTTTTAAGCCGATTGTCTACGAAGTCCTTGGTTAACGAAATACGTATTTTTGTCAATATTCGATATTATTTATATTCTTCAGAACAGTTTTCACAAGTATTTTGATGAGCGTCATTAAGGAAGAAATAAGAACGAATAGTGAGATACAGAATAGGTATCTCTAATTTGTAAATCAGTCTGTAAGGTGTGGCAAAAGGTGTGATTAAACGTTCAATGACACCATTTATTTAACAGCTAAGGAATATGTTCAAGTATCTGTGTTCAGTTTAGCTAATTTGTTTACAGAATAGAATATCTGATGACATGTTTATTTAGGTATGGCAAAACGTAATAAAAGAATTCCAACAAATTTTGACTGTTACCGCTATAAATATGGTAATTTTTATCAGATTTCACCGCCTGTTGGTAGAAGCAGGTTTGCATTTTCTCAGCATGATATATAATGTATCGTTTATTAAAGTATCGATGTTCATGTTATGGTAAAACAATGATGTATTGATTCCACAATGTATATGTCTGTTCGTGAAGGGTATAGGTGTTAGAGCTGGGTTTAATTTCTTCCCACAGCCCAGTTAATTATCACTTGACCTAGCACGCAAACACACACACACACATACATACATACATACATACATACATACATACATACATACATACATACATACATACATACATACATACATACATACATACATACATACATACATTTTACATACATACATACATACATACATACATACATACATACATACATACATACATACATACATACATACACATACACATACATACATACATACATACATACATACATACATACATACATACATACATACATACATACATACATACATACATACATACATAATAATTCAATTTCTGAAATGCCGTACCGTTCCACAAAATAGTAATGTAAGATATATGAAATCCCTAAAATGGCCCATTAAATAATACAATTGAAGAAACCTTCAAACGTAGAGATATTCTGATAAAATTATTTAAACACACACACACTCTCACTCACTCACTCACACACACACACACACACACACACACACACACACACACACACACACACACACACATTAAGTTCCTTATATGAGAAGAAGAAAATCAACATGGAGGGGGGCTTGCTTTTGTTTCCATTCTGTTTGGAAAAAAAACGAACCCACTATCTTTCAAAATTTGCTTAATTTTGTTATGTAGTGCTGATGTAGTTTTAAAAGGTTTTCTTGTTGAAGGTTTTCCAATTTTAGTAACTACAGTTATCTTTGATGGTCGTTTGGCATCATTTGTACAAACTTAAAAGTGTTCCGTGCCGATATGCTTTCAGACCAATTTTGTCATTTTCTTAAATTTTGATAGATTCGTTTAAATGTATTCCATTTTAATAATGACGGTAAGTCTGGTTGTGAATTGGTGTGATTTGTGTTAGCTCTTCAAATCTGCCTCTTTCTTTTAGGTGGAACAATTGTCTGCTGACTTGTGTATGATATCAATGTTTATCTTTTTAGTGAAAATAGCAAGCTTATTTGATTTGGAATCGATATCGTTTGTAAAACATACAAAGCCATTCATGTCAAAATGCTTTCAGCAAAATTTGGCAAAATTTTGATTAGTAGTCGTGCAGAAAAAGTCGTTCAAAAGTTTATCCAGTTTTAGTATCAACGACCATATTGATCGCAGACCGGCATCTTTTTTTTTTTTTAAAAAAATTCCAAGTTCGTAATGAAAGGACGCATTTACTAAATTTTGTCAAGTTCTGTTTAGCAGTTTTAAGAAAAAGTTTGAAACTACCAGGGGTCATAGTTAATGTCGGTTTGGTTGAGTCCTACAAATATAATAAAACTTTATTTGAGATGTTTTCTGACTATTCAAGTGAAATTATATCGGAGCAGAAGTCGTTTAACAACTTTTCTATTTTTAGTAATGATAGCCATATTTTGTAAAATATTGTAAAACTGTAAAATAATAAAATTGTAAAATATTGCTGCACGCTCTCCAGGTAATACTGTAAAATAATAAAATTGTAAAAATTGTAAAATTGTAAAATACTAATAAATTTTGTAAAACAAAATATGAATCCTTTAATGTGAAGATGTTCTTTGTCGGGTTTTGTTCAAATTCGTTCTGATGTTTTTTAGAACAAGTTGTAAATAGCAAAAATCGATGGACGCACAATCGACAGCAAACAAGACACGACGGACGAAGGGCCAGAACATAAGCATCTCTTTGACTTCCGTTCAAGTGAGCTAAAATATCGTGTCAATATTCTTCTGTATATTGTTAAAAATTACGAATTAATGTTTGAGGAATTATATCCTATGAAACTTGAATGAACATCAAGTGAAAGTGTTTACGCAGAGATGCGAATAATAATAATAATAATAATAATAATAATAATAATAATAATAATAATAATAATAATAATAATAATAATAATAATAATAATAATAATAATTGCCCAATCTATAGATCTTTAAGCGCTTTACAATATTATATTACTCATAAAAACATACAACGACATGATTACAAAAGCAATCACAATGAAATTACAAACAAAAACACGCTGAGAATAATTAAGGATGAAAACGTTATATTAAGTCTTTAAGTCTATTCTTATAGTCGGAAAGGTGTTTGAAGAGCGCTCGTGAATGAGATCACAGTGTCTTTGTGTCTAATATAATAATAATAATAATAATAATAATAATAATAATAATAATAATAATAATAATAATAATAATAATAATAATAATAATAATAATAATAATAATACATGAGGAAATGTTTGTCTATTCTGCTTTTTGCAATTACATTGTTCAGTCTGTAGCTTTTGATACAAATGCAGTGCTCTCTCATTTATTTACATAATAGAGTTTTTGGTACCATCCTTATGCGACTGGAAAACGCGTGCAATTATAATTGACTGGACAGACGTATAAATAAGTGGTATATTTTTCATAAATGCACTAGTTTTATCGCATCATTTGCACGCTCATGACAAATAAGTTTTCCATACATGCATAATATATTTAACATTTATACATTAGGGTAAATACAGGGTACGTAAAGTTTCAAACGCTCAATAACACTAGAAAATTATACCTGATCATTGATAATCGACAAATGGTCAACTTGGACGGAAAATTATTCAGTGCAATATAAGTACTAAAACAATATAGTTGCATCATTTTTGTCCTTGCAAGGTTCAATTACAATAGATAAATATGACATTGATTTGTTTCTGACATTTAACCTTTCGGCCTACGATTGGATTTTGTAAATTTGACCCAACAGATTTGTTTCTGATAATTTTGGCGAGGCTTATCACACGAAACAGTAATAATAATTCCAAAATATCACCTAGATTTAAATTCCATTAAAATTTTGCAAAATAAAATCATTTTTGTTAGTACATACATTGTCTTTTAATTTAAATATTGGAAATATATTCGCACTCATTTCTGTTTAGTCGTCAAAGCTAAAGTGTAAACTCAAACTCCCTTCAAAATTGTATTGCCTACATTTTTTTTTTAAAAAAAAATTATTGTTTGTATTATTAGATTACATCTTTAGTCAATACTAATTTATTACATATTTTCCTGACAACAAAGAAAATTGTTTCTTGGTTTAGCATATCCAAATTTCTCTCTTTGCTCTTTAAAAACTGTCTATTCCATTATCGAGAATACGTGAATGTTGAAGCTAAATTAATTCAAAATATAATACATTTTAATGAGATGGACTTTTCGAATTTTAGTATTTCCTATGCCTTGTTCATATCTATGCGAAATTTTCTAATGCCTGCCACATTATGTGTGTGGTGCTCAAGTTAGGCTTTTCTCTGATAATTCAAGAGTTACATCCCTTGCATCCCTGTATGAAATAGCTTTATTGTAAAATGTATACAAATGCACACTACCCTATAGTCAAAGGCAGTACATCAATTCAGTAGCAATGAGGAAAAACTTTTCTTGTATCAACGATTTTTTAAAATAAAACTTAAGCCGTTGTATGTGTCCTGGATTATTAGGAAGGAAGGAATAGTTGTTTAATGTACATGTGTACAAAATACAATCAGATTTTTAATCATATTTTACATCAATTAATTTTGTTTAAAATAATGTTTAAAAATTTTAATTTTCCATGCCAGAAAGACGGAAAATAGGATAAATTTCAATTAATCGACGCTTTTTTTTAAACCATTGGAGTTTATTTACATGCATTCACTAATAATGAGACAACATATACCAGTCCTTTATCTTCATCTTCTAAGTAGCATTAGCAGTACCAGCAACAGTATAAGTAATACTAGTAGTACCAGCAACAGTATAAGTAATACTAGTAGTACAGCAACAGTATAAGTAATACTAGTAGTACCAGAAACAGTATAAGTAATACTAGGAGTACAGCAACAGTATAAGTAATACTAGTAGTACCAGCAACAGTATCAGTAATACTAGTAGTACAAGCAACAGTATAAGTAATACTAGTAGTACAGCAACAGTATAAGTAATACTAGTAGTACCAGCAACAGTATAAGTAATACTAGGAGTACAGCAACAGTATAAGTAATACTAGTAGTACCAGCAACAGTATAAGTAATACTAGTAGTACCAGCAATAGTATAAGTAATACTAGTAGTACAGCAATAGTATAAGTAATACTAGTAGTACAGCAACAGTATAAGTAATACTAGTAGTACCAGCAACAGTATAAGTAATACTAATAGTACCAGCAACAGTATAAGTAACACTAGTACCAACAACTGCATAACTAATACAGTAGTAGCATCAGCAGTATTGGTGACTGTACTAGTGCATATATCCGTAATAAATGTGTTAACTATATCTCTCTCTCTCTCTCTCTCTCTCTCTCTCTCTCTCTCTCTCTCTCTCTCTCTCTCTCTCTATATATATATATATATATATATATATATATATATATATATATATATATATATATATATATATATATATATATATTAATACAAATATACTATCATACAGGTTAGAGAATTTACTCGCGGACCTGGGTTCACAACTCCGTAGAGTACGAATTATAATTCTTTAACCAGTATGATAGTATTATTTGTATTAAAATATTAATTCTGCCTACAATTACCAAGCATTCTTCTATAGAATCCAGGGATAACACTTTTTGTTCTGTTTGGTATATGTTTATAATTCTTTATATATATTGAATATAGTATGTATTTGGACACTACTTTGAAAGACAAACATAGATTAAATTTATCAAGTCAACGATTGAGCTTAAGTTGATTAATTCCCACGGCTTACTTGCTCTAACTGGGAGCAATGTATACACAACCCTCATGCATGTTCTGCATGCTGGCGAGGATATCTGTAGACTATCATACTATTAAGGGGGCACAGACGGGCCAAAAGAAAGCCGGTTAAAACGTTGATAGGCGTTTGCTGGATGTTATTTACTGCATTCGCTAAATACACAGCTGCTTTACCAGTATGCATGTCTACATTTTTGCTGTTGTTGTTGCTGCTGATGATGATGATAATAATTTCAACGACTATGATGATAATCACAATTATGTGGTCGCCATCGTTTTTGTATTTGTGGTAGTAACTAAATGAATAATGGGGTTACATGGGCACTTTTAATTAGAAATGTATTTCTGTTTATTTGTTTTTAAAGGATGCGGGTTCTTATGACATGCAATGACGGTGGTATAGTAGTACCAATAATAATATTAACAATTTGCAACAACAGTAGATGTTGTTGATGTGTTGATGTTGTTGCTACTGTTGTTGTAAAAGTAACTGCAGCAGCTCTCTCTCTCTCTCTCTCTCTCTCTCTCTCTCTCTCTCTCTCTCTCTCTCTCTCTCTCTCTCTCTCTCTCTCTCTCTCTCTCTCTCTCTCTCTCTCTCTCTCTTGCAATCAATCAACAGTTCCTTATCTTATCAAATTACATATGACAACATTAGCTGACATAGAAGGCTGCAGCGGTAGCAGAGGCTTATGTTTAAGATTAGTTTTGAGCAAAAAATTAAATCACACGGTTCTAATCTCCTACATTAACCACGTGGGAAACACTGGATGTAGGGCCATTTCAGGTCATTGGTTGCTGATACGGCTTCTACATTCACACCAGGAAAATGTAGTCGATAACTAACTATACCACATGTATAGGGTCTTGCATTATATTCACATATGCTTTAGCTGACAGAAGCTTTATGAAAAAAGTGGGGTTTTAAATTTTACAAATGTTTTGTATGTAATGAGATAAGTATACCCCTAGTGAAAACATTTTATTTAATTTTTATCAAATGTTTGACCACCAGTATTATAAATTTTTGTTTAGATGGTTGTTCTTTCGCGTCACAAAACATTTTCATGATTTTATATCATCAGCTAAGTCGTTCTTGATTGAAACTCTCAAAAGAATGATTTTATTAATTCATCTATACTCTGTCCTTCTAATAAGTCAATGAATGCAAGACTGATATACAAGACTGAAACCACCATTCAATCTATATGTTAAAAACCAACTGTACAAATAACAGGTCAATTACAATTCGGAAAGAGTATATGGCTATATTATACAAATAATCGGGTTTCATCTGACTGCCTATGGGGAAATTCAAGAAAACTCGGCCTGGAGTTATAATACATAAATACATTTACAAATTCACCTTTCACTGGATGTGTAGCTACATAGATGGATGGATGGAGTGATGGAATGAGGGATGAAGAATTGTTAGTAAATCGAGAACGCTTGCAATATAGTCAATATCATTAACCAATTGTACCAATATGAATGATCTCTATTTGATCTCTTCACACATACATACATACATACATACATACATACATACATACATACATACATACATACATACATACATACATACATACATACATACATACATACACACACACACACACACACACACACACACACACACACACACACATACATACATACATACATACATACATACATACATACATACATACATACATACATACATACATACATACATACATACATACATACATACATACATACATACACACATACATGTATGCATGTTACTTTTAAAAGGATAAGTATAGAAAGGTTGTTTAGATTTTGTAATAAAATAAAATATAATTTTATTATTGATTTGACTTATGTAAAAAGTGCATATTCGGTACAAAACGGAAATCATATACGATGCATTGTTGCACAAATGAACGAATAGATGAAAGCATAATGAGGATACACACCTGCGTACACAAAAAGAGATTGTTGTAATAGTAGCAGTTTATGCTCTTTCAAGAATTAAAACATATTTCATTGGATGCGATCTTAAAATCATTTCTCATCAAAGTCATGTGACCCATTTAAATCCATATTTTCCCTTGGCATGCCTTGATGTCAATGTTAGTAAATATAAAATAAGTGTTGTAATTTGGAAATTCGTTCAACGCAAATAAAAAAAAATATAAATTTTATTTTCCTTATACGTTCTTTCAATTTCATGATTATTTGTATTTCTATGGCCTTAGATGCTCGATGATTTTCGTGTTTCGGTATAGGTCACTATCCATGCAAAGATCTGCAACATTTGGGCGTTTTGTTTAACCACAGTTTGTCAAAACAGCTTGCTTGGCTATTTTGTACAAAAAGCATAAAATTTCACATATACGTTTGAGTTTAATAATGTTTCCTGCACTCAATTTGCATGTAAGCAATTTTAGACATGTGCCATTTCCCGTCCCTGTCTGGAATGAGAACAGTTCATAAGAGTGAGTCGATGTTTTTGTTTAGATTTTTTAAAGGATCTCAAATTTCTCCTAGTCAGCAACACTCCAAAATTCCAAAATAAATAGGAACAGATGGAAACATTAAAAATAACTCAAATTTCTCAATCTGACACACTACAAAGACTATTTAAATTTATTTACAAAAACAAAGTTTTGCAAAGGTTTGGAAATACAAATATATTTTGTAAATTGCAAGTTCAGATTTTTCTGACCTCTAAGTAATGAGCATAAACATGCTGAAAATGTGCTGATCTTGTCAAATATTCGAAGTCTCTTTTAGAGTTTATTGCAAACATCAGCTTAAGTTTTACATGCACTGCATTGTATTCCGTCTGAACCTCCCCATTTGGGTGGGCAGATCCGAAATTCATGTAACACTCCACGAGCAATTGGCCACTCTTGTTGAGGGCGGGATTAATGCAACCCGATTTACTACAATCTGTACCAGAGTCAGATCCCGAGAAGAGGGCTAGCGGAGCCTTTGCAGTATAGTGTTGTACTGGGAAACCAGTGTTCCACAGTTTTCTGTAGGAGCACGGCCCTTCCTGGTAGAAGAGGCCAGTTTCTGGCTTCAGACTTACCGCACCATCCTTAATTTCTTCTTCAAAAACCCATCTTCATGAGTTAAAAAACACAGAAGTGGCTTTCTTTTTTCCAATAATGGCATTTCATGCGGTGCGATGGAAGCCATTCGGTTTTGCTGTGCTCTGTACCATCGTGATTGCGGCGGCACAAAATGGTGAGTTGACCTATTTCCTAAAGTTTGACCTACTTTTTATTTCTCTGACCTGCTTTTCCACACCTTTGCATTGACAGATTATATTAGAAGAATCCGTTTTTGTTCTGTTACAGTTACAGTTTTTCTTTAAACCTTTTTCTTATTTCAAAGAATTATATGCGGTTACACAAACAGGTTGGAAATATTGTAAATCGTGATGTAGAATTTCATGCATCAAATCGGACTGGATTGTAAAAGATAGGTCTTACTGATGTATACCGTTCGATCTGTACAGACTTGTCACATCCTTGAATATACTTCGTACGCTCTGTACACACGCCTAACTGTACTCCGTACGATCTTTTTAAGATTACACAAGCTTGAATGTACTATATACGATCTTTACAGACTGATATACAAGACTAAAACCACCATTCAATCTATATGTTAAAAACCAACTATACAAATAACAGGTCAATTACAAGAAAATTACGAAAACACTCGTAGACAAATTGTGTACGATGAGATGTATCTAAAATGGAGACCCAAAGATGTGTTCTATAAAATCTATTCCAATCATTTTTACTATACCATACCATTTTCTGTCGTTTCTACTTGTCGTCATTATCTTTTTCTTCTTGTAATTTTCTTACACTACCACAATGACTATGCAAAACATTGATCATATTTTCATTTCGATTAGCATGTCAGAATAGTTCCGTTGTTAACCTTAAACAATGCCGATGTCGCCAATGCTGCTGCTGATCACATTTATTATTATTATCATTGTTGTTATTGTTATTATTATTATTATTATTATTATTATTATTATTATTATTATTATTATTATTATTATTATTATTATTATCCAGCAAAAGAATTTGTACATGTTATGTTTGTTGCCGCTTTTTTTTAAAAAAAAATATTTATCGCTAAATTGCACATCTAATTAAGTGTCAATTTTCACATAAATTTAAGTTTCCTTAGGAATAAATGTATTGAGGTCGACCTTAATGACATGCATATTGACAAAGATATGACCAGACATGATGCTTATTAGTTAACTGCTTTAATTAATTGATGGATGAATGAATACATAAATGGACGATCTGTTGTAAAGTTTGTAATGTGCTAAACCTTCCACAATGGTCGAAACGATAATGCTGTAAATAATTTCATATCACGAATATTCGCAAAGCATCACAGCAGTTTAATTCAATTAGTTTCTTTATAGTTTTATTCCGATCAAATCAACCGTGTTTCTTCCGTACCATAGAAAAGTTATCATTTGTAATCTATTTATAGCGTGTAAGAAATAAATTTTATTTACATTCTTAATATATAAATTACTTTCGTTGAGGAAACGTGTCTACTAGAGATTAAAATAATATTTTTCTTCATATAAATAAAATATATTTTTCTACATATATCTCGAGAAGTAAATTTATTCCAGCTCGTATATTCGTATAGAGTACATCACAGACACTACTGAGCATCTGAGCGCAATTAACATTTATAGCTGTATAATTGTTTTTATTGGGTTTTTAACATTTATTTTATTTTCACTTTATTCATCAAAATGCATGGGGTAGGTCCTGAGTTAACTAACTCGTTACCTATACATAACAAATGTAAGGTATCCCTGAACCATGACAAAACTACATACATTAAAAGACTTAGCACGTTTCAAAGCAAAATTAAATTAAGAAACAATAACATAATAGAAAGAGGCAGACAGAGAGACAGACATACTGTGAGACGGGATAGAGAGTAAAGACTTTGCATTAGTTACATTCAATTTTGTGCAAATTCAAGTCATATATGAAAGCTATGAAAATTAAATATTTTAAAAGATTAATTTATTTCAAAGCCAAACAAAATTATGTCAATAATAAGTAATAAGTGAGAAAGCGAAACAGATTGACTGACAGATGCAGTGCGGGGGGGGGGTCCGGTGAGGACATTGCACTGATTACAGACAATGCTGCCCATTTCTTTCATTTTATACATTAGTACTTGGAATATAATTGTAATTACTAAAACATCTACTAAAAGCATCTAATTTGTTTGACATATTTCTTCACATCCAGGAATATGACATTATGATTCATTGCTTTGTTACTTTTTACCTTTCAATATTAGATCCAGGGTTACATACGGCATGAGTTGAAAGATATCCATCGATAGAGTTCTATCTTTGCGTCCCAGATAAGGGGTAATAAAAAAAAAACAAATAGTGTAAAGCGTCTTCGTCCGCATAACTAAACCAAAAAGCTGTTCTTCACCTTTTCTTATTTCGGATCTAACTGGTCTATGCAACTGGTCCATCTAACTTGTCTATCTAACTGGTCTATGTAACTTGTCTATCTAACTGGTCTATGTAACTTGTCTAACTGGTCTATGTAACTTGTCTATCTAACTGGTCTATGTAACTTGTCTATCTAACTGGTCTATGTAGCTTGTCTATCTAAACATAAACCGAGTCTCAAGATCTCTTGAAATAAACTTCTTACCACTGACTACTACAATGCGAAGCTGAGAAAAAGATAACGAATCTATTTAGTATTCATCTCAGAAAACAAGTAAGTGATTTCAAAGAGCCTCCTTATAAAAGTCTAAAATTCCAATAATTCCCAAACATCCTTTAGGTATAAAAGACCGCCGACCATTTAATTTTCGTGTGTGTGAGGGTAGGGAGACTGGGATTCTGTTTTAAAAAAAATGAAATTCCCGACCCTAATACCCAAAATGAAATATCATTGCTCCCATTTGATTAAGCGATCTAATTATGTTCATTATATTAATTGAAAATAGAAATAATCTTGAGGTAAATGAAAAACATGAAAAGTCAGTTTCAAGGAAAATTCCATTCCCCCACTCCATCATTAAATGGTCGGTCCCCGAGGCAATGATGTTGAAAAAAAAAGTAATATGAGACTTAAAGAAAACGATTGATGAGTTGGTTTGCACACTGTGCAGTCGAATTTATATGCTCTAAACTAGTTTAAGTGGTTTTCGAAAATTCAAATAAATTTAGAATAATTTCTGCATTTTGTACAATGTTTCATGACTCTTTTGTCGTATATGTGCTGTAGACATTTAATAGCTCACATGAAATCCTTTTTCCTCAGACCGTCAAGAAAGATTTTCCCCATCAACACACATATACACGCAAGCACGCGCGTTTGCTTAAACACTCACTTATAAACATAGTTTTCAGTGCTACTTTATCAAAACCGCAAAGTCCTCTGTTGACGCCATCGTGGGCGGATAGAAAACCCTCCGTCTGCAAGAAAACTTAAAAAAAAGAACCGCAAAATCCTCTGCAGAAGGCACGATCGTGGGCGGATGGAAACCCTCCGACTGCAAGTAAACTTGGAAAAAAAAAACTGCAATAAAACGTATATCTAATATAAGTTTTATATCTGTACCAAGCAGATGGCATAAAACGGTACCAAAATTAAATAAAAGCGTCACCAAATTTAAAAACCGTTTATTCCATTCGTAAAGCTTTGAAGCGGAAAGGGAATGAGGAATATTTCACAAAACGGACATCTCTTCCAGTTGTGCAAATTTGTAACGTAGAATATTATCGGTCAAAATCTAATTCCAGGTTTCGAGCTTGACCTGATCTAATCTTTGTCCTGGATAAAGAAATCGGGCTCCCTGTTTTGACCTTTTTTTTTTCGCAACTCCACAATGAAATCAGAGTCTTTGATAAACGTACTTGTGTGGATGGACGGCTTTTGATTCAATTTAAGCTAGGCCTGACAAGAAAGAAAACGCTTAACATATGTTTTATCACACTCGTGGTTCCCATGAATGTTGCAAATGAAGCAAAAATTTCGGGAAAGCAGCGATAAGCATTTTATCATGTACCATAACATGTGTTCAAAAACGGCCACAAAAGAATGCATGCTGTTTATCTCATGAGAAGCTACTTTTCGCATGTTGGGGTGCTGCTGTTACCCAGCTGAGATATCAGAGATCTTACAATTTCTTTTTATATAAATATTCTTCGATCTACCTTCTCATTTTACTCATCTGTTCAATTTTAATTCCGTTATTTTTTCCCAAACGTGCGCCACCATTTGTTGGTGAAAGATTTAAAAAATATTTATGAACATCATATTAATTTATATTTAAGTTGTGATCGTTGTGAGAATATAACTGAATAAATCACAAAGAAATTTAATGCACCACGTCCTCACATGGTGGAGTGTTGAGGTGTGGTGGGCAGTTGTTTTGTTTGAATGTTTAAAATTTGTATCTTTCGTTGGCACCAGAACATTTAATATCAGTTATGATGTGTAACCGTATGTACGCGCACGAATACATTTTCCATTTTTCTCGAATATCCCAGCCATGAGCTGAGTGAATTTGTAGACTTGAACCAATATCATTTTTTAATATCGTAAATGATTGTAATAAAAATGGTAAAAGAGGAAAGAAAGCAATAGAGAAAAATATATTTTTTTACAGGGGGAAAATAACGCAAATATCGTAAGAAACAAAATGCAACCTACATAAATTAAACCTTTTTAGACCTCGCGTCTTTTGTCAGATATAGTCGATACATTGTCTACTTCGTGTTAAATGCGAGAGGTGGGGGCTGGAGCGTAAATTCGTAGCAATAGCCTGTCCAACTCAGTTTAAGTGCGATGGTGCGGGGTGGGGGCGGGGGCGTAAATTAGCACGAAAGGCCAGTGTAACACGTTAGTGTAATTAAACTACATGTCTTATACCGTGTATCAACCTTTCCCGCACCAGAAATGTGGGAAATTTGCACGACATCGAGATATCGTCATTACATTTTCGGGAAATAATATTAAATTTGTGTTAAAATGTTTAAAATGTGTTTGCACTAACACAAATTTAATATTATTTCCCGAAAATGTAATGACGATATTTAATGTAATGATGTCTTGCAGATTTCCCCCATTTCTGGTGCAGGAAAGGTTGATATCTCAAGTTTTGACCTCAAGTTCCGTTTGGGACGACAGCAATCAAGTGTTTTCATCTTTTATCTTTTTCTGTGGGGGGATACGGAGTATTAAAAACAAGAAAGCTATATCGTACCCAGACAAGTAGGGCACAATTCCTTGCCGTCGGACATGACCACGGCAGTTGACCTGAACTAATTCTATAGCAGGATTTGAACGTGTTCGTTATTCTCACAAGTCCGTAACGCTAATTATGGAACCACTGCAGCTTGCCATTCGTCCAGTGAAAGTTTGGTATTAAAAATCAAGACTCCATAACAATCAAGGCAACCACTAAATTAAATTAAATATTTACCAAATTTTTTAATAGTACTCGTTAATTCATTTTACTAGACTCTAC
The DNA here is from genome assembly GCA_016746295.1 of Potamilus streckersoni. Lineage (NCBI taxonomy): Eukaryota > Metazoa > Mollusca > Bivalvia > Unionida > Unionidae > Potamilus > Potamilus streckersoni. Next base: position 758,442 of record JAEAOA010001337.1, read on the forward strand.
CTGTATATTGTATCATGTATTGTTTTGCCGAATATATTTTATACCTCATCTTTCTCGTTCGCGACAGGGGGCGGACCGTCCATTTAGGCGAACTAGGCTAATGTCCAAGACGCCTAGTTAATGGGGCGCAGAATTTGAGAAGTTTTAAAGGATTGCATAGGACGCTAGTTGCTTGGGCCGCCCCTGTTCACGACAGATTCATTGCACCACTACCACCACCACCACAACAACATTAACCGTCAATTGTCTTTTTGTATCCCTTCGCTTTCTATTGCAGCCTACTAACAGGCGAGGGGGAGGGGTTGGTGGCCGGGGCGATTGCTCTGAGCGCCTGAAATCTGATGAAAATTAAATTCTAGGAAAATCGTTGGCATGGTCATCTTGGTCGACCTGGGCCCCATTTACCCTTAGTACACCACTGCTTTCAATTTCTCTTCTTCATCACATTATTATTATAATTATTATTGTCGTTGTTGTTGTTACTTTTGTTGTTGTTATTGTTGTTGTCATTATTATTATTATTATTATTATTATTATTATTATTATTATTATTATTATTATTATTATTAATAGTAGTAGTAGTAGTAGTAGCAGCAGCAACAGCAACAGCAGCGTCATCAGCATTGTTATTACTATTTCAGAGTTCACAACGGACAAGACCTGTATATATAATGGCCTAGTCTATTACGATCAGGACGAATGGGTACCCGATCCGGAAAATAATCCATGCTACAGATGTATTTGCAAAAATGGAGAGACTGATTGCAGATTTGAGACCGAATGCGAAAAAGATGCAGGTAAATTTTAGCTAACACAGTTTAAATTAAAGTCACATTTAGTATTTAAATATGAGACTAAAATAAATATGCACATTTTCGTCCATATTTAAAAGTACAGATCTGAAAGAAAATTACGAAACGTTTTCGTTCAGCTCGAAATATATATGTTAAAGTGGTAACACTAACTTTAAGAAGCTAATATAAAAAAAAAATAATTTCTATCCACTTGCAAAGTATAAATTAACCGGTTTTTGTTTTTTAACCAAATTCACACACGAATACACATCTCTTTCTCACACGCACACACGAGTACGTTCAGTTTTACCTAACAATTTCATGTGGGTTGATATACTATTATGGAAAGGCACACTTCTTTTAATTTCATGTATATTCATCATATATATCCATATCCGTTCATCTTATTTCCATTTAAATAAAGATGTCTACCTTAAAATTAAATCATGCTTCCATTAAATAAAAATACATTTAATTCTTTTGAAGGAAACGAAAGACCACATTATGTACCCCAGGTAGGTTCTTTTTCTTAACTAAGATAGTAATCCTAAATTTTGAATGCTATTATTTCATTTACGTATCATATCTTTCTTTTATTTACTTTAATTTATTTTTCTGTTCTTTCTCTCTCTTTTTCTTTGCTTTACAAAATACATTTATCAATTGTTTCTCAATAATTTATTTGAAGTAAAAATTGTTTCTTGCCTGCTTGGAAATGTCAGTATCGTTATATAACTCGTATCGAGAGTTGAGTGTGTGAAATGAAGAGATATTCAAAATAAGCTTTCAGCCGTACTGTATTAAATTTCGATTTTAAACAGTGGCGATATAAATAAATATGTCAGTTGATAAGGCATTTTATGATATGAACATTCATTCTGTTTCAGACCGGCGGCCCGGTAGTCCTTGAGGTAAAATCTCACATTTTTTCTCAGTCAATTATGGAAATTATCGTCCTTAATTAGACAGGCAACTATTTTTACAAGAGTTGTAAATAGTGAACCTTCTTGTATCGCTTTTTGATTTCGATAATATTTAATACGATGGGTTTAAAACTCTGATGATAACAAAATTAAACATGGTTTTTAAAAATCTGAAAACTCCATAAATTATTTTCCTCATGTATCTGTTCATTTTTGTGGTCTTTTTGACCCTCTCCGTCATTTTCTCTCTTTAATGATGCATTCATAAGAAGCATAGAGAAGGTGGATTGCATATCATTTATTATTATTCTCTCTTTTTTAATAGGGACAACAGGGAGCGCCAGGTGATACGGGACTAAGCGGAAAATTTGGACATAGGGTAAGATTTTATACAGCTTTTGTTGTCGAGTATAATTTTAGAATTCGTGTTTCCATTGTTCTAGAATAGATTATAAATTGAATTCAGACATCAACCACGTATTTTGTATTGTTTTAGGGAGACCCTGGAGGAGACGGAAGAAACGGAATTCCCGGACCCCCAGGCCCTCCCGGGCCCACCGTGATGGTTAGTAATTTGAATAGTATTATCAGTATCAATAATTTGATTGATTGATTGATTGATTGATTGATTGATTGAACTTGTTTACTAAGTATAAGAGCAGACAGTAGTTACTGAAGATATGGGTACCAGATAGAAATCAAATTGGAATTGCGTTTGTTGATATTATCGAACAGTTCGCTAATTAACAATTAGTATCCATCATGTAAACAAATGTGTATCGGCGACTTTAGGAGATTGTAATAATTTACAATCTTTATTAATTAAGATTTTAATTCAATTAAAATATATTTATTGATAGGTCTGTTAGAATCATCGGAAGCTGTTTGGTATGTTTTATATAGAAATCAAACTGATAGGTTGACTGTTCTAAATATGATCATACATAATGTATGCATAGCGTGATTAAAGGAATGTTGTTGCACTAGAAATAATTATCATCAGATAAAACTGCAAGCATACCGTGTTTAATGAAAGTTTTTGAACCAGTAATAGCTTTGGTGTTAGAGATAATCGGATCGTATTACAAGATATAACCTATGATAAATTAAAGTACTGCCTTCAAGAGAGAGAGAGAGAGAGAGAGAGAGAGAGAGAGAGAGAGAGAGAGAGAGAGAGAGAGAGAGAGAGAGAGAGAGAGAGAGAGAGAGAGAGAGAGAGGTGCGCAAAAAGGTTCATATTAATTGATTCTGATTGTTTTTGTTATTAGTCTGCAGACCAAGCATACGCGCAATATTACGCTCAGACATTTGGTTCCAGTAACAAAGGCCCAGGGGGGTTTGCCATGGCGCCTCAGTTCCTAACCGCTGGCCAGGTAAGCACAATCTCTAGCCCAATAAAGACCTTTTGATTCTTCTTTTTTTTTTTTTAAAGTTTACGTTTATCTCTCTTTTTCTGTAAACAATTCGTGTGTTTATGATTAGTAATTCATATTAAGTTTTCTGGGTAATTCAGAGTGGAAACACAGTAACGTATCGGCACCACAGGCTTTTCAGTCATTTCTTATTAAAGGTCTTTGATATTAGTGTACTCTGAGTTGTTTAAATTTAACCTGTTTTCGGTGTGTGTTGTTTTCCAACTCAACAAATAATATTTGTGTTATCTGTTCTTGTCGAAGACCAGAATAGTTATTGCCGCTCGTCTTCTTTAGTCGTCATTCATCATTTTGTCGTTAATTTCTTATCGTTACTGAAACTGGACGCAGTTTCATCCTGAGATCAGATTGTTCCTAGGGTAAATTGTGCTCATCGAATATCCAATATGGTCGCCATGGCAGCCAACTTTACATTTGTTATCGTTCTATCTTTTGAAAATATGGTCATTTGGTTTTCACTAGACGACTTCTTAAGACTCGTGGTCCTACATAGAAAAGGTGCTGAACTGACATCTAACATGATGATCATGAAAATTTTGTATATACTTTTAAACAGATCATCATATCGGTCACTTAAAGTTTCTTATGAATTAGAAATGGTCCTAATTAAAAACATGACGAGATCATACAATATATTACCACGAGGGATACCATTAATGCAAAGTGACGAACTTGTACAGTATATTACCCCGAGTGATACTGTGATTACAAGGTGACGAATTCGTACAGTATATTACCGCGAGGTTCTTTTATTGCCAAGATGACGAACTCGTACAGTATATTACCCCGAGTGATACAGTATATTACCCAACGGATGTTGACCATCTTTTACACTATGTTCCCCCAATGGATATTGTTATTACATTGTGATGATCTATTACATTGACAGTAAGAGATTTGCTAGCATTAAAACAATATATCATCACTTGTGCGCCGTTAACTCGCTTTAGTCACTATTTTTAAAAGATTTGATTAGAACCCTTGTCTAAACGCGAATTCAATTTTGAAACTTACAATCTGCGTATTATTAAGTTTCATGTTTTAAGTTTGCATCTCATTGAAGTTTATTTAGCATATAAATAAAGTTTTGCATATCATCAAAGTTTTGCTCTGAAGTTTGAGAGTCCTCAACATCGAAACCAACCCAAAGCACAAAGATGCTTCATTGATTGCTTTTGTTACTAATAAGGAAAGAGGTGGGAGTTGTTTGTTGTTAATTTAATGTAATTTTTATCTTTTTTTGTTGCGTTTTTGGAGAGAGAGAGAGAGAGAGAGAGAGAGAGAGAGAGAGAGAGAGAGAGAGAGAGAGAGAGAGAGAGAGAGAGAGAGAGAGAGAGAGAGAGAGAGTATTGTTTGGGAACTTGAATAAAATTGTATGCGGAACTTCAGGACGAAACAGGCTGATTCGTCCTAAGCTTATTCTTTCCAAATTTCTGGATAATCTGAACCAGATCTTTGCTTGATTCGGACCAATTCAAATGTCAAATATCAACATGTTGAATTTGAGACCTAATTTAAGTGACACATTCGTTTAAGACATGATATTTATAATTATTCCCTATGTACGTTGAGCAGTTCAAATATGCATTTAAGGAATCGATCATTAAATAGTATGCAGATTATTGCGGGAAAAAAAATCGCAAAAACATGGTCTATATACAGCAACATTTATTCATACATATTAATCTGAGTTTACATTATTTTTATCCACACATACAGGTCTGGGTAGGTTTACGCCTATGCTAGATTTATGTAGAATTTATTTATACTGTCTGTTTTGCTATATACTGATAGTACTACATGTACATAAAGCTTATGTCCTAAAGGGGGAAAGTGAGGTGCTGTACATATATTATTTTTTAATTAATTTCGTTAAAATATCACACGCCAATATCACGCGTTTATATTCTTCTAATTTTGTGGACCTACTAAGACGAATTATATTGTAATGCTATTTGTCTTAAGCAACGTCTGTTAATGTTTTACTGAATTCATAATCTATCATTTAATGTTTTGCAAATTATTAACCAAAAAAAAAATGAATGCAGATGATTTGTTTTTGTCTACGTATACTGGTATGAGTCTGAGACTGAATATCAACTTTTTGTATTCTCTTAGTTTGTCTGCAAAACACCAATAAACTAAATAATGTGTGTTGCAGCATGCTTTTTTCTAATAGTTCACATGGTCCAAGTCAGCCCGACATCTGGCCCGAATCTGCCCGTAATTTGGGCCGAATAAGTCCCTTAGTTGGACCGAATCAGCTATGGCCCGAGTCAGCCACGGTCTGAATCAGCATTCTTTCAGGGAATTACATGATTTCACGAATTTTCACTCCCTCAGAAATAGTCCCACAAGGTCAAATATGATCCAGATTAAAGGGTTTTCGAGAGAGTTATATATAGATTCAATGAAATTAACTGCCTCTTAGGGTATTTTTTAATTTGTCATTATCAATCCTCAATAAAAGCATAACTTTAAGAAAAGAATAATAATGTCTTCCAATTATTATCACTTACCCTGTGGATATATTTCTTATTGACTGAGTTGTATGACTTCAAAACCTTATCAGTCTTAACTTTCATATCTTAACGTCTTTCAGGGACCTCAAGGACCTCGGGGCCCCGCAGGACAGCCAGGATCTATTGTAAGTACCGTAGCAGCCATCCGGGCATTTTATAGTTAATTCAATGTAAAAGAAACCGTTCTTTTCATTAGAGTATTAGCTAATGAAAGATTTAAATTAAAAATGGGAAACAACCATCAAAATTGTATTCAGTTATTGATAATCATGTAATAAAAAAAACTTCAATTTATGTTTTAATGTAATAAATTACAGGGCGGATCAGGTAAAATTTTGGGGGTGGGGATGTGACAGAATTCAGATTTCAAAAGTGACCAGACTTTCATCTAGAAGACAAAAAGTCTGTCTATTTACTCAAAGTATGCATTATACAAAAGACATATACAAGAATAAACGATGGTGAAATTACAAGTGATAAGTAACTGTACGTTTATGTGTATTTTTTTTTTTAAGCAGTGTGCAGGTGGGAAGGGAAGTCCGGAAACTACCCCTCTATTTCCACCACACCCCCACCTAATATGGCCTTGAACTTTTCTGTCATTTGGATCGTAGTTAGTAGTCAAGGAAGCAAGGGGCACAAACAATGGCTGTGATAAAGGTTTTACCCCATCAAATGTGGCTGTTTTATGTGAAAAAAACTAATGAACATTCATGTCACATCAGAAGGAATATTAGAAATCATTTCCTTTTAATCAGATCAGATGTGAGAAAATGAAAGGTTACCAATTAAAGTCTTTAGCAGTAATAAAATCTTCATTCCCCAGTGTAACATTGTCTACGATATACAACTTGTTTTGAATGCAACACTAAAAGACTTCAGGTATTGTGCAAATAGATAATGTGATTTTGATTATATTTCTTGTGTACCACTTTACATACAAAAATACTGATATTGAATTGAGCTTGCCAATCCATTAATTATTTCTTTTTGTCTGTCTATCCCAATTTCTTTTTCACAAAATAACTTGATTGTTGCCGAGTTTCATCCAAACATGGTAGGCAGCTCCATGTTGATGAAATCTTCTACATGTATTGTCATTGTATTACATCATCTTTGAACAGACCTATAGCCTCTTATAGTTAGACCCCTCCACTTGTTTTCGAGGTAAAACTCCCATTACTACTATATCTGAAGTAAGTCTGGTAATCAGTTTCATATTGATGAGATATTGATCGTCAGCATTTGGCTTGATCATTTAGCAAGGTTATAGCCCCACATTGTTTGATTAACCCACTCCTCTTTTCCTTGATAATTATCATGTCTGTTGTGAATCTTGTTTTGGTGGGACAATGAGTAACATTGATTAACAGCCTTATGTATCAGATTCCTTGATTATAATGGGAGTTCTTCATAAGATCTTGGCTGTGTTTGATTGTCAGCATTTAATGGAGTTGTTGCTCTTTGTTGTCAGATTTTCTCTGCACAGTAAATTCCTGGAGTTTTAGCCCCCAAATTGTTGGACTCACCCATCCCACTGTCGATTCAGCATAATAACTCCTTGAATAATTCTTTGATATCAATGCTATTTAGTGACAGTTTTGGTTTTGATGAGGCCAATGATAAGCACAGATGCTGATTATTAATGCTTGTTGTTGTTATTATTATTATTATTATTATTATTATTATTATTATTATTATTATTATTATTATTATTATTATTATTATTATTATTATTATTATTATAAATATCAAGGAAATCAGAAGAACATTTGTAGTGGAAAAAATTGCTTCAAAGTTTTATGTTACAGATTATTTGTTGGTATAGTTGAAGAAAATTTTGCGATGCTAAAGTTAACAAATTCATTTGGAATTTCTTCCACTTTTCATATTACAGCTAACAATCTTTGCTCCCTTTTTGATGTTATTTAATATATTATTTATTTACAGGGTCCTCAAGGACTACCAGGACCACGAGGTGATTCTGGAGAGCCTGGCCCTCCAGTAAGTTTCTTAGCTTTTGTTTCTTTTCTTATTTCATTCTTTCTCCTTATGTGATCCAACTTCATGGTGAAAATATTTTGCCATCCATTTAGGAGATTCAAACAAAGGTTGTGTAGTATCTTAAGCAAAACCCAGCATTCGAACGTGACTGATGATAACATTGCTTGTGTAAGTGTTTGTCTGGTTTACAGGTGTGTCCACATGTATAATAGTACAGTCAGAGGTTAAATGCTATAATAATTCATTCACTGATTCCAAGAATGTAAATGTACTTGTTATTTTTGGTCAAAGTTCCCACAATATGTTTTTCCTGCATATTGATGATTTTAACTTACATATTAGAACCATGGTGCAACATTTGGTTTATGTATTGTATTTGTTATACCCTTCATTTCTCAAAAGCTTAAAATTTAAACTTCTCTGAATTTTTATTTTAACAAATGCTCCTTTTAAATGCAATCCTCATTGTCAGAATTCAAGTAACTTCAATGATAATCAAAGAGTAAACAATCTCTTCAAATAAATAATCAAATGTAAAAAATAGTGATCTATGATTGTTTGAATGGCACTAAAGACATATAGTTCTAAATGGTTTCACATGTCTAAAAGAGCATGAACACTTGTACATAATTTACTGACACCCATACTTACACCCACACGCTCACACATATGCCCTTCCCCACTCTCACCCCTGATATCAGTCATTGTACAGAGGGTAACATTAAACTTCAAATAGCATGTTCTGTCTGAAGCTGCATTAAGAACATAATTAATTGTTCAATTTGTTTTATTTGTAGGGATCTCCAGGATCTCAGGGGCCACCAGGTCCTCCTGGATCACCAGGACCCGATGTAAGTATTACCTTTATACATTTCATACTATGCAAAGAAAAGGGTATATGTTAATCCTTGTCTTCATCCATCAATCCATCAACCCTTCTGTTCTGCACCCAATAGTGCAACTAGAAGTGTATTTTGCGTGGATTGCAGTGAAACTTGGTAAATAATATGGCATCACCTGAAAATGTGCTTGGCAGCAAATAACTATGTTCTGCAAATTTTCTTGGGAGTTATTGCCCATTTTAGTTTTGTAGAATTTATGACATAAAATCTTATTAGCACAGTTTTTGACAGATTGCCTTGAAACTTGATAAATCTTACCATCATCTCTTGAAAATAAGCATACTGACTTTGTTCGGACCAATTTTGTTAGTTACTGCCCTTTTGATCTTGTAGTTGATAGTTATTACTTTTTGGTCTTGTAGTATTGTATGACAAAGTCTATATAGTTATTGCCCTTGTGGTATTGTAGTATTGTATGACAAAGTCTATATAGTTATTGCCCTTGTGGTATTGTAGTATTGTATGACAATGTCTATATAGTTATTGCCCTTGTGGTCTTGTAATATTGTATGACAATGTCTCCATAGTTATTGCCTTTTTTATTTTGTAGCATTGTATGACAAAGTCTATATAGTTATTGCCCTTTTGCGTCTTGTAGTATTGTATGACAATGTCTCCATAGTTATTGGCCTTGTGGTCTTGTAGCAGTGTATGATTAAATCTCAGTTGTTCTTGCCATTTGGTCTTGTAGAATTGTCTGACATAATCTAAATAGTTCTTGCCATTTGGTCTTGTATAGCTGTCTGATATAATCTAAATAGTTCTTGCCATTTGGTCTTGTATAACTGTCTGACATAATCTAAATAGTTCTTGCCATTGGTCTTGTAGAATTGTCTGACATAATCTAAATAGTTCTTGCCATTTGGTCTTGTAGAATTGTCTGACATAATCTAAATAGTTCTTGCCATTTGGTCTTGTAGAATTGTCTGACATAATCTAAATAGTTCTTGTCATTTGGTCTTGTAGAACTGTCTGACATAATCTAAATAGTTCCTGCCATTTGGTCTTTTAGAACTGTCTGACATAATCTAAATAGTTCTTGCCATTTGGTCTTGTAGAATTGTCTGACATAATCTAAATAGTTCTTGCCATTTGGTCTTGTAGAACTGTCTGACATAATCTAAATAGTTCCTGCCATTTGGTCTTTTAGAATTCATTGGAGCTGTTGGCCTTTTTTTCTTGTAGCTTAATGCAGTTTGTGACACATTCTCATCAGCACAACAATTTGTCCATACATTGTTTTTGTTGTTTTTTTTGTCGATCTATATAAAACTTTTTATGCATTATGGTCATCATCCATTCATTGTGCTACCTTGGTTTTGTTCATAGAGTCATTAACTTTTATTAACTACAGATTGATACAAGGTACACACAAGTAGTGAATGCAAAAACTCATGCATTTTCAAGTAAATGGCTTTAACATTTTATTGGTTATATTATCATGTGGAAATGGGAGTTTAGAGCCTTACTGACACACTGAAGCAACCAATCCCAACTGGCCTGTGTGGGTATTGAACCCTTGACCAATGGATGACAAGTGTGATGTTCTATGAACTGAGACTGAGCTACTGTGGTTAAAAAAAGTAATAATCCAAAGATCAAAGGTTGGCTCCCAGCCCAGGCTAGATTGGGCCAGCCACATCAGTGTCCTTTAAAAAGAAATTAACTCCTATTTCCATGGCATGATGTAGCCAATAATAGGTTAAAAGTCCCATTAGCAACAAAACATCATAACTGATATACCATCAAATTAGAAAAAATGACCTACTTACCAGTGTGGCACAGCATATAAAATCCAAGTAATTTATGTAGACAAATAACATCCATGTAAATTAGTGCTGCATTTTGAGTGCATATTGAAATTTTGTAATTAAAAATTGTTGATGAATGCATGTTTTTAAATTTGTGTATGATGTGGGCTGGGTGACCCATGCTAATTCTTTCACTACACTATCCTTTAGTTTGATATTAACAAATTAAGCCAGGCAGTTTCAAAACTTTCCATTTTCTTTACAGGGTGATTCGGGTAAAAATGGTGCACTTGGACCACCAGGTCTTCCAGGACCTAAGGTAATGTGTACATGTATAGTAGGAGCTGTTGGTCAGTGATATGTATGTATGTATGTATGTATGTATGTATGTATGTATGTATGTATGTATGTATGTATGTGTGTATGTGTGTATGTGTGTGTGTGTGTGTGTGTATGTATGTGTGTGTATGTATGTATGTATGAGTGTGTGTGTATGTATGCATGCATGCATACATACATGCATGCATACATGTATGTATGTATTATCCGTCCATGCACTAGTTTTCTCCGACATTCTGTAATTTTATAAATCCATGTTTAATAATAATAATAATAATTCATGAGATACAAATTTATCAATAATTATACTTTTGGATCAATGAGCTGCAACCTTGCAAAAGACCATTTTGACAATATCATATGGACTTTTCTTTATGAGAATATCATAAAGTCATTTCTTTTTGACAATATCATATGGTTTTATCTTTTTGACAATATCATATGGTCTTTTCTTTTTGACAATATCATATGGTCTTTTCTTTTTGACAATATCATATGGTCTTTTCTTTTTGACAATATCATATGGTCTTTTCTTTTTGAGAATATCATATAGTCATTTCTTTTTGACAATATCATATGGTCTTTTCTTTTTGGTAATATCATATGGTCTTTTCTTTTTGGTAATATCATATGGTCTTTTCTTTTTGACAATATCATATGGTCTTTTCTTTTTGGCAATATCATATGGTCTTTTCTTTTTGGTAATATCGTATGGTCTTTTCTTTTTGACAATATCATATGGTTTTTTTTCTTTTTGATAATATCATATGGTCTTTTCTTTTTGACAATATCATATGGTCTTTTCTTTTTGGTAATATATGTTTTTTTCTTTTTGACAATATTGTATGGTCTTTTCTTTTTGGCAATATCATATGGTCTTTTCTTTTTGACAATATTATATGGTCTTTTCTTTTTGACAATATCATATGGTCTTTTCTTTTTGACAATATCATATGGTCTTTTCTTTTTGGCAATATCATATGGTTTTTTCTTTTTGACAATATCATATAGTCTTTTCTTTTTGACAATATTATATGGTCTTTTCTTTTTGACAATATCATATGGTCTTTTCTTTTTGACAATATCATATGGTCTTTTCTTGCTCCTTTCACAATTACAACAGTAGGAGTGAATTCTCTCACTCTCTAGATCCATCCATCGATTGAAATAAAACTAAAATCAATTATCTGTTCCTTTTCAGGGCCCAGCAGGTTCTGCCGGAGTACCAGGTCTCCCAGGACCAAAGGGACATTTGGTACACATCTTATATTCTGATGTTAATTTTGAATTTTTTTGTTAATGAAAATTCACCTTTGTTGCATTTGATCATATCCACAATAGAGTATACATAGCAGGGCAGTTCAGAAATCTCTACTGAAGAATCAGTCTAATGCAAGATATGGAGATAAATAGAAAAAAAAAAATTAAACTAATGTTGCAAGGAATATAGGAAAAGGGACTCTTTGGCAACGCAATCTTGTAAGTATAGTCAAGTATATATAGCCATGGAAAATGGAAGTACTTGTACTAATGGCGACTGGCAGGAACAAGGCTTTGCCAGCCTCTATCCATATTTCTGAACATCTTGAAGAGGAGAAATGATTTTTATCCTTAATTAACATCCTATTTTTTGTAAATTTGTAAAATATATTTTAATAGTAATATTAAGTATATATTCTGAAATACATGTATTAATATAATTGGGAAAAAAAGAAGTAATTTATATCAATAAAAACTGGTATTTGCTACTTATTGAAAACCACATAGTTGTCAGAGATATTTCCTTGGGACTTTGCCAAACAACATTTACTAGGTTTTATTACATAAAGATTTGTGTGTAACTTGCAGTGTGATTGGCTATGAACTGTGGTTGATAGAACAAGTACATAAGCCTGAAGATAATTTACCACATTTACATATTCATTATTTTTCTCTTGTGAATTAAAACAGGGATTCCGTGGACCGCCAGGAGTATCTGGAGAACAGGGTCCACCTGGAGAAAAGGTAATCACTTAAAATAATTCTCTTGTTTATTATGTGTATGCGATTGATAAGTATGTGTGAGTTTGTGTGAACTTGTTTATGAATGTAAGGTTTTGTCTTTTTCTTCCAGTGTGGATTTCTGTCATTGTCGCTTTTTCAGTAAGTGAATTGCCTGCCATAGCTCATGTGTGTAATTTGTGCTTGAGCATGCATGTGTGCATATGAGTGTCCAGTATTTGTTTGTTTTATATAGGGCATATTCTGACCAGACTGGGATATTAGTTCATATGAATATCTTTAAGCCAGTGTTCAAAATTTTCTTTTATGGACCAGTCCAGGATATTGTATATGTGAAATGCTGAAAGTAGCTATAATGAAAAATATTTTCTTAGGATTTAGGCCAATATTAAATCCATGCCTAATCAATGAGTTTGAATGCATGATACTGGTAATCAGAAATGGTAATCTTTAATTGCTATAATTACTTTTGTTGTGTTCAGGGAGCTACAGGACACCCAGGACCATCCGGGCCACCGGGAATGCAAGGAGCTCGAGGTGCCATGGGAGACCGTGGACCTGACGGGTCACCTGGAGGGCCAGTATGCATTCCCCTCCCACTCTCTCTGCTCCCCCATCTCTCCCTCTGTCCCTCTCTCTCTCTCTCTCTCTCTCTCTCTCTCTCTCTCTCTCTCTCTCTCTCTCTCTCTCTCTCTCTCTCTCTCTCTCTCTCTCTCTCCCCCCATCTGTCCCTCTCTCTCTCTCTCTCTCTCTCTCTCTCTCTCTCTCTCTCTCTCTCTCTCTTACTTTTACATTTCCCATCTTTCCCTGTCATGGCTGAAAGCTAGTCTCAGAACTGAAATGGTGTTGGTTTTAATCCTACCATTATTTTAACTCAGATTGGCATATTGTGGTGTGTCCATGGGCAAGACACAGATCAGCATATTGTGGTGTGTCCATGGGCAAGACACAGATCAACATATCCTTATGTCCAATAAATACAGGTTACATTCATCCTTATGTCCAGTAAATATACAGGTTACATTCATCCTTATGTCCAATAAATATACAGGTTACATTCATCCTTATGTCCAATAAATACAGGTTACATTCATCCTTATATCCAATAAATACAGGTTACATTTATTCTTATGTCCAATAAATACAGGTTACATTCATCCTTATATCCAGTAAATACAGGTTACATTTATTCTTATGTCCAATAAATACAGGCTACATTCATCCTTATATCCAATAAATACAGGTTATGTTCATCCTTAAAACAAGACAGAAATGACTGAATTTAGAATTCTTTGGGACATTTTTCCTAACTCTTCATAATGTATTTTTTCTTGTTCTTTTTGCTCTTGTTTGTAGATGATGATATTTTGTATTATAAAAACATATTTTGAATATGTTGTCTCTGGTTAACTTGCATTAGTTGAGTCCATGATCATAAATGTTGTCATTAGTTAAATATATATTTATTTTATTTCATCAAAGGGTTTGAGAGGAGTGGATGGACTACCCGGCCCTGCAGGAGCCCCTGGATCTATAGGTTTGCCTGGGGCTCCCGGTTTTCCAGGGATGCCCGGAATGAAGGTATGTAGAAAACTTATAAAAGAACAGATTTTGATTAGTATCTTTTAAAGTATTTTTATACTAAATATGAATTTTCTGGCATCAATCATGCCTCTAAAACATGCTTAAAATTCTTAATATATATAAAAAATAAAAAATTAGTAGATCTGCAATAATGTTAGATCACATCAAATTTTATTACAATTTTTCTTTTATCAGTAGTCTTTGGCCATCTTGGGAAGCATAGACTATGAAAGCTTTACTACCGTATAACCAGTGAAGATGAGAAGTTTAGAAAACTTAGTAAAAAAAGATTCAGTCAGTGATTGTAAATGAATTTTGATGCTTTATTGTACATTGAATTTTTAGTTGAAATTTAGACTGAAATTGTCAGTAATTACTATATTTAATGATCACCACAAGATGTTTTTGTGTATGCGCAAGATGCTTTAATTACAGCAAAATATAATTTTGTGTAGGGGAATAAATGAATGTGATTTTATACAAGTTCTGAAGCATAAACAAGAATTTAATACAATTAATCCATCCACCACACCATTTTAGTTTATACATTATTCATTTTGTCTAATTCAAATAGCAAAAACAATGGCTACCCAAAAGCATGAAAGAAACCAAGAGCTGACATGAGTAGATTACTCTACATTCACAACATATATTTATTGTTTCGTTAAGCAAGTTACAATCACTGTTCATGTACATTTAAGAATGCCTGATTGTAGGATTAATTGGAGTTAAGTCAATAAATTATAATTTTGTGAATTTTCTGTCTTGCAGTACCCGAACATGTCTTGATGTAGTTTTCTTGTGGAGACTTGTATTTGTTGCTTCTTGTGGTCATTTTGCATCTTGTAGATGTCTCGTTAATTAAAGTACACACAAACACATCTTGTAGATGTCTCGTTGTTAAAGTACACACAAACACATCTTGTAGATGTCTCGTTAATTAAAGTACACACAAACACATCTTGTAGATGTCTCGTTGTTAATTAAAGTACACATAAACACATCTTGTAGATGTCTCATTGTTAATTAAAGTACACATAAACACATCTTGTAGATGTCTTGTTGTTAATTAAAGTACACATAAACACATCTTGTGGTATCTTATAGTCATCAAGTATCTTGTAGTCATCTTCTAGTTAATTGAAACATACACAAACACATCTTGTGGTATCTTGTAGTCATCTTGCCTTTGAAGTCTTGTAGTTAATTCAAGCATTCACAAACACATTATTTTGCATGTTGTACATGTAATTAATTCAAGCATTCACAAACACATTGTTCTGTATCTTTTTGTTAATTCAGGCATACACAAACACATTTTGTAGTTGTTTCAAGCATACACATCTGTAGTTAATTCCAGCTTACACAAACACATTTTATGGTGTCTTGAGGGAAAATACAATGCCATTCACAGCATCTCAAGATTTGTATCAACTTTTGTATCTGGAATTGTAGTAAATTTATAGATTATGAGTTTGACATAGTATCTTAAAGTGAAACTTTGTACTTGGTTGGATATTGCCTAATAATACATGTCCTTAAGTCAACCAACAGGTTGTCCCCCATCACCTTTTTCTTTTTTTCTTGTTCTTTCATTCCATGTTGGAGTAAATATATTAGGCAAGGTTACATACTCAAACAGACAGTTTGTAGTTGGACAATCTTGAATATCCTCCATATATTTCTGCTACCCAGTAGAAGTAGTGCAAGTCCTCAACCTTAATGATTCTAATGGGGGGAGGGACACCAACTCACATCAGAATTATCAGGAATGGCCTCTTACATTACATGACTACAAAACCACTAAACATTTGGCATTTTTAAGCTCAGATTATATGTTCAGTTATCTCCCTCATCTTCATCATTAATATGTTTATTAATTCTAAGTCTTTTCATTTTTCATCAGTATCATCATTATAACAATTATTTCATCATATCATATTTATCTTTGTTTTCATCATTAACATTTTTGTTAGCACTATCATAATTGTTATTATTTCTCAGGGTGAAGCAGGTTCCCCAGGCCCCAAGGGATCAGCTGGTCCTCAGGGAGCACGAGGTGACAACGGAATACCTGGACCTCCAGGAGATTCTGGACTTCCAGGACCCAATGGAATGCCAGGCAGGGAGGGAGAGAAGGGAGCTCAGGTACATAGTTCATCTAGGTTGAAATTGAATTTGTTAAATCATTGTACCTAGTGGTTTCATACAAGCTAATGGTAAAAAGCAGTTTTTGTTATGGTTCTTAAAAGAGTTAAGTTTGAAGTTTGAATTAACTATATTTTGTCCTAGCCATTAGTCCTTTCTAAAATAAGTTTGAAAAGCAATAATGAGCGTTGGTTTGCATATATGTTGATTAAAAAGTGGAATTGAGTCATAATGGATCATCACCTTGAAAAGAAAAACACATGCAGAATATGTGATTCAGTTTCCTGGAAAATTTTTACTTACATGTAAATTAGGGGATTCATTTTTGGGGAAATTATTTATTATATTTACAGTGGGGAATTCAGTTTCAGGGATATTATTACTTTACAGTGGGAATTCAGTTTCAGGGACATTTTTTTTTTACATTTACAGTGGAGAATTCAATTTGAGGGACATTATTACTTTACAGTGGTGATTTCAGTTTCAGGGAAATTATTTATTATATATGTTAAGTTCAGTAAAGTCTGCATGTTTGCCATCCATTTCAGGGAGATCCTGGCCCTGCAGGACCACCAGGATTTCCAGGATCTAGAGGGCCATCAGGTCTGGATGGAAGCCCCGGATTAATTGGACCAAAAGGAGCATCAGTAAGTTCAATGTTTTATTTTCTTTTGCCCTTTTTTTAATTGATTCATATTTTATTTATGGCAGTAGGCAGGAAAGTTGCTGAAAGCAAGCATGGGGAAGTAAGTGTTTTAAAGTAACTATTGACAAAAGTTAAAAGTTTTAAAAAAAAGATTGAATAAGAGAAATAGATTAATACACATTAATTTCATGTGATAAGCCCAGAGGGTCCCATCATGCACACCTTTTAAGGAAATGATAAACTTATCAACAGAACAGTATTCTTGAATGAAAGCTTGTTCAAATTATGTAAAGGTTGGATTGGGAGAATCATTATGCAGCAGTTTGGCAGTATGACCACTGGTAAGAGTAGGACGTTGATTAGGGGAGTATTATATAATTGTTCGAGGTTTACTGTAGAAATAGTGTTGCCCTTAGATCAATGGTAAATTCAGAAAGCTGGTTACCATCAGTGAAATATGGGTCTATTACAGGATAATTACTACATACAGCAGTGATTCCTCTGATGTCTAGTAAATGCATGTTGCTGGTAGCCCACCTTATGGTGGGTGGGTATCAGGTTATCATGGTAGAATCAATGTATGCAGTGATGTTGCCCTCACCATTAGGGAGTGCAGGGTGCTGGTTGCTCATTGTGGGGGAATAGAGTTATCATGGAAAAAAAATTATGCAGCGGTGTTGCCCTTAGATTGCTCATTGTAAATGCTGCAGCCTTAAGTACAAGTGAAAAATAGGTAATGAAATATTGATGCCCATGTCAAATGTTACTGCATAAGCAATGTATTGAACATCTATAGATTAAGACGGGGCAGCATCAAGGAAGGTCTTAAGGAAGAACATTTCGAGGCAGAGTGCAGTTCCCTACTAAAACTGTCCAGGTTCAACCATGGGTCTGCTGTCATTTTTTAAATATGGGCCAGGTTCAACCATAAGTCTACTGTCATTTTTTTAAAAAATGGGCCAGGTTCAACCATGGGTCTGCTGTCATTTTTTTAATATGGGCCGGGTTCAACCATGGGTCTGCTATCATGTTTTAAAAGTACCTTATAATTTGTGTTCTTGTTTTCAGGGTGAGCCAGGAGATCAAGGATACAAGGGAGAACGTGGAATCAAAGGAGTCCCAGGACCTGGAGGAGAAAGGGGACAGCCAGGTCCACCTGGTCCAGAGGGAAAAAGGGTAACTTACATTCAGTGCCATTTAAATTACTTAAAGCATAATTTAACATAAATGTGAAACATCAAATTTTGATACTATAGTTAGTAATTGATTGGACTAGGGGACTGATTGGTTGAATGAGGGGAGAGAACCATATCTATTAATTGATTGGACCCAGGAAGAGCACTATATATATATATATATATATATATATATATATATATATATATATATATATATATATATATATATATATATATATATATATATATAAACTGACTGGACCCTGAAGGCTGTATGAGCTTGTATTGAAGCCCTTTATCCATTGTCTTGTTTTTCATTGATATTTGCTATTTTTAGCTCTACAGAAGAAAATGGAATAAATTTGATTAGATTTTAAAGGAATTGTTGTGGCATGAAAGATATTCAGGTTTGTCCTATAGATACTTATCTGCCATCAGATTTGGCTGCATTTACTAGAAATCAAAATGTTGTAATAATATCTCATTGAACAACAGCGAGTTAAATTTTACCAAATTTGACAGAAAATATTCTAGCATATAAATACTTTGCAGAGTTTTATAAATAATTTCAGTATGCTATCCTGTACGTACACTATTACTGAAAATAGAAAATTAAATGCTGACTGACTTCTTTTTACAAACTTACTGAAAATAGAAAAATAATTGGAGACTGACTTCTTTTTACAAACTTACTGAAAATAGAAGAATAATTGGAGACTGACTTCTTTTTACAAACTTACTGAAAATAGAAGATTAATTGGTAACTGACTTCTTTTTACAACTTCTCAACAGATTTTGACTGATAGAAAGCATTCTGATCTGGAAGGGCTTTCAACTTTCTTATAGTGATGTGGATTTGTCATCCAATAGGGTTCAGTGCCATTTCCAGAAAACCCATTCAATGGGTTCAATACAGTTGATCAGTAATTATTCTAGTAACCCAAATTACTCGGACAACTGCTTTAACTTTTGGAACTTAGGTTCATGGGAGTCATTGGACCAAATCTATTTAAGGATAAAGAAACATTATAAATTTTAGTGGCTATTTCATGAACACTTTTGATTTTGGACAACTAGTTTATTTTTAGATTTTACAACCATAAAGAAATCTATTGTATATGAATCAAATTTTCATAACTTTTAAGGCCAAATAATTTGAGTTGATTTGATTTGATTTTGTTCAGTAAGCACAAAAAAAACCCTCATGAAATAATTTATCCGATGCTCAAATAATGCATACTGTAGGCCAATAGACTTGGAATCAAAGGATGTTTGATACTGTCCAGGCTTGCTCAGGTTGGCTGCCTCAATGTTTGCTTTGGAAAGGCACTTAGCACCTATTTTCTTCTCAGTGTATCCTTTGGAAAAGCACTTAAATCCTTTTTTCTCAGTTTATCCATTGTAAAGGCACTTAACTCCCATTTCTTCAGTGTATCCTTTGTAAAGGTACTTATTTCCCATTTATTCAGTATATCATTTGGAAAGATACTTAACTACCATTTCCTCAGTGTATCCTTTGAAAAGGTACTTAACTCCCATTTCCTCTGTACTTAATTCCCATTTCCTTAGTGTATTCTTAAGAAATGCACTATCTCCCATTTCCCTTGTGCATCCTTTGGAATGGCACTTAACTCCCATTTCTCCAGTGCATGCTTTGGAAAAGTACTTAACTCCCATTTCCTCAGTTTATCATTTGGAAAGGTAATTAACTCTGATTTCTTCTGTACTTAATTCCCATTTCCTTAGAGTATCCTGGAAAGGCACCTAACTCCTATTTCTTTGGTGTATCATTTGGAAAGGCACTTAACTTCCATTTCCCTGGTGTATCCTTTGAAAAGGCACCTAATTCCCATTTTCTTGGTATATCCTTTAGAAAGACACTTAACTCCCATTTCCTTAGTATATCCTTAGGAAAAGTGTTTGACCACCATGTATCTTTTAAAAGGTATTTTACTCCCATTTCTTCAGTATATCCTTTTGAAAAGTTACTTAGCACCCATTTCCTTGCTGTATCTTTTTTGAAAGTTATTAACTCCCATTTCCTCAGTGTATCATTGGAAAGTTATTAACTCCCATTTCCTCAGTGTATCATTGGAAAGGTACTTATCTCCCATTTCCTCAGTGTATCATTGGAAAGGTACTTATCTCCCATTTCCTCAGTGTATCATTGGAAAGGTACTTATCTCCCATTTCCTCTGTACTTAATTCCCATTTCCTCAGTGTATCATTGGAAAGGTACTTATCTCCCATTTCCTCTGTACTTAATTCCCATTTCCTCAATGTATAATTGGAAAGGTACTTATCTCCCATTTCCTCAGTGTATCATTGGAAAGGTACTTATCTCCCATTTCCTCAGTGTATCATTGGAAAGGTACTTATCTCCCATTTCCTCAGTGTATCATTGGAAAGGTACTTATCTCCCATTTCCTCTGTACTTAATTCCCATTTCCTCAGTGTATCATTGGAAAGGTACTTATCTCCCATTTCCTCTGTACTTAATTCCCATTTCCTCAGTGTATCATTGGAAAGGTACTTATCTCCCATTTCCTCTGTACTTAATTCCCATTTCCTCAGTGTATCATTGGAAAGGTACTTATCTCCCATTTCCTCAGTGTATCATTGGAAAGGTACTTATCTCCCATTTCCTCTGTACTTAATTCCCATTTCCTCAGTGTATCATTGGAAAGGTACTTATCTCCCATTTCCTCTGTACTTAATTCCCATTTCCTCAGTGTATCATTGGAAAGGTACTTATCTCCCATTTCCTCTGTACTTAATTCCCATTTCCTCAGTGTATCATTGGAAAGGTACTTATCTCCCATTTCCTTGCTGCATCTATTACAAAAGCTCTAAACTCTCATTTCCTCAGTGTATCCTTTGGAAAAGGCATTTAACCACCATTTCCTAAGTGTATCTTTTGGAAAAGTACTTATTTCCCATTTCCTCAGTGTATCATTTGAAAAGGCATTTAACCACCATTTCCTTTGTGTATCCTTTGGAAAGGTATTTTACTCATATTTCCTGAGTATATCCTTTGAAAAGGTATTTAACTCCATTTTCCTTGGTGTATCCTTTATAAAGGCACTTAACTCTCATTTCCTAACATAATATTGCCAATAATGTAATGAAAGTGCCATTATAAAACACAAAAATAATATATTTAGGAATTCAATATTTCCATGTCTATTCAATATGTTTATAATTTCTTTCCTTTAGGGAGAAAGGGGAGAATCAGGACCCATAGGAGCACCTGGACTTGTAGGAGAAAGAGTAAGTATTATGAATCTTATACAGTGCTCTCTTTTATGGATGACGCTTATTGGATTTTAAAGATGAGGTAAAGTTGGCAAAGACTGTCATGTTAGTGCATAACATCACAAAATAAGCACCATTTGACACCAGATAAAAATGTGGTGAGCACTGTTTTTGAAGTAGATAAAATGTAACAAACACAGACAGCAGATAAGATGTAATAAACACTGACAGCAGATGATAATATATGTGGTAGATAAAAGATGTAATAAAGTCCATTTGACAAGATGCTTGTTTCAAGCACTGGCATAATCAAACTGCAAAACATTCAGGCTTCCAAAATTTAAATCAAGTGCATTTATTAGAGGCCTTGTATCCATGTATGTAAAACTACAAGGCAACATGATTTTCTGATAATTCAGGAAAAGTGGGTGGGGAGGTTACTTGAAGTTGTTATTATATGTACAGCTTTGGCAGAAAATAATATTGTTTATAAATTGATCTTCGACCAATTAAGCTGTTATTATATAAAATATAGGCTACAAAATAAGGCAGGGCTCAAGCTGTAAAGCCCTTTCTCTAATCCAGGTTTGAAAATGACAAAAATTGGTTGTCCTAGCCCAGCAAGTATAGTGAAGTTTCATTTGATATAATTTTATAATAATAATAATAATAATAATAATAATAATAATAATAATTAAAGAAGTATTCCAGACACATTCTTTACAGTAATTGTTTCAGTGATTATCCTATATTGTATTACTTACATTGACATTTTACTGAGTTCATTGTAGATAAAAACATTTGGTTTGTGTTCTGTAATGCCAATACCATATTTTAATATATTGTGTAATATCAATACTTTATGTTAACATATTGTTTAAAACCAGTAACATAATTTTAGTTCTGGTATAAAACCAAGGACATATTTTAAAATATTTTATAATGCCAATAACATTTGAAAAATACTCAAATACTGATTCAAAATACAAATAGTTGTTGATAAGAGATTTTCAAAACAATGTTTTAATACAGTTTACATGGACTAAACACTGATTTTCAAAACAATGTTTTAATACAGTTTGCACTGAACAAGCTAAAAATCTATTATTTCCACAATGGATATGAAAAGTTTGAGAAAATAAGGAAGGAAAACTAGTTTTTCAGTATGTTTAAACAATGATGTAAAATGTATTTCTTTAAAAACTAAACTGAGATTTAAATTTAGTTGTGATTATGTGATGTGATCATGATTTTTAATGTAGCTTTAACAATTTTTCAGTCATATCGCTATGATGTCTGGATTGTGGCAGTTTATAGTGATGTCTAGCATTGGGGAATCATGCCACAGACATGTAGCATGATGTCCCACCTAGTCACATTATCCTGACACCAGGCTGACCAGTCCTAACACTAACCTCTTAATGCTAAGCGTTATAGTATGATTTTATATCAGGATCATAAACAACTTCACTATTATATGGATTGTTTCAACCCTTTAGACTGTATTTTCTCACTGTGTATATTCAGAAATGTAAACATAACTAAAATGATAAATATAGGCAGATTTAGAGCTATGTTGAGAGACTGTGCAGTTTTTGTGCAGACATAAAAAAATTTCACTTTGTTGTTAAATATTCCCATGTAGGATAATATGTTGCTAAATGTTTCATGGAGAATAATTCATTGTCAGATATCCCATGTAGGATAATTTGGTGTTAAATGTTCCATGTAGGATCATTTGTTGTTAAATGTCCCATGTAGGATAATTTGGTGTTCAATGTCCCATGTAGGATAATTTGGTGATAAATGTCCATGTATGATTTTGCTGTTAAATGTCCCATGTAGGATAATATGTTGTTAAATGTCCCATGTATGATAATTTGGTGTTAAATGTCCCATGTAGGATAATTTGGTGTTAAATGTCCCACGTAGGATAATTTGGTGATAAATGTCCATGTATGATTTTGTTGTTAAATGTCACATGTAGGATAATTTGTTGTTAAATGTCTCATGTAGGATAATTTGGTGTTAAATGTCCCACATAGGATAATTTGGTGATAAATGTCCTTGTATGATTTTGCTGTTAAATGTCACATGTAGGATAATTTGTTGTTAAATGTCCCATGTAGGATAATTTGTTGTTAAATGTCCCATGTAGGATAATTTGGTGTTAAATGTCCCATGTAGGATAATTTGGTGTTAAATGTCCCATGTAGGATAATTTGGTGATAAATGTCCATGTATAATTTTGCTGTTAAATGTCCCATGTAGGATAATTTGGTGTTAAATGTCCCATGTAGGATCATTTTCTGTTAAATGTCCCATTTAGGATAATTTGGTGTTAAATGTCCCATGTAGGATAATTTGGTGATAAATGTCCATGTATGATTTTGCTGTTAAATGTCACATGTAGGATAATTTGTTGTTAAATGTCCCATGTAGGATAATTTGGTATTAAATGTCCATGTATGATTTTGCTGTTAAATATCTCATGTAGGATAATTTGTTGTTAAATGTCCCATGTAGGATAATTTGGTGTTAAATGTCCCATATAGGATAATTTAGTGTTAAATGTCCCATGTAGGATAATTTGGTGATAAATGTCCCATGTAGGATAATTTGTTGTTCAATGTCCCATGTAGGATAATTTGGTGATAAATGTCCATGTATGATTTTGCTGTTAAATGTCACAAGTAGGATAATTTGTTGTTAAATGTCTCATGTAGGATAATTGGTGTAAAATGTCCCATGTATGATAATTTAAGAAATACTCAATTACATTTGAACATTCATTATAATGTAAATTACATTAAATTCAACAGTGTTATGGAGAGAATTAGTATTATTGTTACATCACATTATTCTGCTCTTTGCCATTATTATTCTTATTATACTATGGTAATAGAAGCATTGGAGTTCATACAAGAGAAAGACTGAGAATACATTGATAATGCAAGCTTTGCACTCCATAGAATAGAAAGATTGAGAAAATGATGCTAACACAAGCATTTCAGTTCATACAATAGAAAGACTGAGAACACAATGCTAATACAACTTTTGCAGTTCATACAATAGAAAAACTGAGAACACAATGCTAATAATACAAGCATTTCAGTTCATACAATAGAAAGACTGAGAACACAATGCTGATACAACTTTTGCAGTTCATACAATAGAAAAACTGAGAACACAATGCTAATAATACAAGCATTTCAGTTCATACAATAGAAAGACTGAGAACACAATGCTAATACAACTTTTGCAGTTCATACAATAGAAAAACCGAGAACACAATTGTAATACAAGCATTTCATACAATGGAAAGACTGATAACAATGATAATTCAACTTTTGCAGTTCATAGAATAGAAAGACTGAGAACATGATGCTAATGCAAGCATTTCAACTCATATAGTAGAGAGATTGAGAACGGATTCAGAATGTTTAAAATATTTTTGTTCTTGTCTCTAAGCAAAATCAAAACTTGGGTACACAACAAAAGTCATTCAGACTATTTTTACATATTACATTGGAGTCATAGATTGAGTATTTAAATCTCAATAAATATCAACAGATTGAAAACTAGTAGCTAGGTAGGTAGGTTGCCAGGTAGGTGGGTAGGTAAATAGAAAGATAGCTTAAAAGAAATATAGATAGATGGAAACACAGACAGATATAAGCAGAGAGGTGAACAGATTGGCATATAAATTGGTATGACTTGTGTGTGTTTTTTCCAGGGTAATCCAGGAGACAGGGGATTGCCTGGAAGCATGGGAGAACCCGGAAATCCAGGACAAGATGGGGAACCAGGACCACCAGGGGAGTCAGGAAGTGTTGGTCCACCGGTATGTAGTGAGAGAGACAGAGAAATTAAAAATATTTGCAGATACTATTGGTTCCACAATTTCTGTCTGGACAGATCAAAAGATAAATAAAAACATTTTATAAATGAATAAAATGTTAGGAGAGTTGCTTTTAACTTTCACTTAGAAGTTTTGAAATACTGGCTGTAAAATCCAAATTGTAAAGAAATCCATGTTGTGCCTTCTACAGTTAGAGGTTTGTAGGAATCCTTGTACTTGTCAGTTGGTTCATTCATTTGTCCTTATTGTACAAGCAGGATTACACCTGAAGTATTGCCTCTATACTGAGTATGTAGGAATGTCATTAAGTTCAATCATTACATGACATTGTTACTGCAACATGTCCTATAGTTTTTTATGATGAAACTTGGCATGTAGGAATGTTTGTCATTAAGTTAAATCATTACATAACATTGTTACTGAAACAGGTCCTATAGTTTTTTTATGATGAAACTTGGCATGTAGGAATGTTCATGGTACATAACTTTGTTATTGCAACTGATAGAACTGTAAATATATGGCTTGATTTATTGATAGAAACTGTAAATGAAATTTGAGGAAACTTGGTAACTATTGAGGTCATCAGCCAAAGATGCACATGTCAATAAATCACTTTGTTTCAGCAGTTTTTTTTCAAGTTAATTCCTTTATTTTACATTTTTTAATAGATTACCATGAAACTTAGTAAATGTTATGATAAGCAGCATCTGAAGACGTATAAATAGATAAATCAATAAACTTCTTAAATTTTTGTCTGAGTTGTTGCACTGTGTGTGTGTGTGTGTGTGTGTGTGTGTGTGTGTGTGTGTGAAATCCTCCAACACTATTGATATAGAGGCATCAAACTTTAGGACATAATCAGAGTGATCACAAGATATGCAAAACACTTTGAAGTTTCATCCATCCTGATATCCTGGTATTGCTTTGGGTGAAGGACACTTATGCATAATTTTTGTACAAAGGGTCATCTAGTACAAGCATGTGTATCTTGCTATTTTGCTGCTGATCTTAATTTATGATATTAGTAAAATTAGTAACTAAGGATAGATCATATGACTTTCGAGTCAAGTTTTATTTGTCAGAGGTGACAACTCAAATTAAGGTAGATAATTAAACCTGAAAAATAGTTACCACCATGAATCTTGTTGTTTTTGTTGTGTTTTAATGCCATCTTTCAGCACACTATATGCTATTCATAGTGGGCAGAGATGACCTTGAATGTTATTCCACTAATAATAGAATTAATTTGAAACAAAAGTTGTAAAACTTACATTTAAAGGGAAATCTTTACACAAAAAAATCAATAATTTTTCATATCTTTGTTTTAGGGAGAAAGTGGAAGACCAGGACCACCAGGTCCTCAGGGAGAAAGGGTAAGTCTGAACTGTTAAAAAGTAGATGATAAGTTTAATGTGATGTTTATAACCCAGGAAGCTGAGGTAGATGGAGGCTGAAGAAGAGGGTAAAATGTGGATAGGGTTTCAGATTTGGCAGTGTGTGAAAAGCATGGGAATTTGTGATGGCAAGATGTCAAAATTACTGTAGTATTTTCATTTTTCACAGAAATATTTTAATATATATATAATTTCTTATCTGAACACAATTTTTAAAATCATCTGGGATACTGTAATACCATTTATCCACCCATACACACATTTGTCTGTCTCAACAGGTAAATTAATTTGGAGACTGGGAGACAAGCGACAGGACCAACATGGAATAAATATATTTGGAGATTTGAGAAATGGTCAACTACAGGGCAAATTAATTAGGAGACAAGATAGAGGGTTAGCAATGGGGTAAATTAGTTTGGAGAGAGGATGGAGATTCAACCAATGGGTAAATTTATTAGGAGACAAGAGAAAATCCCAGATGAGAAGGCAGAGAGTTCTCAGAGACAAGGAAAAGAGACAACCTTTGGGGGGGAATTAATTTGGAGATCAGAGACAGGGTCAACCACAGGGTGAATTAATTAAGAGACAAGAGACATGGTCAACCATGAAGTAACTTATTTTGGAGACAAGAAATATGGTCATCCAGGGGGTAAATTAATTAGGAGACAAGAAACAGGGTCAACTATGAGGTAAATTAATAAGGAGAAAAGAGACAGGGTCAACCATGGGGTAAATTAATTAGGAGACAAGAAACAGGGTCAACCATGTGGTAAATTAGAGAACGAGATATGATCAAACAGGTGGTAAATAAATTAGACAAGAGACAGGGTCAACCATGGGCTACAATAATTAGAGGAGATGAGAGATATGGTCAGCCTGGGGGTAAATTATGAGATAAGAGACAGGGTCAGCCATGGGATAAATTAATTTGGAGACAAGAAAAAGGGCCCATCATGGGATAAATTAATTAGTAGACAAGAGACAGGATCAACCATGAGGTAAAGTAATTAGGAGACAAGAGACAGGGTCAGCCATGGGGTATATTAATTAGGAGACAAGAGACACAGTCATGGGGTACATTAATTAGGAGGGAAGAGAAAATCCAATATGAGTAGGCGAATCGGACTCAGACATTAGTGGTAGGCAACCACTGGGTAAACAGATTGGGGCATAGATACAGGGTAATGTATAATAATACCTTCCATAATGTACATAAATACTTCCATAATGTAAAATAATACATTCCATAATATACAATAATACCTTCCATATAATGTACAACAATACCTACCATAATGTACAATCATACCTTCTATAAAATGTACTGTAATACCTTCCATAATGTACAATAATACCTTCCATAAAATGTACAATAATACCTTCCATAAAATGTACAATAATACCTTCCATAAACTGAACAATAATACCTTCCATAATGTACAATAATACCTTCCATAAAATGTACAATAATACCTTCCATAATGTTCAATAATATATTCCCTTAAATGTACAATATCTTCAATAATGTGCAATAATACCTTCCATAAAATGTACAATACCTTCCATAATGTACAATAATACTTTCTGTAATGTACTATAATATCTTCCATACAATGTACAATAATACCTTTCATGATGTACAAATAATATCTTTCATAAAATGTACAATAATAAAGTACATTAGTAACTGACAACTGACAGGATTTGGTACTATTTTCTCTAATTGGAAACAGATCTAATCTGCACTTATTTCTATTTCTAGGGCCCATCTGAACATTTTCTCTAATTGGAAACAGATCTAATCTGTACTTATTTCTTTTTCTAGGGCCCATCTGGAGCACCAGGACCAGATGGAGAAGTTGGGAAAGCTGGACCCCCAGTAAGTACACTTATATTTTTTTTTTCACAAATGTGTTGGATAGAATCATGGAAAATCAAGTTCCCTTGGTAAATTTATTTATATTTTTCATGTTGCCCAGTGTGTTGGATAGGATCATGGGAAATCTGGACTCTCAGTAAGTATACTTATTTTTTCATGTCCACAAATGTCTTGGATAGGATTATTTGCTTCACATACAAAACACTCATGTGTAATATTAAAATTCTTTTCGCGTATCTGGTCAAAAGAATAACTGAGCTTATGATATGGTTCTGCATTTTTCATGCTTTATCCATCAGTCTTTGTCCATTGTCTGCCAGTGATCAATAATTTTAATTTCTTTTCAAAAATCACTAAATCAGTTTCAAACAAACTGAGAGCATTCTGGCATAATGAACTTTCAGATTTGAACAATCTTGTCATTTCTCCATCAAATATTGCCTT